>NIVC01000717.1:0-200000 GCA_002269645.1 Macrostomum lignano
AAAAAAAAACTACTCCTTGCTCCTGATTGCTAGTTTCCCTCTAACAAGTTCATAGAAAATTGGTGAATGCTTTCCATCATTTCCGAGACAATTTTCCAATTACAAGACTTGCAGAGCGCGCCATTATGAAAAAAGATACACAGTGGAATCACCCTTTTCCTTTATGACGACTCGCCCCTTCTGACAATTCTTAGCCCACAGAGGCGGAGCAGTGGCAGATGCCACCCTTAGAAAGCCCTTTTTGGTTGCATGAGCAAAGAGGCAGACAGAAACAGCAAAAGTGGCCAATTTTGAGTTTTCAGATTTTTTCCAAGCAAAATAAAAGGCCCTTTCCAGCCTCCTTGAATTGCTGCATTCAAGAAAAAGCAGAATTTCTGCAACCCACATCCAGATGTTGCCACTTCTGCCTTTGCCTGGATCCCAGCGTGCGTTTATCCCATGAAATTGGGCCATTATTAGCGGGTACCGATTACTAGGTGGTTACTTCGGGCGCAGCTTTCAACGTACTGGAGAATCCAAGCAGTTTGCAATCACTACAGGGATGAGAATGGATGGATCTCATGGATACATAGGGATAAAACTGGATCTCACGGGGATAAAAACTAGATATCATGGGGATAAATCTCATAAGGATGAAAATGTATTTCATAGGGATTAAAATCGATCTCAGGGATGAAAATGGATCTCATAGGGATAAAAATGGATCTCATAGGGATAAAACTGCACCTCATTGGGATAAACTAGATCTCATGGGGATAAAAACTAGAAATCATGGGGAATAAATCTCATAGGGATGAAAATGGATCTCAGGGATTAAAATAGATCTCATTGGAATTAAACTGGGTCTCATGGGGATAAAACGGGATATGATGAGGATAATTATGGATCTTATAGGGATAAATATGAATCTAATAGGGACAAAATGGATGCCTTAAGCGATAAAAATCGATCTAATAAGGAAAAAAGTATTATAGAGATAAAAACGGCTATTATAGGGATAAAATGGTTCTCATTGGGATAAAAATGGATCTCATAAGGATAAAAATGGATCTCATAAGGAACAAAAATAGATCTCAAAGTGATAAAACTGGATCTCACATGGATAAGAATGTAAGAATGGATGGATCTCAGGGATCTCATTGGGAGAAAATTGGATCTCATAGAGATAAAACTGGATCTCATAGCGATAAAACTGAATCTCATAGGGATAAAACTGAATCTCATAGGGATAAAAATGGATCTCATAAGGATAAAAATATATCTCATAAGGAACAAAAATAGATCTCATAGTGATAAAACTGGATCTCACATGGATAAGAATGGATGGATCTCAGGGATCTCATAGGGATAAAACTGGATCTCATAGGGATAAAACTGGATCTCATAGGGATAAAACTGGATCTCAAAAGGACAAAAATGGATCTCATAGGGATAAAACTAGATCTCACATATATAAGAATGGATGGATTTCATGGATCGCATTGGGATAAAACGGGATCTCATAGGGATAAAACTGAATCTCATAGTAATTAAACTGGGTCTCATGGGGATAAAACGGGATCTCATGAGGATAATTATGGATCTTATAGGGATAAATATGAATCTCATAGGGACGAAATTGATGTCTTAGCGATAAAAATCTATCTAAAAGGGAAAAAATCTTATAGGGATAAAATGAATCTCATAGGGATAAAAATGGATCTCATAAGGACGAAAATAGATCTCAAAGTGATAAAACTGGATCTCACATGGATAAGAATGGATGGATCTCAGGGATCTCGTAGGGATAAATATGGATCTCATAATGATAAAACTAGATTTCATTGGGATGAAACTGGATCTCATTGGGATAAAAATGGATCTCATTGGGATAAAATTAAATCTCATTGGGATAAAAATGGATCTCATTGGGATAAAATTAAATCTCATTGGGATAAAAATGGATCTCATTGGGATAAAAATGGATCTCATAGGAAGGTCTCATAGGGGTAGAACTACTGTAGATGTCACAGGGATAAGAATGGATTGATCTCATAGATCTCATTGAGATAAAACTGGATCTCATAGGTTTAAAACTGGATCTCACAGGTTTAAAACTGGATCCCACAGGAATAAAGATGAATCTCATAGGGATTACAGTGGATCTCACAGGGATAAAGTTGAATCTCATAGGAATAAAACGATCTCATTGGGATAAAACTGGATCGCATAGTGATACAACTGGATCTCATGGGGATACAACTGGATCTCATGGGGATACAACTGGATCTCATGGGGATACAACTGGATCTCATGGGGATACAACTGGGTCTAATTGGGATATGAGACAGTTCCAGTTTTTTTGCTTTAAACCCTAGCCGAGTTTTCGAGCAAAGCACCTCTCTTTCCCATCTTTGTGAGTCAAACTCAAAATCGATCCGATCCCTTTTTCCTGCACAGCACCTACGCCTAGGCTGGGGTCTCCTATGCTTGCTCTCCTCCTGAGATGGAAGCCTTGGTTGCTCCTCACCTCTTGGCGTGCGGAGTCGCGTGAATCATCGCTGAGGAAAGAAGAGTTGAGGGGGTGCATGGGCAAGGCCAGCTACATGTGGGTCCGTCCGTCTGACCCTGAACCCCGCAGCCCCCCATGCTCTGCATGAGTAAATTGTATATGGTATATATGTAGGCCGAAGCATACTGTACATCGGGTATACAAAGATATAGTGAAGCACAAGAAAAGAAAATCGTTGAGGCGCCAGAAACCTGTGTGTTTATTGAGGCGCCAAAAAGGCTTTAGTTTAAGGTGGCGCCAAGTGACTGTATAGTTTAATAAGTGGTGGCGCCAAGTGACTGTATAGTTTAATAAGTGGTGGCGCCAAGTGACTGTAGGTTAATGTGCCGCCAAGTGACTGTAGGTTAATGTGGCGCCAAGTGACTGTAGGTTAATGTGCCGCCAAGTGACTGTAGGTTAATGTGGCGCCAAGTGACTGTAGGTTAATGTGCCGCCAAGTGACTGTAGGTTAATGTGGCGCCAAGTGACTGTAGGTTTATGTGGCGCCAAGTGACTGTAGGTTAATGTGGCGCCAAGTGACTGTAGGTTAATGTGGCGCCAAGTGACTGATGTAGCGCCAAGTGACTGTAGGTTAATGTGACACCAAGTGACTGTAGGTTAATGTGGCACCAAGTGACTGTAGGTTAATGTGGCGCCAAGTGACTGTAGGTTTATGTGGCGCCAAGTGACTGTAGGTTAATGTGGCGCCAAGTGACTGTAGGTTAATGTGGCGCCAAGTGACTGATGTAGCGCCAAGTGACTGTAGGTTAATGTGACACCAAGTGACTGTAGGTTAATGTGGCACCAAGTGACTGTAGGTTAATGTGGCGCCAAGTGACTGATGTGGCGCCAAGTGACTGTAGGTTAATGTGCCGCCAAGTGACTGCAGGTTAATGTGGCACCAAGTGACTGTAGGTTAATGTGGCACCAAGTGACTGTAGGTTAAATGTGGCTCCAGAAATTGTTGTTTTCTATTGGTTTTGAAGTTCAATTCTGTGAATTTCATTAGCCAATGTCACCAGTTGTGGACATTATAGTTTTGGGATAAACCTTGGTCAAATAAAGAGCATTCGTGGCTCGATTTTGTATCAAATATTTATGCCTGGCATTCTGAAATCAGGGCTGGAATTTTTGCACGGGTAGTTTCTGGGTTGCAGGTTTAAAATCGGGAACACCAGCAACTTTTAATGTGATGTTCGTTTCCATTTTGTTTTTTACCTGTTCACTGCCTTCTTTTTCTCCATTTGCTGTTTCAACCCTGTCAGGTCGCTGTCTCTCCTCTGTCACAGGTCACTGTCTCTCCTCTGTCACATGTCACTGTCTCTCCTCTGTCACATGTCACTGTCTCTCCTCTGTCACAGGTCACTGTCTCTCCTCTGTCACAGGTCACTGTCTCTCCTCTGTCACAGGTCGCTGTCTCTCCTCTGTCACAGGTCGCTGTCTCTCCTCTGTCACAGGTCACTGTCTCTCCTCTGTCACAGGTCACTGTTTCTTGTCTCCTCTGTCACATGTCACTGTCTCTCCTTTGTCACAGATCACTGTCTCTCCTCTGTCACAGATCCACTGTCTCTCCTTTGTCACAAATCACTGTCTCTCCTCTGTCACAGAGGCACTGTCTCTCCTCTGTCACATGTCCCTGTCTTCCTTTGTCACATGTCACTGTCTTCCTTTGTCACAGATCACTATCTCTCCTCTGTCACAGATCCACTGTCTCTCCTCTGTCACATGTCACTGTCTCTCCTCTGTCACAGGTCACTGTCTCTCCTCTGTCACAGGTCACTGTCTATCCTTTGTCACATGTCACTGTTTCTCCTTTGTCACAGATCTCTGTCTCTCCTCTGTCACAGAGGCACTGTCTCTCCTCTGTCACAGGTCACTGTCTCTCCTCTGTCACAGGTCACTGTCTATCCTCTGTCACAGGTCACTGTCTATCCTCTGTCACAGGTCACTGTCTATCCTCTGTCACAGAGGCACTGTCTCTCCTCTGTCACAGAGGCACTGTCTCTCCTCTGTCACATGTCCCTGTCTTCCTTTGTCACATGTCACTGTCTTCCTTTGTCACAGATCACTATCTCTCCTCTGTCACAGATCCACTGTCTCTCCTCTGTCACATGTCACTGTCTCTCCTCCGTCACAAATCACTGTCTCTTCTCTGTCACAGGTCACGGTCTATCCTGTGTCACAGGTCACTGTCTCTCCTCCGTCACAGGTCACTGTCTCTCCTCTGTCACAGGTCACAATCTCTCCTCTGTCACAGGTCACTGTCTTTCCTCTGTCACAGGTCACTGTCTATCCTCTGTCACAGGTCACTGTCTATCCTCTGTCACAGGTCACTGTCTATCCTCTGTCACAGGTCACAATCTCTCTTCTGTCACAGGTCACTGTCTCTCCTCTGTCACCGGTCACTGTCGCTCTTCCGTCACAGGTCACTGTCTCTCCTCTGTCACAGGTCACTATCTCTCCTCTATCACAGGTCACTGTCTCTCCTCTGTCACAGATCACTGTCTCTCTGTCACAGGTCACTGTCGCAGCTGCTAACTTAGCTTTAAGCTAACTATGGTTCAGTTTTGACTCTCAGAGCCTGAAACAGATGTCTGCATTACATTCTATTCCTTTGATACACTCCGTGCTTCTCTTGGTCCGCAAAACATTTTCAGGTTTCTTCGAATGCCAAAGCACAGGCAAAGTAAGTTAGCAACGTCTTGTATATGCGAGTTACTGGATTATCTGGATTAATAACCAGCGTTAGTACTACATGTATAATAGGTTTAGGACTTTAGCTTTAGGTTGTCTCTGTCTAGCAGCAGCAGAAGCAACGGCTAAAACTGAGTATTTTACCTCGCTCTCTTAATGGTTCCCACAACCAGCACAACTAAAACCTTTATTAAAACCCAGCAAGCTTTAGTTCTATATATCCACCTCCCACTCCCACAGTAAAACCCACCCGGCACAGTCTTTCCGGTCCCAACATTTCTAAAACAGTAGTGAGTGTCGTTTAATATCGCCATTTTTCTTCTCTCTCTCTTTGTATAAAGCTGCATATGCATAAAGTGAAGCGGAGGCCCTGCTTGTGTGCAATGTTGGGTTAGTATTGTGTGGGAGTTGGGTTATAGAATGTAGTGTTTGTATGGCCTGCTTCAGTAGGGGGGAGGTTAGCTGTAGGTTCAGATCTATTTGCTTTCTAGACTACTGCAAGGGCAAAACGGACGGCAAGGCGGGAGGGCAGTTGTAGGAGGACAAAGCTTTGGGTCAAATACCCACCCCCCAGCGCCAGCCAACCGCCCTGCTCCCCCCGCCCGGGTTTTACGCCCCCAACGGCACATTGTACGGCCGGCCCAAGTGTACAGGGGCAACCCCCGCGCGCCCCCCTATCCAATCTACAGAGTCTTTCCTTATCGGAAAGCCCCCCACACAGCCAACCCCCTCCCTCCGCGACCCCGACCCAAAACACGAGGGGAGAGGAGAGAGGCCGGGCCGTCCCTATAAGGTAAAGGCAAGGCTGGCTAAAACTATAAAACATTTTGGGTGCTTCTCTCTAATACCATACCATATAGGACTGAGTGCTGTTTTCCGCCCTGCCTTCTACCTAAAAACTGTTTATTCTATTTCCTATTCAATAATATAAATAATTGTTACTACTTACTACTAAAGAAATCAGTTGAATTTAACAAAGTCGATCTTCAGGTCATGATACCAGCGCATTTTATATTCAAACGCCTAGCAGCGGCGTTATTGGTGAGTTATTTAGACCCTATTTTATTTAGAAATTATTTTAATTTTTTAAATTAAATTGTTAATATTTTATTGATTTTGCTACAGAGCTAGCAAACGTTAGCGCAGCAGCCGAGTGGCTGCAACATCTGAATAGCGCCGCAACCTCTACTGCAGCGGATTACGGCTCCACTCGTTTATCTAATAAGGTAAAAAATTACTTATTAATCATACCTAGTATTAGTATTAGCTAGATTACTTATAGTTATCCATACGATGTACTCATATTTTTAAACCTACTACTATAGTCGATATTTTCTTATATCTATTTCTTATTATTTGTACTTTTATTCACACATCAATATGGCTTAGTATGTATATTATAATATAAAACATACGAGACTGTATAGTATATAATATTGTATGAAGACTGTTTAAGAGCCCTTCCTTCTCTCCCATGTCCTTCGACATTCTCTCTTCTCCTTGCCTGACCTGCATCTTCTTACCAGGCTTATATACTTTGTGCCTGCCTTAGTAGATCTTACTGCGTTTCAGCCTTTAGCTAGGCCTGCTTACCATGCGAGCGTGTATTTATGCAAGCCTGCCTAAGTAATGGCTTATATGGCTGCTCTGCATGCAACTTGCTTGACTTGCCACCCTGCTTCTCTTTGGTTCTGGCTCTTCTCTTCCTTCACAACCCAGAACCTATTGTAGCACCGGTTTGCTATTTTCAAGGTTCAAAGGACCCCGTGGGCAATGTTAGAAAGGCTTCGCTGCCTTTGGATAGTTAAGGTTATAAGCCGAACTGAAGACTTGATGTTGATATCATGCCGTGCAGAGCATGCGGAGAACTTGTTCACACGCACGCCATCTTCTCTTCATTTATCTAGCTATAGAAACTAGAAACCCACCAAGAGACAGGGGCACCCACCAAGAGACAGGGGCACCCACCAAGAGACAGGGGCACCCACCAAGAGACAGGGGCGCCCACAGAGACAGCTAGGGGCACACCAAGAGACAGGGGCACACCAAGAGACAGGGGCACCCACAGAGAGACAGGGGCGCCCACAGAGACAGCTAGGGGCACACCAAGAGACAGGGGCGCCCACAGAGACAGCTAGGGGCACACCAAGAGACAGGGGCGCCCACAGAGAGACAGGGGCGCCCACAGAGACAGCTAGGGGCACACCAAGAGACAGGGGCGCCCACAGAGAGACAGGGGCGCCCACTAAGTGACAGTGGCGCCCACCAAGAGTCAGGGGCGCCCACAGAGACAGCTAGGGGCACACCAAGAGACAGGGGCGCCCACAGAGAGACAGGGGCGCCCACAGAGACAGCTAGGGGCACACCAAGAGACAGGGGCGCCCACAGAGAGACAGGGGCGCCCACAGAGACAGCTAGGGGCACACCAAGAGACAGGGGCGCCCACAGAGAGACAGGGGCGCCCACTAAGTGACAGTGGCGCCCACCAAGAGTCAGGGGCACCCACCAAGAGACAGGGGCACCATCCATGAGGCAGGGGCACCCACCAAGAAATAGGTATGAGTATGAGTTAAACTGATAGCCCACTCACCATTACGATTATACTATTAGTATTACATATAGTATACTCGTACATGTTACATTTTCACATATACTTAGGTATACTTAGATTAGCCAAAGCCTGTGTGCAAGCTCCTATACCTTCTTTACTTTAGTTCCTTCCTCTCTAATCTAAATCCTCTCTTCTTCATTCCCACTCTATGCAAAGCCTTCACTTCTTTTTTTATAGTCAGGCACGCAATATATAGCTAGTAGGATGGGATTGGGAACTCCCAAGTACCCAACCTAGTGCTATTCTCTCCATCCCCTCAGTTACTATATACTGCATTCCATGCATATAATATGACAGACTCAAGCTTTAATCTATATTTGAAGTAAAGCAACCGAGTATTTTTCGCTACTATATTTTCATAGCTTCCAAATTTCACTGGCATTCAACGTCAGCTATTGACCCTACCCTACCCCTCTCTCTGTCTTTACATCTGTCTCTACCCCTCTCTACCCTTCTCTCTACCCCTCTCTACCCCTCTCTACCTTCTCTCTACCCCTCTCTACCCTTCTCTCTACCCCTCTCTACCCTTCTCTCTACCCCTCTCTACCCTTCTCTCTACCCCTCTCTACCCTTCTCTCTAACCCTCCCATCGTCTTCTCAACATCTCCCTCTCCCTCCGTCTCCCTCTCTCTGTCTCCTTCGTCTTCCTCTCCCCTTCCTCTGCATCTCACTTTTCTTCTCTCCTCCCTGTTTCTCTCTCTCTCTCCCCCTCTCCTCTCTTCCTTTCCCTTTTCTACTTCTCCACCTGTACCTCGCCCCCTCCCTCCCCCTCCTACCCCTCCTCCTCTCTCTCCCTCCTCTACATTTCCCGCTCTCTTCTTCTTCTACCTCTCACTCTCCTGCCTCTCCCTCTCTACATCCCTCTCTCCCTCTACCTCCTCCTCGCTTCCTCTATTCCCCCGTCTACCTTCCCCTAACCTCTCCTTTTCCCTCTCCCTCTCCCTCTCCCTCTCCCTCACTCCTTATCTCACCATTTACCCCATTCCTCTTAAGTCTCTTAATCTCCGTCTTCGTGTTTCTTTCATTCTACTGGGCCATCCTGTCATTCACTCTTGATAAGAATGATGGAGCTCAGATTTAAGCTCATAGTGTCGTGACTGAAAAAGGTATTTCGGAAATTTCCAAATATGTCATAGTCGATATACCTTTAAATGTGTCCTCTCTCAATTCTATTCTTATTCAATACTTTGTCTCACTTTTTGTCTTGGAAGAAGCATGCACAATACAGCTTGAGGGTGCACTGAGGGTACCCATGCCAAACAGATTCTATTCAGTATAAATAGCTTGAGGGCACCAAGCAAACCCTTCAATCTTACAGCTAAGACAGAGACCGACTGACCCTTTCTTTCTTCTTAAGTCCAATTTTGCTTATTGCTTACTGATACTGCCTACTATAGGCTAGGCTGTGGGACCCCATATTTGTGGTACCGTGCCGTGCCATTATTACGAGGCCATGCTAATGCTAGATAGCACAGCACGGGGGCAAACAAATGTTCAAATGCGCGCAGTTTGCTAGCTAAGAAATTGGTCTCTTACTGTCTACTCACTACTTGGACAGTGAAGTTGGCTCGGATTTCTATGGGTATTATCAAAGCCCCTGCTATCCACCCGGTGACCCTGAAGATTTCCATTTATAAATTCCTTACCCTTCACTCTACTCTCTGCTCCATTTTTTAGCGTAGCTTATTAAGCCACCCACCAACACACGCACATTTGCACTGAGTTTACTCTTGCTCTTGGGATTGTTAGTAGTTAGTTAGTTAGTGAGTTAGTTAGTCAGTCAGTCAGTTAGTTAGTTAGTTAGTTAGTTAGTTAGTTAGTTAGTTAGTTAGTCAGTCAGTCAGTCAGTTAGTTAGTTAGTTAGTTAGTTAGTTAGTTAGTTAGTTAGTTAGTTAGTTAGTCAGTTAGTTAGTCAGTCAGTTAGTTAGTTAGTTAGTTAGTCAGTTAGTTAGTCAGTCAGTTAGTTAGTTAGTTAGTTAGTTAGTTAGTTAGTTAGTTAGTTAGTTTAGTCTTTCTCTCCCTGTATCTCCTCTCTCAGTCTCTCTCTCTCTCACTATAGATAGATAGGCAGTTAGTTACTTAGTTCGTTAAAGTTAATTAGTTTTAGATATATCAACAAACGGATAGATTTATCGTAGATATAGATAGATAGATAGATAGATAGATAGATAGATAGATAGATAGAAAGATAGATAGATAGATAGATAGATAGATAGATAGATAGATAGATAGATAGATAGATAGATAGATAGATAGATAGATACCTTACCTATGATAGATAGATAGATACATAGGTAAGGTAAAAACCTGGTCAGTAATTTTGTTACTTAGCGATAAGTCCAGTTGATTGCAAGGCAGTATTACGAGACTCTTTGTTCTCTCTCTCTCTTGTTCCCCAAGTAAGTAATCCTATTCATTGCTACCCACATTCTCACCCTCTTCGTCTCCTATTTCTGCTGCAATCTAAACCCGAGGGCCCGGCCTCTCGGGTTTAGTGCTGGGTGTGTGGGCTGTGTGGGTTTTATCACAGGGACGGAGGGTGATTCACAATTCGCGTTCGCTCACGAGCGGGACGGGAGTGAAGGGGGGGGGGAGTTACCCTTGCATCTGCAGCCTTGCCTGGGCAGAGCCTGGCTTTGACGTTTGACTGAGAAAAATTGTACCCAAACCAAGCCACGCCTCGCTCTGGGCTGTTCATTCATTAGGAGGGCTAAGAGCGCCCTGTCAGGAATGGGTACCCGCATCTACTTACTTCCCAAGCAGCTGTCTTTGTTTACGCGCACCACGGGGGTTTCTCCCCCCAATTTTTTTAAGTATCCCTGTTTCCCTACGGCCTCCCTCTTGCCTTGGTTCCCTGTTTTGCCCCATAAATTCTGTGCTTAGACCACAAGTCTTTGTTCTTCCCAGCTAAAAAAAGAGTTTCAATCCCAAATCTATTGCAATGTCTGCACTGTTCGGGCGGGGGCGGTGGTTTGACAGGTTCGCTCTGGTGCTCCCAGTTTGTCAGTCTTTATTCGGGAATTTCCTTATTTAGTCAAGAAGGAAACGGACAGTTTGTGGTGCAGTTTCAGTGCAAACTCTGGAGCTTTGCTAAATTTATAAATTTCCCATAAGTCTGCATTTCCGTCTTGAGCTATGGGCAATCCCGAGTTTTATTGGCAAATTGAAGTCAAAAATAATTTTCATATTATCTCGTCCGTCTGTCTGTCCGTCTGTCTGTCTGTAGGTCTGTCTGTCTGTCTGTCTGTCTGTCTGTCTCTGTCTTTCTGTCTGTCTGTCTCTATGTCCGTATGTCCGTCTGTCTGTCTGTCTGTCTGTCTGTCTGTCTGTCTGTCTGTCGGGGGGGTCTCTATGTCTGTCTGTCTGTCTGTCTGTCTGTCTGTCTGTCTGTCTGTCTGTGTCTTTCTGTCTTTCTGTCTGTCTGTCTCTATGTCCGTATGTCCGTCTGTCTGTCTGTCTGTCTGTCCGTCTGTCTGTCTGTATGTCTGTCTGTCTTTTTCCCTCTGTCTGTCTGCCTGTCTGTCTGCCCGACTATCTGTCTGTCTGTCTGCCTGTCTGTCTGTCTGCCTGTCTGTCTGTCTGCCTGTCTGTCTGTCTTTTTGTCCCTCGGTCTGTTTGCCTGTCTTCCTCTATTTCTCCAGGTATTTTAATCAATAACAGATAAACAAAGTGAGTTTAGTCTGGAGTATTCCTGCATAGCCTTGTTCTCATGAATAACTATCCCGCTTCTAATTCTTATTTTATCCCCTTAACAGTCTGGCACTGAGACTCCACCTTTACGTAAGCGCCGGCGAGTGTCATCAAGCAATGCGGCTGCCGCTGCTCAATCATCGGAGGACAGAAGCCAGCTCAGCAGTGCATCTCAGCAACAGCAGCAGCAGCAGCAGATCTATTCTCAGCAGCATGGAAGGTAGGTACTCATTTTTAGTCCAGTTGAGTCTACCGCACTTGCTAGCTACTACTAAAAGTAGTTCGTGTCATTTTTTTGCGCCTCGTGTTGCAAGACAAAATGCTTTCTTTGGTTTTGTAGCAATTGAACACAGGAAATTTCGATTTTCGAAAGACTGTGTTCCCTGAACGCCTTTAATTTGAGTAAATAGTCGAAATAGATCTGATAGTTCAGACTGCAACGTGCCGCCCCTTTCCAATTTTATTATTCGGATAATTTATCATTTTATGGTATGCATTATATTGTCCAAGATGCTCTTTTATACAACATAAATTGTATATAGCAGCTGAAAGCCTCCAAATTCGCGTTGAGGGCTTTGCATTGCCTATTTCTATAAACTATATATACATAGTATACAAAAATATTATAGTGTTGTATATAATATAGAATAGCTTATAAAATTCCTTTGTTGATTGTCTACAATTAAAATACTTGAGTACAAGGCGAGAGAATTATATTATCGTGGAAGCTGGGAAAGCCATAAATTCTTAAAAATCCTGAATTTTTCCTATTTTTTATCTACTGACTGACTGACTGCCATTAGGAAAAGGAACAAAACTCCAAATTGGCTGGAAGCACGTTGTGAAATAAGGAAGGAAGCCTTAACTTAAATAGTCAGTCAGTTCAGTCTAGCTTAGCTGTATTCACGTGTCCTCGAATCGGGTTTACAAGCCAAATGCTTTACTGTGTATAGGCCTGTGTCTTGCCTGTAATTCAACCTAGTTCTTTGTTTCGCGTCATAGACTGTATCGTCATAATTTTTCTCAATTAAGAAATTATTGGTTGGATTGGAATTCCGAAACAGAAAGGACCACGAATAGGAAACTGCTAGTTTTTTAAATTAACGAATAAATCAATTAACGTATTTTATTTTTACTATAGCAGATTTAGTATATTCGCTATATGGAATCCTATATTAAAGTGGAACAGTTAGAGTATATATACTTTGTTAAGTTTATATAAATGTATTGCAGCCTTACTGCATTACTCACCCTGCATGACCTGCGCGGGTTGTGTTTGAGGGGGGATCCCCGTTGCTCTACCCCGCCTCCACCCCTTATTCTCGAGTAGACGCGCTGTGTTCTGAATGAAATCTATTTTTAGATACGCTTTGTCAGGCACTGTAAATTGAGGGATTTCCCGCCATTGGGTATTCCACTACAACAGTCTCTCCACCCCATCTACTGTACAGTAAGATTGGAATGTTCATTTGTGACTCATGACCCAGTCGTGGCCATTTAGAACTTCCACCCCAAATCAGCCCGGCGCGCACCCCAACCCCCACGCCTTATCTTAACTAGCCCCCACCACCCCATTGCCGTAGCGGGCGTAGCGTACGCAGCGCGCACGCTCCCCGTCCTTTCAGCGGGCTAGGCAAGCGCGCTTTTAGGGGAAGACCGGACCCCGACTCCACCCGTATAACCCCATGCGGAAAGTGGCTGTGTCTGTGGGCTTAGTACGGTAATAATACGGTCCCATTTTAGATTAGCAAAGGGGCGGATTATTCATCCTTCTCTTCCCCACCCCCACCGCAGCCTCAACTATTACACATGCAGGGCGCACCTCCCCTTCCACTCCCAGCAGTGAGCGTCATGCTATGCTTTGCCCTCAGCCCCTACGGTCACGGCTGGTGGTTCCCAACCAACCCCTTGCAGGGGTGGGGGGCACCGCCAGATGCGCGCGCATATAAATTCCTTGCTCCTGAGAGGGGAAACAAATCCTAGAAAGCGTCCAGTCAGACTAATACTAGTCAAATAAGCCGAGTTTGCTTGAAACGCCATGCCGCTACTGCAGCAGTCGGAAAGTCGGGCATGGCAGCACGCTTATCGATGCATCAGCGACTCAGTTACGCAGCTGCTGCTGGCCACTCGATGCAATAGCAACAGGTTACTAGCGGCAGCAGCAGATTCTACTGCTTCAGCAGCAGCAGCAGCCGCCGCCGCCGCCACCGCCGCTTTACATTTCCTTTGGTCGCCTCCAGATCGACAAATCTTGTTTGTCGATTATATGCTACCCTTAGCAACCGTGAACAGCGCTAGTAGTATTAATCCGCACAGTCTGACAGCTTTATTTGATCGTCTGTTAGACGCATTCTATGATCACTTTGTGGCCTGGGCGATGCCCTTGATCCGACGGGGTGCCTCACCAGCGAGTTCAACAGTCAGCACCGATGATGAAGGAGACTTCAACAGTGTTGACGCATTTAGCGAGGAAGCGGTCTTGGCTGAGTTTGTCGCTAAGCACAGGGCAGATCTAGCAGCTACTAGGCAACAGGCCCGCCTATTACTGCGCTGCGTTCCTCTGCAAGCAGCCGCCGGCTCTGGCGTCAGGCTGCTTCTAGCCCGCTTAGCAACTACTTATTGCGACCAGTTGAATGCTAGATTGATGCTGCGGCAGTTGCAGTCGCACCTGCGACACAGGAGAAGGGATAGGTGCTGCTCTAATCTATGGAATTATTAGAAGCCTGTAATCAAGCTTTAACTAATCAAGTTTACTAACTTTGTTCAAAACAACCGTACATACTCATTTCAGTTCTCACACCAGAAGACGAGTTGCAGCAGCAACAGCCGCAGCCGCCACAGCAACAGCTTCATCGTCTTCTGCTTCCGGCGACGCTGCTTCAGCTGGTTCTGCTTCTTCAGCAACTGTGCCAAACCCAAATGGACCTGCACGTGTACCGTACCGCCTGCCGCAGCACCAGCAGTTGAACAATCCGATGGCTCCTGTTGCTGCTCAGCGGCAGATTCTGCATCCGACCCGACCCGAAGGCCGCCAGCAGCCGCCGCCGCCGCCGCCGCCGCCCCCTCCGCCACGTCAGCAGGCTGCACCGATGAGCTTCCAGCAGACAGCGGCCAGCATGGCTTACCAGCATCAGCACCATCTGACTGGAGCAGCCAGCTCAGTTTACCACCTGCCATTCCCTGCTCACCAGCATCATCACCAGTTCTACCAGCCTCCAACCTGCTACCTACCCGGAACTCATCATCAGCAACAGCAGCATCAGCATCCGCATCCGCATCATCACTCGGTGGCCGCTGCTGCCGCTGCCGCCGCCGCTGCAGCAGCTGCTTACTGCCCGCCATACTGCTGCCTTCACCATCAGCAACAGCATCAACAACAGCATCAGCAGCAGCCACCGCCGCCGCCACCTCCGCCAGCCCCCTACCCTGGATTCCTACTGCACTTCCTAGCCATGCTTGATCATCAACAGCAGCAACAGCAGCAGCAACAGCAACAGCAACAGCAGCAACAACAGCAACAGCAACAGCACACTGCTCGCAGCCATCACCCGCAGCAACAAGCGTCATTTTACATGCCTCATCATCATCAGCAGCAGCAGCAACAGCAGCGTCAACCGCAGCAGCCGCAGCCTCATCATCATCATCATCAGCAGCAGCAGCAGCAGCAGCAACGAGCCTCCGCTACAAACAATATGGACAGCCTGCTCCATCTGGCTGCTCAAATTGGCGACAACAACAAGCCCAGAGGCATGCACCGCTCCGAGCTTGACAGCTTGCCAACTTACCGCTTCGTTGCCCCTGGCAACCAGTCCAGCTGCGTTGTGTGCATGTGCGACTTTGAGCCTCGCCAGCAGTTGCGCTCGCTGGCCTGCGGTCACGAGTTCCATGTCCGATGCGTGGACCGCTGGCTGCGGCACAATCGCACCTGTCCGGTGTGCCGCGCGGACGCAGCTAAAGGCCATCAGTCTGCCTGACTCACTGACTGACCAGTGTGTTTTCTCTGTATTCCTAGCTGCTTTTTGTAAGACTTATTGTAAAACTACTGAGTTGCCGTGACGAATTAAACAAAATTATAAATATATAGTATATTTTTCTTATTATTGCTGCTGCCAAAAACATTAACTAATTTGCTTTTTTGTGTACACGATTGAATCTATCAGTTATATTATATTTATTATTATATACTATGCACAAATCAATACTGCAATAGTTCCCAAATAAAATAGACTTTTGTACACACTGCTACTGTCCTTAATCTCATGTGTGTTTGTGTGTGTGGTTGCCTACCCACCATTAAGCTGTTAATTGAACTTTGCGCCAAAAAAGACATCTTCAAACGCCAATGGTTCTTTGTGACACTTACAAATTAGTAAGCTTTATCTGTTTAAATTGTGTTTGAACTCCCAAATTTGTGTTTGTTATTGCTTGCTGCTGTTTTTTTCTGCTTCTAAAAGCATCCCAATCTGTCTTTTTTGTAGTATCTGTTCCCGGCTTTTGTTGCCTGTTCCTTTTGTTTAATATATTCGTTTTTACAGTTTCCTATTGTACAAAATTTTTATTTTGCATTACAATATGCGAAATATGCGAAGAATAAATAAATAATCACAATGCAAATTGTTGTCCAGATGGCAACTGTTGCTGCCTGTTTGACCCGCGGCGTCCCTGGGGCAGTCAGCTTCTTCATTATGCCGAGAAAATCAATTGTATTTGCTTCTTTTGGCGTTATTTCATTTGGGTTTATTTAGCTCATATAAGTAACAACAATTTAGACTTGGCTATCCACTGACACCCTCCCAAATCCTCAGTTGCTGGGCCAGCCTCCCAGATCCTCAGTTGCTGGGCCACCAGCCTCCCAGATCCTCAGTTGCTGAGCCAGCCTCCCAGATCCTCATTTTCTGAGCCACCAGCCTCCCAGATCCTCAGTTGCTGGGCCACCAGCCTCCCAGATCCTCAGTTGCTGAGCCAGCCTCCCAGATCCTCAGTTGCTGGGCCACCAGCCTCCCAAATCCTCAGTTGCTGGGCCACCAGTCTCCCAGATCCTCAGTTGCTGGGCCAGCCTCCCAGATCCTCAGTTGCTGGGCCAGCCTCCCAGATCCCCAGTTGCTGGGCCAGCCTGCCACATCCTCAGTTGCTGGGCCACCAGCCTCCCAGAACCTCAGTTGCTGGGCCAGCCTCCCAGATCCCCAGTTGCTGGGCCAGCCTGCCACATCCTCAGTTGCTGGGCCACCAGCCTCCCAGAACCTCAGTTGCTGGGCCAGCCTCCCAGATCCTAAGTTGCTGGGCCACCAGCCTCCCAGATCCTCAGTTGCTGAGCCAGCCTCCCAGATCTTTAGTTGCTAGGCCAGCCTCCCAGATCCCCAGTTGCTGGGCCAGCCTGCCACATCCTAAGTTGCTGGGCCACCAGCCTCCCAGATCCCCAGTTGCTGGGCCAGCCTGCCACATCCTCAGTTGCTGGGCCACCAGCCTCCCAGATCCTCAGTTGCTGGGCCAGCCTCCCAGATCCTCAGTTGCTGAGCCACCAGCCTCCCAGATCCTCAGTTGCTGGGCCAGCCTCCCAGATCCTCAGTTGCTGAGCCAGCCTCCCAGATCCTCGTTGCTGGTCCACCAGCCTCCCAGATCCTCAGTTGCTGAGCCACCAGCCTCCCAGATCCTCAGTTGCTGGGCCAGCCTCTCAGATCCTCAGTTGCTGAGCCAGCCTCCCAGATCCTCAGTTGCTGAGCCAGCCTCCCAGATCCTCGTTGCTGGTCCACCAGCCTCCCAGATCCTCAGTTGCTGGGCCAGCCTCCCAGATCCCCAGTTGCTGGGCCAGCCTCCCAGATCCTCATTTGCTGGGCCAGCTTGCCACATCCTCAGTTGCTGGGCCAGCCTCCCAGATCCTCAGTTGCTGAGCCAGCCTCCCAGATCCTCGTTGCTGGTCCACCAGCCTCCCAGATCCTCAGTTGCTGAGCCACCAGCCTCCCAGATCCTCAGTTGCTGGGCCAGCCTCTCAGATCCTCAGTTGCTGAGCCAGCCTCCCAGATCCTCAGTTGCTGAGCCAGCCTCCCAGATCCTCGTTGCTGGTCCACCAGCCTCCCAGATCCTCAGTTGCTGGGCCAGCCTCCCAGATCCCCAGTTGCTGGGCCAGCCTCCCAGATCCTCATTTGCTGGGCCAGCTTGCCACATCCTCAGTTGCTGGGCCAGCCTCCCAGATCCTCAGTTGCTGATCCACCAGCCTCCCAGATCCTCAGTTGCTGGGACACCAGCCTTCCAGATCTTTAGTTGCTGGGCAACAGCCTCCCAGATCCTCAGTTGCTGGGCCAGCCTCCCAGATCATCAGTTGCTGGGACACCAGCCTTCCAGATCTTCAGTTGCTGGGACACCAGCCTCCCAGATCCTCAGTTGCTAAGCCAGCCTCCCAGATCCTCAGTTGCTGAGCCAGCCTCCCAGATCCTCAGTTTCTGAGCCACCAGCCTCCCAGATCCTCAGTTGCTGGGACACCAGCCTCCCAGATCCTCAGTTGCTGAGCCAGCCTCCCAGATCCTCAGTTGCTGAGCCAGCCTCCCAGATCCTCGTTGCTGGTCCACCAGCCTCCCAGATCCTCAGTTGCTGGGCCAGCCTCCCAGATCCTCAGTTGCTGGGCCAGCCTCCCAGATCCTCATTTGCTGGGCCAGCTTGCCACATCCTCAGTTGCTGGGCCAGCCTCCCAGATCCTCAGTTGCTGATCCACCAGCCTCCCAGATCCTCGTTGCTGGTCCACCAGCCTCCCAGATCCTCAGTTGCTGAGCCACCAGCCTCCCAGATCCTCATTTGCTGGGCCAGCTTGCCACATCCTCAGTTGCTGGGCCAGCCTCCCAGATCCTCAGTTGCTGATCCACCAGCCTCCCAGATCCTCGTTGCTGGTCCACCAGCCTCCCAGATCCTCAGTTGCTGAGCCACCAGCCTCCCAGATCCTCAGTTGCTGGGCCAGCCTCTCAGATTCTCAGTTGCTGAGCCAGCCTCCCAGATCCTCAGTTGCTGAGCCAGCCTCCCAGATCCTCGTTGCTGGTCCACCAGCCTCCCAGATCCTCAGTTGCTGGGCCAGCCTCCCAGATCCTCAGTTGCTGGGCCAGCCTCCCAGATCCTCATTTGCTGGGCCAGCTTGCCACATCCTCAGTTGCTGGGCCAGCCTCCCAGATCCTCAGTTGCTGATCCACCAGCCTCCCAGATCCTCAGTTGCTGGGACACCAGCCTTCCAGATCTTTAGTTGCTGGGCAACAGCCTCCCAGATCCTCAGTTGCTGGGCCAGCCTCCCAGATCATCAGTTGCTGGGACACCAGCCTTCCAGATCTTCAGTTGCTGGGACACCAGCCTCCCAGATCCTCAGTTGCTGGGCCAGCCTCCCAGATCCTTAGTTGCTGGGCCAGCCTCCCAGATCCACAGTTGCTGGGCAACCAGCCTCCCAGATCCTCAGTTGCTGGGCCAGCCTCCCAGAGTGTCAGTTGCTAGGCCAGCCTCCCAGATCCTCAGTTTCTGAGCCACCAGCCTCCCAGATCCTCAGTTGCTGGGACACCAGCCTCCCAGATCCTCAGTTGCTGAGCCAGCCTCCCAGATCCTCAGTTGCTGAGCCAGCCTCCCAGATCCTCGTTGCTGGTCCACCAGCCTCCCAGATCCTCAGTTGCTGGGCCAGCCTCCCAGATCCTCAGTTGCTGGGCCAGCCTCCCAGATCCTCATTTGCTGGGCCAGCTTGCCACATCCTCAGTTGCTGGGCCAGCCTCCCAGATCCTCAGTTGCTGATCCACCAGCCTCCCAGATCCTCGTTGCTGGTCAACCAGCCTCCCAGATCCTCAGTTGCTGGGCCAGCCTCCCAGAGTGTCAGTTGCTAGGCCAGCCTCCCAGATGCTCAGTTGCTGGTCCACCAGCCTTCCTGCAGATCCTCAGTTGCTGGGACACTAGCCTCCCAGATCCTCAGATTCTGGGCCGCCGACGAATAGGCAATAAAAATGATTCAGATTTAGCATGTACATTTGCCACTACCGCAGCTGATAATCCACCAGCTTTTGACTAGCTGCTGCGTTGTCACACAAAATATTACCATCATGGCTTAGTCACACTGCTTACTACACAAAGCGTAACGCATAGGATATATCAGTTGAATGAGTCGAGGAAACTCCTGTGCTAAAAATAGAACAAATGCTGCGCAGACTACAGTTGGGGGGTCGCGTATTGGTTTATAGCAGTGAGTCACAGGGGCCGGGGGGCTGTCTCAGTACTGCAGGTCTAGGGAATTCGGATGAATGGTCTTGAATGGGCCTTGTAGCAGTAGCTATGCTATATTACCATACTGACATTATTAGTATGCACTGCGCAGTGTTGTGCGTGTAGGAAGGAACCAATATGCTGGTTCGAGTTGAATAATCCTGAAAGGGTAAGGAAACAGAAAGATGGATGGGACGGACAGATGCTGTAGGCTCTAATAGAGAATAATTATAGTTGGAGCTAAAAATAGAATTTCGTCATAGATTGTACTTGGAGTGGGGCATCGACAGTAGGACAAAGGCTAAAGCCCGTATGGTTAGACTAATCTCTGTGATTCAGGCATGCGTTAAGGAGAGGAGAGAAGATTAAAATGTAGGAGAAAGAATAGAGAGTCGAGAAGAGAATGCAGACGAAACAGGAGACAGGAGAGAGGTGAGCAGAGAGAAGTGAGTGGAGAGAATAGAGTGGAGAGAATAGAGTGGAGAGAATAGAGTGGAGAGAGGAAAGAGGAGAGAGAGGAGAGGGGAGAGAGAAGAGAAGATAGGGGAGACGGCAGAGAGGAGAGGGGTGAGGGAGAGAGGATAGTGGAAATAGAAGAGGGTTAAGGGAAGAGAGGAGAGGGGAGAGGGGAGAGAGGAGAGGTGAGAGGGAGAGGGGAGAGAGGAGAGGTGAGAGGGGAGAGAGGAGAGGTGAGAGGGGAGAGAGGAGAGAGCAGAGAGAAGAGACTAGAGGGCAGAGATGTGAGGGAAGAGAAAACAGAGAAGAAAAATATGAGGCGAAGGAGAGAATGAAGTGAGAAGAGAGAGGAAAGAGAAAAGAGAAAAGAGAGAAGATAAGGGAGGAGATCTTAGAGGTGAGAGGGAGAGTGAAGAGAAAGTGATGCGGGGACACCAGTAATCCGAAGATCATACATGTACTTGAGATTAAATTATTAAAGTTTCCAAGAAATCGCAATTTTAGGCAGTCCCAATGTCATTGAAATGATATTTCATCAGCACAGGGCACTGGCACATGGATCCGCTATACTCGTTTACTGCTCATTAATCTTTTCGCAAATTTCACATTCTGTCTTTATGGTTCATGCAATCATGAAGTGAAGAAAGTTCTTTATCAGATATTTGTGTTTTTTTTCTGTTCCAAAAGTAGCTGTTTACCACGAGGGTTACGAGGGTAAGCGGCCATGCAGTGACAGCTGCAAGTGACATGTAAAGCTGGAAGGTTGCAAGAGTCACCTGATTACTGTCACTTGTGGTGAACCAAATTTTTCGGAGGCTACTTAAGTGGCGTAATAAGTGGCTTTTTTGCTCATGAGAGCCGAGTTGGGCAAACTTACTCAAACCTGCGATTGGTTGGCACCAAATACTCCGGTAAGAACGCGAATCAACTTTTTACGAGCTAATCCAGTTATTTTTTCATGCATAAGGTATTCTTCGTCAGGTGAAGTCCCTGTCTAACAGGTAAAGTCCCTGTCTAGCAGGTGAGGTCCCTGTCTAGCAGGTGAAGTCCCTGTCTAGCAGGTGAGGTCCCTGTCTAGCAGGTGAAGTCCCTGTCTAGCAGGTGAGGTCCCTGTCTAGCAGGTGAAGTCCCTGTCTAGCAGGTGAGGTCCCTGTCTGGCAGGTGAGGTCCCTGTCTGGCAGGTGAGGTCCCTGTCTAGCAGGTGAGGTCCCTGTCTAGCAGGTGAGGTCCCTGTCTAGCAGGTGAGGTCCCTGTCTGGCAGGTGAGGTCCCTGTCTAGCAGGTGAGGTCCCTGTCTAGCAGGTGAGGTCCCTGTCTAGCAGGTGAGGTCCCTCTCTAGCAGGTGAGGTCCCTGTCTAGCAGGTGAGGTCCCTGTCTAGCAGGTGAGGTCCCTGTCTGGCAGGTGAGGTCCCTGTCTGGCAGGTGAGGTCCCTGTCTAGCAGGTGAGGTCCCTGTCTAGCAGGTGAGGTCCCTGTCTGGCAGGTGAGGTCCCTGTCTAGCAGGTGAGGTCCCTGTCTAGCAGGTGAGGTCCCTGTCTAGCAGGTGAGGTCCCTGTCTAGCAGGTGAGGTCCCTGTCTGGCAGGTGAGGTCCCTGTCTGGCAGGTGAGGTCCCTGTCTAGCAGGTGAAGTCCCTGTCTAGCAGGTGAGGTCCCTGTCTAGCAGGTGAAGTCCCTGCCTAGCAGGTGAGGTCCCTGTCTAGCAGGTGAGGTCCCTGTCTAGCAGGTGAAGTCCCTGTCTAGCAGGTGAGGTCCCTGTCTGGCAGGTGAGGTCGCTGTCTACCAGGTGAAGTCCCTGTCTAGCAGGTGAGGTCGCTGTCTTAACAATCAAACAGGTAAAGTCCCTGTCTAACAGGTAAAGTCCCTGTCTAGCAGGTGAGGTCCCTGTCTAACAGAAAAGGTCTTTGTCTAACAAGTAAAGTCCCTGTCAAATAAGTAAAGGTCTGTAGACGTTAGGTAGTCAAAAATTCGCAAGTAACTTAATGGATGTTAAATTTGGTTCTTCTCAAATAAACTTAGTTTCAAGAGTTAGATTAAAGCTCGATTATAGTACTGTTAGTATACATGTAGGTATAGTAATCCGCGGTTGCAAGAATACGCCTTCAAATTTCCTATTAACACTTGCTTCAGAAAAGAGGGAAGACGATGCAGGATCAAAGATCAACAAGAGGACTACTCCTAGCGGCCTTGTTTCTGCTGACAATATTCTCAAACGAAGTGAGTTGTAAGCAGCCAAAGCTCTATCCGCAACCAAACTACGAAACTAAGGAGTACTGGACCAGGTGAGTCGTTTTGCAGTTCCTTCTAGCCCCAAATGAATATGGCCGAGCACGGCGTCTACATGTGGATGGTGTCCAGATGTCGCGCATATTCTTGAGTCTCCCCTCGTCCCCAGGGATGCCCAGCAGTCCATGGACCGGGCCTCGCGGGTGCTGCAGCAGCTGCGCTACTCCGCCAAGAACGTCATTCTGTTTATCGGCGACGGCATGGGCGTCAGCACGGTGACAGCCGGCCGGATTCTCAAAGGCCAGCTCAAGAACTCGTCGGGCGAAGAGGCGTCGCTTGCGTTTGACGAGTTCGATCATGCAGGACTGATCAGGACGTACAACATGGACAGGCAGACACCCGACAGTGCGTCCACTGCGACCGCCTTCATGTGCGGTGTGAAGACAAACGGCTACATGCTTGGGGTGAACCAGGATGCAAAGCTGGGCAGCTGTTCGACTTACGATAGCCGACAGCACGACGTGGTGTCGTTTCTGAAGTTCGCCTCCGAGCAGGTGAGCGTCCAGAGCGGTATTCTTGTAGGGTTTTTGGGATGATTGTTGTAGGGTTGTTGGGATGATTGCTGTAGGGCTGTTGGGGTGATTGTTGTAGGGTTGTTGGGATGATTGTTGTAGGGTTGTTGGGATGATTGTTGTAGGGTTGTTGGGATGATTGTTGTAGGGTTGTTGGGATGATTGCTGTAGGGCTGTTGGGGTGATTGTTGTAGGGTTGTTGGGGTGATTGTTGTAGGGTTTTTGGGGTGATTGTTGTAGGGCTGTTGGGGGTGACTGTTGTAGGGTTGCTGGGGTGATTGTTGTAGGGCTGTTGGGGTGATTTTTCTGGGTAATTCTAGCTGGATAGCTCTCTTTCTCTCCCTAATCTCCTCTTCAGGGCAAGGCCACTGGTGTGCTCACCACGGACCGCCTGACGGGCGCAACACCAGCCCCAGCCTACGCCAGCTCCGTCAGCCGCCAGTGGCAGGACGACACCGACCGAAACACGGACGACTCGAGCCCGGACTCGCCTGAGCAGCGACGCCGTTGCCCCGACATCGCCACCCAGCTGGTCGATCGGGCCGTCAATTTCACCGTCCTAATGGGCGGCGGTCGGCTCAAACTGCTGCCAAAAAATGTCACCACAATGGACCAGTTTGGCGGTGTTCAGGTGAACGGCACACGCTCCGACGGCATCAATCTGGTGGAGCGCTGGAGCAGCTTGCAGCGGCAGCTCGGCCGGCGCCCAGTCTACGTGGAAACAGCCGACGAGCTGAGAAATCTTCGTGCAGATCAAGCTGACTCAGTTCTGGGTCTCCTATCAACCGAGAAGATGCGGTATCACTCGACAAATATTCGTTCTGAGGGTTACCGTGAGCCCAGCTTAGCCGATATGACTCGGAAAGCTCTGGAAGTTCTGCGCAAGAATTCCAACGGTTTCGCTCTGATGGTTGAGGGCGCCCGAATCGACAGCGGTCACCATGCCAACCAGGCCCAGCGGGCTCTCTACGATGTCCTAGCATTCGACGAAGCTGTCCAAGTGGCTACTGAGATGACTAGCATTGAGGACACCCTGATAGTTGTGTCTGCAGATCATAGTCACGTTTTCACTATCGGTCACTATGGTTACAGAGGCCAGCCTATTCTTGGAAAGATGGTTAGCAAGAGTAGCGACGGCTCGCTGCAGTACGAAGTGGCTCCCGACAACATTGAGAAGACCGTGGCCAGCTACAGCGATGGGCCGAGCGCCAAGCCGAATCAGCCGCGACCGAACATCACTGAGGATGTGCCTGAGGAGAAGGAAAAATACAGGTGACTGCCTTGGATGCAAAGTGGTAGAGAGGCGCCAAAACAGACACAGAGAGAGGCGCCAAATCAGACACAGAGAGGCGCCAAAACAGACACAGAGAGAGGCGCCAAAACAGACACAGAGAGAGGCGCCAAAACAGACACAGGGAGAGGCGCCAAATCAGACACAGAGAGAGGCGCCAAAACAGACACAGGGAGAGGCGCCAAATCAGACACAGAGAGAGGCGCCAAATCAGACACAGAGAGAGGCGCCAAATCAGACACAGAGAGAGGCGCCAAATCAGACACAGAGAGAGGCGCCAAATCAGACACAGAGAGAGGCGCCAAATCAGACACAGAGAGAGGCGCCAAATCAGACACAGAGAGAGGCGCCAAAACTGACTCGAGAGAGGCGCCAAAACAGACACAGAGAGAGGCGCCAAATCAGACACAGAGAGAGGCGCCAAAATTGACTCAGAGAGAGGCGCTAAAACAGACACAGAAAGAGGCGCCAAAACTGACACAGGGAGAGGCGCCAAAACAGACACAGAGAGAGGCGCCAAAACAGACACAGAGAGAGGCGCCAAAACTGACACAGGGCCGGAGAGGTGCCAAAACTGACTCGAGAGAGGCGCCAAATCAGACACAGAGAGAGGCGCCAAAACAGACACAGAGAGAGAGGCGCCAAAACAGACACAGAGAGAGGCGCCAAAACAGACAGAGAGAGGCGCTAAAACAGGCGCAGAGAAGGCGTCTAATCCAGGCATACTTACGACAGAAATATCTACACGGATCAAGCGGCTCTCACAAAGTGCTATCTTACTAAAACAAAAATTCCCTACCCTTTAATATTCCCAGATACCCAGCCCTGGTGCCGCGCCATTCCGAGTCGCATTCAGCCGAAGACGTGGCGCTATTCGCTCGGGGCCCGGGCGCCCACCTGTTCCAAAGCGTGCACCAGCAGTCCTACATTGGTCACGTGATCATGAAGGCCGGCTGTCTCGGCTGGTATGCTCGGACTGGAAATTGTCTGCAAGACCCCGAGTCTGCCACCAGTGCGGCAACTGTTGATCCCCGCACTACCGCGAATGGTGCGACATCGACTGGTTTGAGCAAAGCTGCTTTGTCAATCGTTTTGTGCTGTCTCATGCTGTTGCAGCAACTTTAATATTGTTTACCTCATCTCAATTCAGACTTGACATGAATCTATTATGGACTGATTTTGATTTTAATTTGACTTCTGTTAAAATAAGCTTAAGATTTAAGGCTTCATGATTCTGATAGAGCGGAGAGGCAGATTCTCAAGGAGTCTGAGTGAGTGATGGAGCGGAGAGGCAGATTCTCAAGGAGTCTGAGTGAGTGATGGAGCAGAGAGGCAGATTCTCAAGGAGTCTGAGTGAGTGATGGAGCGGAGAGGCAGATTCTCAAGGAGTCTGAGTGAGTAATGGAGCGGAGAGGCAGATTCTCAAGGAGTCTGAGTGAGTGATGGAGCAGAGAGGCAGATTCTCAAGGAGTCTGAGTGAGTGATGGAGCGGAGAGGCAGATTCTCAAGGAGTCTGAGTGAGTAATGGAGCGGAGAGGCAGATTCTCAAGGAGTCTGAGTGAGTGATGGAGCGGAGAGGCAGATTCTCAAGGAGTCTGAGTGAGTGATGGAGCAGAGAGGCAGATTCTCAAGGAGTCTGAGTGAGTGATGGAGCGGAGAGGCAGGTTTAAATTCTATAATAAGGTTACTGTCTGCTAAAAACATGCACGTTGAAACTTGCACCCGTAAATTTTACCAATTTTTTAACGTTTTCATGGTTTTATTCGCCTTGCTTATCGCCCTGTTAAAATTTTAAAATACAGTCGAAGAAACGAGCAACCGAAAATAGAAAAGCTACATATTTCAAAACGTTTGCGGTTTAATCAAATTATTTTTAACCAAATCAAAAGAAAAAATAATGAAAGTAAAGTCAAGAGAAAGATAGCATTTTCGCCTATCTATGTATCACGCACCTAAAAATGATAAAGAAGTGGTGACTGAAATGAAAACTATTAAAAGATTTTTTGAAACGCCTTAAAAGAGAAGAAATGAAATTCAAAATTAAGTGTCGGATTCACCATACAAGCAAATATATGGAGATTGGTGAGAATTTTCTGTACCATTTGGTCCTGAGCAACCATAGATACTTCACTGGATACATCACTGGATACATCACTAAATACTTCACTAGATACTTCACTAGATACTTCACTGGATACATCACTGGATACATCACTAAATACTTCACTAGATACATCACTAGATCCTTCACTAGATACTTCACTGGATACATCACTAAATACTTCACTAGATACTTCACTAGATACTTCACTAGATACTTTACTAGATACTTCACTAGATACCACACTAGATACTTCACTAGATACCTCACTAGATACTTCATTAGATACTTCACTAGATACTTCACTAGATACTTCACTAGATACTTCACTAGATACTCCACTACATACTTCACTAGATACTTCACTAGATACTTTATTAGATACTTCACTAGATACGTAATTAGATACTTCTCTAGATACTTCACTAGATACTTCACTAGATACTTCACTAGATACTTCACTAGATACTCCACTAGATACTTCATTAGATACTTCACTAGATACGAAATTAGATACTTCATTAGATAGGTAATTAGATACTTAACTAGATACTTCACTAGATACTTCACTAGATACTTCACTAGATACTTCACTAGATACTTCAATAGATACTTTACTAGATACTTCAATAGATACTTCACTAGATACTTCAATAGATACTTTACTAGATACTTCAATAGATACTTCACTAGATACTTCAATAGATACTTTACTATATACTTAGACAGATAAACACTTTTTGTTGCAGAATAAATCAAAGAACTTCTGGCGGAAGAAACTTTTTAACATTTACTTTAAAATGATTGTGGCAAACTTGAAATTAAATCCGCTACCAAAGATTCTGGTACTAATGATCATGGTAGCCATCGTCGCCACAGTTGCAAAAAGTGAAATTCAACCTCGTCTGTATCCGCGACCAGCCCATGAAACACCCGAATATTGGCCGAAGTGAGTCAGTATTACCAGATAGGTGATAAATAGATAGATAAATAGATAGACAGATGGATAGATAGATAGATAGATAGATAGATAGATAGATAGATAGATAGATAGATAGATAGATAGATAGATAGATAGATAGATAGATAGATAGATAGATAGATAGATAGATAGATAGATAGATAGATAGATAGATAGATAGATAGATAGATAGATAGATAGATAGATAGATAGATAGATAGATAGATAGATAGATAGATAGATAGATAGATAGATAGATAGATAGATAGATAGATTAGATAAATAAATAGATAGATAGATAGATAGATACATATGTAAGATAAAAATCTGGTCAGTAATTCTGTTATTTAGCGCCTATAAGTCCAGTTGATTGCAAGGCAGTATTACGAGACTCTTTGTTCTCGCTCTCTTGTTCCCCAAGTAAGTAATCCTATTCATTGCTACCCACATTCTCACCCTCCGTCTCCTATTTCTGCTGCAATCTAAACCCGAGGGCCCGGCCTCTCGGGTTTAGTGCTGGGTGTGTGGGCTGTGTGGGTTTTATCACAGGGACGGAGGGTGATTCACAATTCGCGTTCGCTCACGAGCGGGACGGGAGTGAAGGGGGGGAGTTACCCTTGCATCTGCAGCCTTGCCTGGGCAGAGCCTGGCTTTGACGTTTGACTGAGAAAAATTGTACCCAAACCAAGCCACGCCTCGCTCTGGGCTGTTCATTCATTAAGAGGGCTAAGAGCGCCCTGTCAGGAATGGGTACCCGCATCTACTTATTCCCAAGCAGCTGTCTTTGTTTATTAATGCGCTTTCTCTCTCCCTGACTCCGGTACGCGCACTACGGGGGTTTCTCCCCCTAATTTTTTTAAGTATCCCTGTTTCCCTACGGCCTTCCTCCTGCCTTGGTTCCCTGTTTTGCCCCATAAATTCTGTGCTTAGACCACAAGTCTTTGTTCTTCCCAACTAAAAAAGAGTTTCAATCCCAAATCTATTGCAATGTCTGCACTGTTCGGGCGGGGGCGGTGGCTTGACAGGTTCGCTCTGGTGCTCCGAGTTTGTCAGTCTTTATTCGGGAATTTCCTTATTTAGTCAAGAAGGAAACGGACAGTTTGTGGTGCAGTTTCAGTGCAAACTCTGGAGCTTTGCTAAATTTATAAATTTCCCATAAGTCTGCATTTCCGTCTTGAGCTATGGGCAATCCCGAGTTTTATTGGCAAATTGAAGTCAAAAATAATTTTCATATTATCTCGTCCGTCTGTCTGTCCGTCTGTCTGTCTGTAGGTCTGTCTGTCTGTCTGTCTGTCTGTCTGTCTGTCTGTAGGTCTGTCTGTCTGTCTGTCTGTCTGTCTGTCTGTCTGTCTGTCTGTCTGTCGGGGGGGGGTCTCTATGTCTGTCTGTCTGTCGGGGGGGTCTCTATGTCTGTCTGTCTGTCTGTCGGGGGGGTCTCTATGTCTGTCTGTCTGTCTGTCTCACTGTCTGTCTCTGTCTTTCTGTCTGTCTGTCTTTCTGTCTGTCTGTCTCTATGTCTGTCTGTCTGTCTGTCTGTCTGTCTGTCTGTCTGTCTGTCTGTCTGTGTCTTTCTGTCTTTCTGTCTGTCTGTCTCTATGTCCGTATGTCCGTCTGTCTGTCTGTCTGTCTGTCCGTCTGTCTGTCTGTATGTCTGTCTGTCTTTTTCCCTCTGTCTGTCTGCCTGTCTGTCTGCCCGACTATCTGTCTGTCTGTCTGCCTGTCTGTCTGTCTGCCTGTCTTTCTGTCTTTTTGTCCCTCGGTCTGTTTGCCTGTCTTCCTCTATTTCTCCAGGTATTTTAATCAATAACAGATAAACAAAGTGTTAGATAGATAGATAGATAGATAGATAGATAGATAGATAGATAGATAGATAGATAGATAGATAGATAGATAGATAGATAGATAGATAGATAGATAGATAGATAGATAGATAGATAGATAGATAGATAGATAGATAGATAGATAGATAGATAGATAGATAGATAGATAGATAGATAGATAGATAGATAGATAGATAGATAGATAGATAGATAGATAGATAGATAACAAATTCGATGCGTCTCCCCTCGTCCCCAGGGATGCCCAGCAGTCCATGGACCGGGCCTCGCGGGTGCTGCAGGAGCTGCGCTACTCCGCCAAAAACGTCATTCTGTTCATCGGCGACGGCATGGGCGTCAGCACAGTGACCGCCGGCCGGATTCTCAAAGGCCAGCTCAAGAACTCGTCGGGCGAAGAGGCGTCGCTTGCGTTTGACGAATTCGACCACGCAGGACTGATCAGGACGTACAACCTGGACAGGCAGACACCCGACAGTGCCGCCACAGCCACGGCTTTCCTGTGCGGAGTGAAGACAAACTTTTACACCTTGGGGGTGAACCAGAATGCAAAGCTGGGCAGCTGTTCGACTTACGATAGCCGACAGCACGACGTGGTGTCGTTTCTGAAGTTAGCCTCCGAGCAGGTGAGTGATTTTTTATAATTACTTACAAGTGAGGATTCTCAAATCTTACTACGCGAATGTTAATTAGAGTTTTCAGTTGGCTAGTTAGTCTGTGATTTAGTCAGTTAGTTAGTTAGTTAGTTAGTTAGTTAGTTAGTTAGTTAGTTAGTTAGTTAGTTAGTTAGTTAGTTAGTTAGTTAGTTAGTTAGTTAGTTAGTTAGTTAGCTAGTTAGTTAGTTAGTTAGTTAGTCAGTTAGTTAGTTAGTTAGTTAGCTAGTTAGTTAGTTAGTTAGTTAGTTAGTTAGTTAGTTAGTTAGTTAGTTAGTTAGTTAGTTAGTTAGTTAGTTAGTTAGTTAGTTAGTTAGTTAGTTAGTTAGTTAGTTAGTTAGTTAGTTAGTTAGTTAGTTAGTTAGTTAGTTAGTTAGTTAGTTAGTTAGTTAGTTAGTTAGTTAGCTAGTTAGTTAGTTAGTTAGTTAGTTAGTTAGTTAGTTAGTTAGTTAGTTAGTTAGTTAGTTAGTTAGTTAGTTAGTTAGTTAGTTAGTTAGTTAGTTAGTTAGCTAGCTAGTTAGTTAGTTAGCTAGTTAGTCAGTTAGTTAGTTAGTTAGTTAGCTAGTTAGTTAGTTAGTTAGTTAGTTAGTTAGTTAGTTAGTTAGTTAGTTAGTTAGTTAGTTAGTGAGTGAGTTAGTTAGTTAGTTAGTTAGTTAGTGAGTTAGTTAGTTAGTTAGTTAGTTAGTTAGTTAGTGAGTTTGTTTGTTTGTTTGTTTGTTAGTCAGTTAGTTATTTATTGATTAGTTCAATCCGAATCCGAAACCAAATCCGAGATCAATCCGAAACCAAATCCGAAATCAATCCGAAACTAACGCATCAATCAGGGTCGCGCCACTGGCGTGGTGACCACCAGCCGCCTGACGGGCGCAACCCCGGCGCCCGCCTTCGCCAGCTGCGTCAGCCGTCGCTGGCAGGACGACACCGACCGTGACACCGACTCGTCTAGCGAGGACACCGTAGAACAGCGACGCGACTGTCCAGACATCGCCACCCAGATGGTCGATCGCGGCGTCAACTTCACCGTGCTGATGGGCGGCGGTCGGCTGAAATTTCTGCCGAAAAATGTCACCACAGTCGATCAGGTGACTGGCAGAACCTACAGAGGAACTCGATCCGACGGTGTGAATCTTGTGGAACGATGGAAGACTCTGCAAGGTCAGTTCGGCAGACGAGCTCAATACGTTGAGACCGCCGATGATCTCAGAAGCATTCAACCAGACAACGTCGACTCGGTATTGGCTCTGACTTCCATCGCCGACATGCAGTACCACGTAATCAACATCAACTCATCCGGCTACAGAGAGCCGAGTCTCGCCGACATGACCAAAAAGACTTTGGAGGTTTTAACTAAAAATCCAAAAGGATTTGCTCTGCTGGTGGAAGGCGGTCGAATCGACAATGGTCACCATGGTAACAGAGCTCAGCGAGCCCTGTACGAAGTTGTCGCATTCGACGAAGCGATTCAAACGGCTATGGAGATGACTAGCATAGAAGACACGCTTATAGTGGTGTCAGCTGACCATAGCCACGTGTTCACCATTGGCTACTACGGGCGGAGGGGTCAGCCAGTGCTCGGTAAGGTCATGTCCAGCGAGGAACCCCTTAGATACGCCACCGCATCTGACGGAATGCAGTACACCGCGGTCTCCTATGGGGACGGACCGGGCGCTGAGGTCGGCCGGCCAAGGAGGAACATCTCGGAAGACTCGCCTGAGAGCAGTTATGACTACAGGTGACTGATCAATCAATCAATCAATCAATCAACTAATCAATCAATCAATCAATCAACTAATCAATCAATCAATCATCAATCAATCATCAATCAATCAATCAATACGTCCATCGATCAATTATTCAGTCCACCAATCAATCAATCAATCAACCAATCAATCAATCAATCAATCAACTAATCAATCAATCAATCAATCAATCATCAATCAACTAATCAATCAATCAATCAATCAATCAATCAATCAATCAATCATCAATCAATCATCAATCAATCAATCAATACGTCCATCGATCAATTATTCAGTCCACCAATCAATCAATCAATCAACCAATCAATCAATCAATCAATCAATCAATCAATCAATCAATCAATCAATCAATCAATCAATCAATCAATCAATCAATCAATCAATCAATCACCAATCAATCATCAATCAATCAATCAATCAACCAATCAATCAATCAAATAATCAATCGATCAATCAATAAACCAATCAATGAATCAACTCAACTATCAATTTTTCGATCTATCTTTGCAGATACCCCAGCCTAGTTCCCAGAAGCACCGAGTCGCACGCGGGAGAAGACGTGTCCGTGATGGCCCGAGGCCCTGGCGCCCAACTGTTCCACAGCGTCCACCAGCAGTCGTACATCGCTCACGTGATTATGAAAGCGGCCTGTCTAGGCTGGTACGCAGACACTGGCAACTGCCTGAAGGCGCCTGAAGCTGTCAGTACGACCAGCCCTGGCGACATCCCCACGACAACGACGAAATCTGCTGTGGCAAAAGTTAGTCGGCAAAATGTTTCGCTAATCATGTCTGCTGCGGCTCTCATCGTCTTGAGGAGTCTTTGACATGGCTATAAATCACACCACTTCGAATCCCTTCAGTTCAATTTTGACGTGTTTAATTAGGACACCGTCAGCAATGATGATTCAGAATGTTTCAATCGATATTAACAAATATTGATAAAAACCGAAGAAAAAAACATTTTTCTGCTGTTTAAAGCTTCACTTTTTCTAATATTGCTGCTACCATTTATACGCACTGATAGCAACATAATATTAATAATTGATTACACCTGCCCTAATGGGCGCCGTAGGCACTCATTTTGGCGCCCCGCAGGCACTCATTTTGGCGCCACAGGTACTCATTTTAGCGCCGCAGGCACTCATTTTAGCGCCCCAGGCACTCATTTTAGCGCCGCAGGCACTCATTTTAGCGCCACAGGCACTCATTTTAGCACCGCAGGCACTCATTTTAGCGCCGCAGGCACTCATTTTAGCGCCACAGGCACTCATTTTAGCGCCACAAGCACTCATTTTAGCACCACAGGCACTCATTTTAGCGCCGCAGGCACTCATTTTAGCGCCGCAGGCACTCATTTTAGCGCCACAGGCACTCATTTTAGCGCCACAGGCACTCATTTTAGCGCCACAAGCACTCATTTTAGCACCGCAGGCACTCATTTTAGCACCGCAGGCACTCATTGCCTCATGGTTTTTGGTACCCGCCGCGCCCAACCCCACCCACCCCCCAGCCCCAGGCGATTAGGGGGGGGGGCCGCGGCCCCCGGCCCCCCTCCTGGCTACGCCACTGGGGGGCGGTATGTTCATGGAGGAAACGTTCGATCAATTCAATATGAGATCAGTGACTACGGCGCTAAAATGAGTGCCTGCGGCGCTAAAATGAGTGCCTGCGGCGCTAACATGAGTGCCTGCGGCGCTAAAATGAGTGCCTGCGGCGCCAAAAGTGGCAATGGCATAAGGCATGGCCAGCCAGACCAACCCGGCCCCCCAATTGAAATTCCTGGCTACGCCACTGCCGCCCCCACACTGGTCGTATTCCTCATAGTGACATTAATGTACCTTGTATTGCTACAGGAGCCCTCTTTAATGCAAATATTGCGCTCATATCTACACATATAGGCTGTATAGGCAACATCAATGTCCTTCTCAATAGCCTTCAAGTATTCCGCTTTTAGAGCTGTCTTTGGCTCAATGATTTCAAGATGCAGCTCCACATCAGCTAGTTTAAGCTCCATCATTGTATGTTCAGCTCCTGTCCAAATTCCTTAATCTCGATCATCTCTAGTCAACCTAGAGAGTTGAAGCTGAAAGTTAATTGTCAATCGATTGAAGCTACATGTATTACGGAAATCACTCATAAATATCAAGGGTACAAAAATATCTACGGACCTAAACAGTGGATTATCAAACAATTTTTTAAACAGTAGGAATCAAACTGATTACTTCAAATTATGCTCAGCAACATCAAAAATTCGCCATTACAGAAGATTCCGTCTGTGGTAGCCACTTTTTAGAGTGCAGGTAAAGTTTCTCTCAACCTTTGCGAGTGACGCAACTCAGCTACGCCGCGGTAGACTTGAGTTGAGGAATGAAGTGGGGGGAGCGATGTGAATTATCGCTATGAATGATCGATAACAGGAACCGGACAGTGTACAGCGCCACTGTCCAAGGCATCAACGAATGGTAAGAAGTGCGAATGGCGGCTCCAGCTTTCGTGATCTACCTCACCATCTCGTACAACCGGCTCGTCAGGCCCGAATGGCTCAATGCCTTTAAGCCCGTTGACAGCGTCGAGTGCAACCGGGTGAGCCTGACAGAGTCGATCGTTCTCCATCGCCAGCTTCCTCTGCAACGCTCGAGTTGTCAATCAGTTGAACAATCGTCTTGTTATCTGCGAGGTCGAGGTCGAACGAGTATTTCGAGTACAACAAATTTCTGTGGAAAACTGAGAAATTCTTCATCAGTAGCCTGCTATACCAAATGGGAAAGCACCCTTTCTTTGCCTCATCAACAGTCGGTTGGAAATAATATTTAAACTGTGTGATAAACGCAAACACTTAATAAAAATCTCTGCAGCAATTGACAACGATAGATTGACTCATGTCCTGTTGGCTCTTCATGCCTGTCCATTAAATCGAGAGCTCCATATTTGCTGAGTTTTGCAACCCAGGCAACTTCTTCACTTCTACTTCAAGTTAACTAGTTAAGGTGTCATAAGCTAGAGGAATATTTCCCACCTACCCATGCTGAAGCGCTTCTGAAGTTGACAGAAGCATCTAACACTGAGGCATCACGTAGGAACTAGAAAGCTGTTAGGTAAACTTGACAAGCACTCTATCAAGTCTTAAAAATCATTTAAAATCATTATTTGTCAAGCACTGAAATTCGTCACTCAATTGGAGTGGCACCATAGGATGCGATAAGTCTATTTATTTGAGGTAAAATAATCGAGCGAAAGACGGCGGTAGAGAGCGGAGATTCCGGGATCTGGCAAAAAACACAAACTTAACGCCTGACGAAAGCAAGCAGCAAATGGTGCAAGTTAAGGTGCAGTGGACCAGTCTGCTGCTAAGTCTGCTGGTGCTGACGGTGATCCCTATAATTTTAGGGTTCACTTTCGAAATTGTCACGAAGGACGGCTTGAAGAGTCCGGCGTCGATGAGCACTATGTCAGGTATTACCACCATAGAATGTTCTGTGAAGTGTGCTCAAACACCTGGTTGCTATGGTTTCTCCTGGCTACATGGCCTGTGCCGATTTTTTAATTCGAGCTCATTCTTCGTGAGCCTATCGTCCAGTTCTTCGAAACTTTCGGTTTACAAACTGGGTGAGTCAGGAGTCGATCAGTTGTCTCAGTGACCCTGAATATAACTAGTCGGTGTCATAAATCTTGAACTCAAATCAGAAATTGAAACATCTTTTCAGTTAATGCCAATAAGAAACTGAGTCTAGTTGGCTGCAAAAACAGTGCCACTCGCCAGTCGTACGTCTGCACCAAAGCCATGGACGGTAACAGAGAGCAGAACGATGTGAGTTTTTGTAGTGTTACCATGCGGTCCTCTAACCAGTGGTGGGAGGCCCAACTGTCCGCTCCATCGCAGGTCGAATACCTCACCATCTACAACCGGATTAAAAATGCCGAGTTGCTCAACACCTTCAACTTGCTGGTTGACGGCGTCGAGTGCAACCGAGTGAACCTGACGGAGCCGTTCTCCATCGCCAACTTCGGTTGTAACGCTTTCGGCAGCAAAGTTCGAGTTGTCAATCAGTTGTACACTCATCTCATTCTCTGCGAAGTTGAGATCTACGGTTACTAGCGACATCATGTGCAGCATCGAATTAACCTGATAACTTAGTCAGAGAAGACAAACTGTTGAGAAGTGCCTAGACTAACTGATTGTGAGCATATAGGCACTGGGTTTTCTGCTGGTTCAAAATCATCGTCTTGAATTCGTGCCACAGAGACGATTTAAACAAAATACACTGCTTGAGTCTGTTCAAGCGTCAGCATGCCAAAATGTTTCATCCAGAAGTTAATTACTCGATGCTAAGCCGGAGCCGCTTACGACAAATACTTCTTTAGTGGTTGAACAAATCATCCTTTTTAGCAACAACAAATGTGCAAGCTAGCACTCATAGTAGCAACTATAGAAACTGAAGAAAAAAATGCAGCAAAAAATAAATTAACAAGCAGCATAGCATTGCAATTTCATATTCAGATGTAAAAAATAAAGAGAAAGCCGAAAATCAACATGTAGGTTTTTACGACGCGTTTCGCACACCAAGGTGCATCGTCAGGTATATCGTTTGAAACGTAGGTGTGACTTTGACTTACTTGACTTAGCTGCAGGGCTGTCCCGGAGGGGACACAGCGGGAAGGCGCGGGCGCCCATTCCGCTAATCCCTGAACGGCCGACGCGTCGCTATGGACGGAGGGTTGGCGCCGCCCAGGGAGGTCCCCAGTGTCGCCAGCAGCTATAGTGCTCTCAGGAAAGGAGAGTTCAGCCCTGCGGGTGGCCCGAAGGTAGCGCATGAGCTGATTAAAGTTTTCGGGTTTGCACGCTTCAGTAATAGATGTGTGTGGCCCGAGGTAAGTGAGTCTGGCCCGCGTGAAGGCGGGACAGATGCTGACGAAATGCTCAGCGGTTTCGTCACCTGAGTTGCAGAAACTACAGGTGGCGTTGGTGGCGTTGCCCTGCAGGTACTGGTGCCTGGAGAAGCAGCCGTGACCAGAGAGGGTCATGGTGGCAGCCCGGATGTCTCTGCGCGAGAGGCGCAAGAGGAGCTTCCGGAGCTGGTGAGAGGGCTGAGGGACAGCGCCTCTGGATTGCCTGCAGTTCGTGCGGTTCGCCCAAGTCGAGCGGTGCTGAGTCCTGATCCACGCTTGATGCGCGAGTCGATGACACAGCCAGGAATCGGGACAAGAGGTTCGGGGCCGAGAGAGGAGCCGGAGGCACCAACTTTTGCAAGGGTGTCAGCCAGCTCATTTCCTCGGATCCCCACATGCCCGGAACCCACTTAAGGGTAATTTTGTTGGCGGAACCCAACACTTGAGAAGTTTGATACAGTCGAGGACTGTAGCAGAGTTGGTGCTGCAGCCACTGATGGCGTGCAAGGCAGCTTGGCTGTCCGAATGGAAAATGATGTTCTTGCCAATAACGCCAGTGGCGAGAAGCTCTGCAGTGCAGGAGCTGATGGCCAGAACTTCATTTTGGAAAACACTGGAGTTGACCCCAGTGTATTGAGCGTGGGTAGCGATGACCCTCCCGTTCAGAAAGATTCCAACACCAAAGCCGGTGTTGGCTGACTGCTTAGAACCGTCGGTGTAGCAATGAAGCTCACCAGGGTTCCATTGGTCATTGATGTTATCGCGCGAGTCGATAGCTACGGAGTAGCGCTGTCTCAGGTTGAGCGTTGAGGCAATGCCATCGGTGAAGACGCGATTGGCCTGACACTCGTTGAGAAAGTTGAGGCACAGGTCGCTATGCGGGACAAGGTTCCGCTTAGCAGGTGCTCTCATGTAAATGAATTTGACGCCGGCATCAATTAGACGCCGCGTCGTTCTAGCCGCCTCACCCCTGACGAAGAGGTCAAGAGGCGGTAGATTAAGGAAGGCCCCCATGCCAGCAAAGGGCGTGGACCTGGTGGCGTTGCAGATGAGCCTACACGCTCTGCCTTGGATCGTGTTGAGCAGGTCTGCATGGCTTTTGACCTGGGTAGCGCTAACCCAGACAACAGAGGCGTACGTAATGGCAGGTCTAACTACGGAAGTATAGATCCACCAAAGCCGCTTTGGGGATAGACCCCAAGAAGTGCCAAGTGCTCGTCGGAGCTGGGCCAGGATGGCTGAGGCACGCTTGGCTTTTGCTTTCACGTGGAAGGACCAGTTGAGCCGGTGGTCAAGTGTGACCCCGAGACATCTGGTCTGGTGCGCGAAGGCAATATCTCTGCCGTAGAGCTGCAGAGGACGTATGTTCCAGCGTAGTCTGCTGGTAAACATAATGGCAACGGTTTTGGGCTCAGAGAGTTCCAGACCATTGTCATTGGCCCAGGATTCTGCTTTGCGGATAAAGCTCTGCATCAGATCCCTGAGCGTGCTGGGAGACGGTCCTGCCACAATGGCCGTGACGTCATCAGCATACCCGACTTTGAAGACGGGGTCGGGTCGGGAGTCACTCAAAAGAGCGTCCATGACCAGGTTCCAGAGCGTCGGGGTGAGGACTCCGCCTTGGGGTCCACCCTTACAGACTCTGGTGGAGGCAGTTTGCCCAAGAAGTTGGGCAGTGACCGTACGGTTGGAGATCATGTACATGATCCACCGTATGAGGGTAGCATGAGCTTTGCGATTTTGAAGGGCCCTCTGAAACGCTTCAAAGATAACGTTGTCGAAGGCGCCAACAATGTCAAGAAAGAGAGCCAGGGCGTAACCGTCACCCAGTACCGCCCGTTCAATCTTCTCGACAATCGCATGCAGGGCGCTGTCAGTCGACCTCCCGGTACGGAAGGCGTGCTGATTATTGCTGAGGGGCATCGCTGTCAGCTCGCAGGACAGCAGCCGCCAGAGAATAAGCCTCTCAGTGAGCTTAAGCATTGCTGACGTTAAGCTAATAGGCCGAAGGCCTTGACGCTTTGGTAGTCACCCTTCCCAGGTTTGGGAATAAAGACTACCCGAGCTTCAGTCCAGCATTTGGGAACGTATCCCAGCTGGATAGAGGCCCGCATAAGATTGCGGGTGAGTCTCAGGAACGAGGGTATCTTGGCTGCTTCACGAAGGAGAACAGGGTAGATACCATCAGGTCCAGGAGATTTGAAGGGTTTGAAGGTTCTGACCGCACGAGCGATTAGGTCTTCAGTGACAATGCCCGCCGCTAGGGTGGCTCCATCCATCGAATGGTTGGGCTCCGGTCTAGCAGTAGGTACCCTCGGGAAGAATGTGCTAAGCATATGCTGAAGCACTTCTTCAGGGTCTTTAGTAAGAGAGCCATCATCTTTTTTGATCATGGCTAATTTGGACATTTTGTCCATTGTAAGGGCCTTGACAAGCCTAGAAGTAGGTCTGTCTTGATCCAATTCATTGCAGAATTGGCGCCACTTACATTCCTTGGCCTTGCGCACTTCAGATTTGAAATTGCGGGAGGCTTGCCGGAAAAGCTCCATGTCCTCCGGGTTTCCGGTCTTCATGGCACGGCGATGAAGGCTTTTGGCCTTCCGCCTGAGTTTCCCCAGCTCCGGGTTCCACCACGGCGCCGAGGTCTTGCCTTTGTAGGCGCGAGCAGGACAAGCCGCTTCGTAGGCTGCAATAATGCAACCTGTCAGCGTCTCAGCCATATGATCCACATCCTCGCAGGTCTCAATCGGACGTAAGTCCGTGAGTTCCTGCAGGTGCAGATCAAGGGCAGCCTTGTAGGCCGCCCAATCAGTGTTGCGGATATTGCGCTCCAAGTGATCGGAGACTGGGTTTTAGTGTCCGCGATGTTAAAGGCGATAAAGCAGTGGTCAGACAGGGAGGGCTCCTCAGACCAGACTCTCCACTCCTCAACTCTGTCAAAGAGTCTTGGGGTAACGAGTGTGGCGTCGAGGACCTCGGTCCATCTGCCATTATTAAAGGTAGGAGTGCTGCCGCGGTTGCAGAGCATGAGGTTTGTGTTAGAGATGAGGGCCAGAAGCTCCTCTCCTCTAGTGTTGGTATCTTTGCTGCCCCAGTGCTTGTGATGCGCGTTGAGGTCGACCCCTAAGCACAACTCAGCGTTCTGGGACTCGCAGTACTGCGCAAGGCGCAGTAAACTCTCAGGAGCAGGGTCTCTGTCACCTGGGATATAAACCGAGGCAACAAGACACGTACGCGGAGAGAAATGATTAGATTGGATGACGCAAAGGTCTCCATCAGAGAGATCAGTCCTCAGCCAAGCCTGGAGATGGCTAGCAGCGAGGATAGCCGCTCTAGGGCGGCTGTTCCCCGGGCCACACACAAAAATCAGAGTAGCCAGAGGGAATGTTGGGCAACTTACCGTTGCGCATCCAGGGTTCCTGGATCAGGATGAGGCCTGGCCTGTACAGCTCAGCAATCTTCATCAGATTTACTGACGCAGATACGCAATGCTGTAAATTAATTTGCAGACAGAATGTCGCTCCTTTGGCAGCGTGGAGCTTAGTCATACTGTATTAAATGCAATGTCTGGCTAGAGCCCAGGGCCATCAAGGAGACTTGGACAACAGATCGTCCTCGTCCCAGGCCGCTGGGGCTTGACTGGGAGATGGGAGTTGGTCGACGTCCATGGCCTCCTCACCCCCACCGGCCCCCCAGCAGAGTCCTCAGGCTCCGATGACAGGATGGAGGAAGCTTCCTCATCTGCATCTTTACCTTCAGACCCCACCAGGGTGGCCGAGGAGAGCTCGGATTCCGAAGACCCGGCCTCGTCCTCAACTCCTTCTCCGACTAGCAGGTTTGGTTCCCGGGGCTTGGCCGGAGCCGTTACCGCGGTCGCCGAACTGCTGCTAGCAGAGGGGCGAGACGCAGCTTTGGCTTTGGGATCGGCTTGCGCCTTTCCTTGGGCCTTAGACTGCGCCCCGCTCTTGCCGGAGATGCCGGGGTTGGCAGTAGCCTTCCTTTGGCAGACTTTCCTCGGCGCATCTTGAGCTTGAGGGCACCCAGCTGGAAAGAGGATCCATTAGGGTACCGACTCGCCCAAGTGCTGGAAAGGCCGAGGACAATTGAGTTGCCCGTCTCCCCCCTGCGGACTCGGCGGTGAACACCAGTCCACTAGCAGGGAGGTCGGGGTTCAGACGCAGTAGGACCCGGCGGATAACGTCTGGTCCAGCTGCGGTGCTCCTAGCAGGGACAAAGACCTGATAGGGTATTGTCTTTGGACGCTGGCCCTCGCGAAGAAAAAGAGCTCCGCCAAGGTCAGCATCCAAGGAGACCGTCGGTAGCCGCTTGAGCCGAGCGTCCTCCTCGCTGCTAGGAGCAATAAGAACGAATGTGCTTCGCAGCACCATCCGCTCAACGCCGATGGAGATTCCCTCCTCGACAGTCAGCCCAATCAGATAGGAGTCAACAGCACTCCACACTTTTTGAAGCTGATCAGTGGTCCAGTCCTGGTCGCGACCTTGGATGATCACTCCCGGGATTTTGGCCTTGACCTTCGCCGCAAAGGTAGCTCCCGAAGGAACCTCCTTGTTGGCAGTGGCCATTTGTTGCGCCGTGGTTTCGGCCTCAGCAGCCGCGGCAGCATCTCCAGGGAGCGCCGCCGCTGAACTACTGGAGCTTCCACCGGCCGGCCCGCCTGGTTGCCTTGGGACTCCAGTCGCTTCAGCATCCATGGTGGACGCCGCCGCTTTGGCCCCCGCAGCTCCCTGCTTGGCCTGCCTTTTGGTGCGTTGTTTAGCGCGTTTGCGCTCAAGCCGAGCCCGCTGAGCTTCATCGGATCTGCCAGATTTGGCCGGTCCTTTAGGCTCAGAGCTCGCGGTTCCCTTAGATCCACCAGCGGAGCTGGCAGGTCTTTGGGCATTTTGAGTTTGGTAGCTCTGGTCGGATCTGCCAGCAGAGCCAGCCGGTCCTTCCTTTGCCACAGTTGAATCAGTCGGTTGGGATCTGCCAGCAGGGCCGGCCGGTCCTTCGGACTGAGGTTGGGGTTTAGAAGGGTCCCCGTCCCTAGAAAAAGCTTGGTTATCCATAGTCGGCTCGAAGGCCATGATAAAAGGTTGGTGGGCTACCCTCAAAGGGGCGCGGTACCCACCCGGCCGCTCCACCTGACCGGGCAGTAGGCCAATAGAACCCTCAAGGCTGGCCCGACACCAGGAGGGGGACCGCTTGCGACCGGACTACTCCCCGGCCTTCCAGCCCATCGGCACGGTCAACACCTTAGGCATTAGAGAGTACGTTGAGTAGTACCACGGCCTGCAGGTTGGCGAGCCAGACCCGCATACCCAAATTCGGCCGAAGCCACTGGATAGGGTCGCCAGCGCCGGAGCCCAGTCTGTCCAGCAGCCCTCGGGTCTGCCTTGAACACACGCGGGGACGAGTACCCTGGGTCGACTTGCGAGACAGCGTGGGGGGGTCTGCGGCTGCCAGAGGCAAATAGAGGGTGCAGACCTACCACCGGCCTTGACCTGCCAAAGATAGGGGCAAGCGTGAAGCATCGCAGACCGTAGCCCATAGGCCTAGTCTGTCTCATACTTCACTGGCGTGCTGAATACACCTTCGCGTGCAACGTAGGTGTGAGTAAAGCGAATTTATAAATTTTTGTCAATGAAACAAATGTAGCTGGTATAAATTCGATTGACTCACACCATTCATTTCAGTTAGGATGGAGGTGAATGGGGGGAACCCTCAAAAAGTGACAGGTGCAGCCATAAATCATCAAATTTCAATACATTTTTTATATGAGTTTTAGCAATGCTAAGTAAAAAATCAGCATGAAATCTCATAGAATTCACTTCATGGAAATCTCATGTGACTTATCGCAAGCCAGCATACCAGATGGCCGATTAAAACCTTGACGTCTGATGATTTGGTGGTATGGAAAAGAAAAAAATCATGAAAGAGAGAGGAATATTAATATGAAAGACAAAGGGTATAAAAGAGGTAATAAAAAAAGAAGAAATGAAAGAATGGGAAAGATAGGGAAGAATATAATCCCAACTGGCCATAGTGAGTACAGAACAGAGGAAAGAGCTCATGTGCCCTCATATCAGTGCGAGGGCTGTCCGAGTACTGGGTACTCAGAAGTCCCAGGTCGTTTCCCCTTGACTCATCAAATGATTCATCCCACCTCATCACTGCTTGTTCACCTTCGCGTTACGTCCTCAGGCTCTCAGGCGTGACGTCCGTTTTAAACCTCGTATCTCCCCAAGCTATTTTGCTTCCGTCACGTGACCTATTGCGCAACCCTAGGATTTTATAGGTCGTCTACGCACATGACGTCACTTGGCTGCCAAACGACGCCATTCAAGGAATGGTCAAGGCCACTTTGTTCTCATATCATGCCTGTGATTTTTTATTAAAGACAGTGGCTGTGTGCACCCTGGCGCACTTTAAGCGACATTGTCACACAACCGGCGAGAGGCATTGCTGCCCATTCCACCGACTCCCCTGAGCAGGCACACAAGCGCAAGGATACGTACGCAGTCATACGCACAGGCACACACTCACACAGGAGTTTACAGCGGCCCTAACTTTACTTTATTTATCGTCAGGCATGTACACTGTGCCTTGGAGGTTGGCCTTTCAAGGGCATTACAAGCAGATCCAAGCTGAGATTGGCAACGAAGTTTTGGTTGGTTATTCCCGCAGCCAATCGCTTTGTCATGAAAGAATTTTCATAAATCAATAAATAATGAAGATTGCTTCTGAGCCCTAGGTTTCCACAGCTACCAGAGACAGAAGCAGTTGCCCAAATCCAGCCTCCAGCATGTATTGCCAAACTGTTGAGCACTTTCTACCCCTGCTGCTGCTGCTGCTGCTGCTGCTGACTGCCAGTCCACCAGCGGCTGGCTTCACCTTCGAAATCGTGGGATCCGAGAGCTCATCAGCACCTGCGAGCATGAAGTCTGTGGCTGGCATAAGTAACTTGGACTGCTCGGTGAGGTGTGCTCAAACAGACGGCTGCAGCGGATTCTCCTGGCTGCAGAGTCTGTGCCAGCTGTTTGAATTGAGCGCCTTCTCTGGCACCTGGCTGAGCTCGCCACCCTGCGAGATCTTCAAGAAGATAGAAGAGCCGGCAGCTGCTACCAGTAAGGAACGAAACGTCACATGGCGTACAGTTTTATCTTGGTCTGGTAAACCTTGAAGCTCATTCACAACTCTGGCTACTCGTTCCCGCAGGTTCTTCGCCCGCCAACATAAAAAAGTTGAAAATTTCCAGCTGCCAGCACAGCAATACCTACGCTAGCTATTACTGCACAATCTCTATGGACGGCAACAGGGACCAGACTGTCTACAGCGCTACTGTAAAAGGCATCGGCGAATGGTGGGAGGCGCGGCTGGCCGCTCCAGCTTTCGTGGCCTACCTCACCATCTACAACCGGCTTTCCAGTGCTAGTTGGCTCAACAAGTTCAACCTGCTGGTTGATGGCGTTGAGTGCAACCGAGTGGACCTGACGGAGCCGTTCTCCATCGCCAACTTCACCTGCAATGCTTTCGGCAGCGCAGTTCGAGTTGTCAATCAGCTTAGCAATCATCTCGTTATCTGCGAAGTTGAGATCTACGGTTACTGAGACGTCAAGGTCGTGTCAAATGAATAACGGATCAACTTCATCCCGAAGCTGCAAAATCTTACTTTTTTATACAACTATAAAACTGACATAAATTAGATTTTTACTCTTAAACAACTCTTTGAAGATGAATTTGAAATTTAGGACTTGTAGAAAAATAGATAAGTAGAAATTGTTAGCGACTCAGAAAAAATAAACGCTGGAAATACCTTTCTTGTTGAACCGCATCAAATCAATCAAGTTTGAGTAATTAATGCTGTTTTCGAACCCACCGCCGACCACAAAGACTCGACGGCTACTCCAGCCCTGTATTCGCTCTCCAGTTTCCAGTAAAAAGTGGAAATCTATTCACAACAACAAAAATGTTTGCTTGGTTGGGAAATTCAAGCTAAGAACGACACTGTGGAGAGAATTGCAGAGGTCCCGCCTCTTGACTGGTCGGGTCCCTGTTGCTAGAGCCTTACTTTCGAAGAAAGAACTACAATGAAGGGCAGGAAAAGTGGATTTAAATACTTTCAGTGGTGATCAAACCTGTTAAAAGTTCTCTATAGGCCCTTAGACTGGAAATTTTTTGGGTCTGCTTTTGTTTGAATCCACAGCAATCTACTCGTAGTCGCTTTTAGAGTTATTAGCTCAGCGAGATTGGCATGGCTCTTAGTCATGAGTAGCCTTCGCTTAACCCTCATTTCTGAGCTGCAGCTCCGCATCCTGCCCGTGCCCGGTTGCCCGTGCCTTTAGTCTCCGTCTCCCCAGAGTCCGCTCCGTCTGCTCCTTGTTCTCGACATTCATTTGTATTTTTTCCTCACATGACCAGCTTAGGCTTGTCCAGTCTGCGAGTGCAATAAAACATGTTTACCAAACTTCCTTGGTCGAGTGTATTTTTTACATGTCTGTGCCAAGGACCTAAGTATCGCAACTTCTTGCTTCTGGCTCAAGGATTCAAAAAAACACCTGATGTGTCAACTCTAGCATATCGGTTTCGCGTGAAGATTGTTCCATTAGGCTGATATAAGTTTTGTCTCTGCTCTGGCTTGATGGAGCTCTGGAGCTCTGGAGCTTCAGCCCAAGAACCCCAATCCTCCTGATCACTCGCTGTTCAGAGACTAATAGCGTTCTGTTCAGCCCACCTTAACCATGAGCGGGCGGATGGCCCGATTTCGGGTCATCCCGCCAGCACCGAAGCGAACGGCTGCGCGTTTGTAAAAGTCAATGGGAAATCAGTCATCATCTCAGCACACCCGTTCCCGACGGGAATGGCCCGATTTCGGGTCAGTGTCTAAGAATGTTGCAAATAGTAGATGACGCAAAAATGAGAATTATTAGCTTAGATATGTCACACCTGTAATTTTAATAATTCGTTTATAATAAAACTACTGTGGAAGTTTTTTAACAAAACTGCAAAAATTTATTGTACGAAGTAAGCTTGTTCCCAATGAAGCCGGAATAGTCTAATTACATGACTTATAAGGGACAATTTCCAAGTAGGAAAAGATGTAAACACTGGAGCATCTGTAAGACACGAGTAAGCAGGATGGTACAATGAGTAGGTAGGTAGGTAGTTAGGTAGGTGGTTAGGTACATTTGGGTAGGTGATGAAAGGGAACGGCCAGTTAAGGGATTGTGCCTGAATAGGAGACTCAGAACTGTGGTACATGCACTTGCACGGGACTGCAATAGAGCCGAAAAATTCATACACGAATAATGCAACGCATAACAATTCAGTGAATAACGAACATTAACATCAACAAAAATTCGAATACGTAATAACGATTTTGATTCATCTAATGGTTTGAAGGTAATAAAGCTAATAGCTAATAGTTAGTGCGAGAGTGCCAGTGTGAAAAACAGGCACCTAGGCAAAGGGCTGGAACTCCCGGGCAGGCTTCGCAAACGAATGTAGTCTTCTTGACCTGGCCAGCTGCATAGCACACACGACATCTTTTGTGTGGTCGGACCTGGTCTTCCGATTCTTGGAGCCTTGCTTGGTGAATGGGCGTCAGCACCATCTCCTCCGCCAATAGCAAGAGCGCCAGCACCACCTGGTGTAGGTCCACGTCTCCTGGCAACCCCAGCGTCCTCCACAAGTCTCTTTATTGCCAGCCTCAGAAACTGCAGAAAGGTCTTGGTGCCACCTGACTGTCGGTAGATCATCCACGAGTTCTGCACAAGCATCGCAAGAAGATGAAATCCCATATTGTGGAACCAGCGCATGCTCTTTCGGTTCGCGAGGTACGGGTGCATTGAGGCATCCAAATGGTCAATCCCGCCCATACTGGAAGAATAGGCAAGCACGCTAGCAGGCTTTTGCACTACCGCGACGGTTGCGTTGAACCTGAATGCATTCTGCCTTGCCCGCCGTGTCCAGCAAATACAGGGTCTTGGTGCCGCTTTGCTTCCTGTCGACAAATTTACACGCTAAGAGGTCACCTGAACGTGCGAATGCAGATGAAGTTGGGTGGATGTTGACAGCCTGCAAATCAGCGGGAATGCCGCGATCCTTTCGCACCGTCCCAGCCAGCAGCGTATCGTGTTGCAGCAACCAATCGACCAGCCGGCGTGATGTAAACCAACTATCAGTGAACACATGATGTCCGAGATGGAGGAGACCGCGGCACAGCTCTGCCACAACTCTCACGCTCATACTCATGCCTTGACATCCGAGTCGTTCACCAAACTGTTGATTAACCTCAGGAGACGTGTGGATGACGAAGTTCCATAAATGACACAACGGAGACACGACAGGAGCTGCTTAAATCGGTCTCTTGATAGAGAGAAAGGCTTGGAAAGAAACGGGCAGTGAAAGATCAGGTCGGTTGACCAGTAGCTGGCTATTTCTGGCTTCTTGTCGACTCCCATGAGCAGCACAATGCCCACCAACTTTCGAGCTTCATTAGTGGAGCAATCACGCCAGTTTAACACCAGCTTCGGTACAGCATCCTGAGTCTCTGCCTCCTGAAAGATCTTCCAGGCTTTTGCGTTGGTCCATCGGCTAATATCTTCAAACAGTTGATCCGTCAGAAATAGCTTCAGGAAAGCTTCTTCGTTTCCATCCGCAGCATGTGGAGAATGCCAATCAGGTCGTGCACCGGGCTACCGAGGAATTCAGGCAAGGCTGATGGTCGATTATCAGTGTCAGCTTGAACCATGTGCCACTCACCAACGTGTTCGACTCCTGGGTTCTCTACCTCATCTTCAAACTCATCAACGGCCTCGTCAGCAGTTGAGTAATAGCTAGACGAATTAGCTGACTCCGAACTCGCACCAGAATCCATGGTTTGTTGATAAACGATTAGTTTGAATGGATCTTGGAAACTCTATGCTAGAACTCTATGGAATGCATTTGACTTAACAGCTCCCGACGTCTACGGTTGTGAAAGTTAGACTAAGAAAATTTGTCTGATTTGTCTATGGCCCGATTTCGGACCAAGCCGTCGGGACTATGGCACATTATGTTACTTATGGCACATTATGGCACATTATGTTATTTATGGCACACTATGGCACACTATGTTACTTATGGCACACTATGTTACTTATGGCACACTATGGCACACTATGGCACATTATGTTACTTATGGCACATTATGTTACTTATGGCACACTATGGCACACTATGGCACATTATGTTACTTATGGCACATTATGTTACTTATGGCACATTATGTTACTTATGGCACATTATGGCACATTATGGCACACTATGGCACATTATGTTACTTATGGCACATTATGTTACTTATGGCACACTATGGCACACTATGTTACTTATGGCACACTATAGCACACTATGGCCCATTATGTTACTTATGGCACATTATGGCACATTATGTTACTTATGGCACATTATGTTACTTATGGCACACTATGGCACACTATGGCACATTATGTTACTTATGGCACATTATGTTACTTATGGCACATTATGTTACTTATGGCACATTATGTTACTGCACATTGTGTTACTTATGGCACATTATGTTACTTATGGCACACTATGGCACACTATGTTACTTATGGCACACTATGGCACACTATGGCACATTATGTTACTTATGGCACATTATGGCACACTATGGCACATTATGTTACTTATGGAACATTATGGCACATTATGGCACACTATGGCACATTATGTTACTTATGGCACACTATGGCACACTATGGCACATTATGTTACTTATGGCACACTATGGCACACTATGGCACATTATGTTAATTATGGCACATTATGGCACACTATGGCACATTATGTTACTTATGGCACACTATGGCACACTATGGCACATTATGTTACTTATGGCACATTATGGCACATTATGGCACATTATGGCACACTATGGCACACTATGTTACTTATGGCACACTATGGCACACTATGGCACATTATGTTACTTATGGCACATTATGGCACACTATGGCACATTATGTTACTTATGGAACATTATGGCACATTATGGCACACTATGGCACATTATGTTACTTATGGCACACTATGGCACACTATGGCACATTATGTTAATTATGGCACATTATGGCACACTATGGCACATTATGTTACTTATGGCACACTATGGCACACTATGGCACATTATGTTACTTATGGCACATTATGGCACATTATGGCACATTATGGCACACTATGGCACATTATGTTACTTATGGCACATTATGGCACACTATGGCACATTATGTTACTTATGGCACATTATGGCACATTATGGCACACTATGGCACATTATGTTACTTATGGCACACTATGGCACACTATGGCACATTATGTTACTTATGGCACACTATGGCACATTATGGCACACTATGGCACATTATGTTACTTATGGCACACTATGGCACACTATGGCACATTATGTTACTTATGGCACATTATGGCACACTATGGCACATTATGTTACTTATGGCACATTATGGCACATTATGGCACACTATGGCATATTATGTTACTTATGGCTCACTATGGCACACTATGGCACATTATGTTACTTATGGCACACTATGGCACACTATGGCACATTATGTTACTTATGGCACACTATGGCACACTATGGCACATTGTGTTACTTATGGCACATTATGTTACTTATGGCACACTATGGCACACTATGTTACTTATGGCACACTATGGCACACTATGTTACTTATGGCACACTATGGCACACTATGGCACATTATGTTACTTATGGCACACTATGGCACACTATGGCACATTATGTTACTTATGGCACATTATGGCACACTATGGCACATTATGTTACTTATGGCACATTATGGCACATTATGGCACACTATGGCATATTATGTTACTTATGGCTCACTATGGCACACTATGGCACATTATGTTACTTATGGCACACTATGGCACACTATGGCACATTATGTTACTTATGGCACACTATGGCACATTATGGCACACTATGGCACATTATGTTACTTATGGCACACTATGGCACACTATGGCACATTATGTTACTTATGGCACACTATGGCACACTATGGCACATTATGTTACTTATGTCACATTATGGCACACTATGGCACATTATGTTACTTATGGCACATTATGGCACATTATGGCACACTATGGCACATTATGTTACTTATGGCACACTATGGCACACTATGGCACATTATGTTACTTATGGCACACTATGGCACACTATGGCACATTATGTTACTTATGGCACATTATGGCACACTATGGCACATTATGTTACTTATGGCACATTATGGCACATTATGGCACACTATGGCATATTATGTTACTTATGGCTCACTATGGCACACTATGGCACATTATGTTACTTATGGCACACTATGGCACACTATGGCACATTATGTTACTTATGGCACACTATGGCACACTATGGCACATTGTGTTACTTCTGGCACATTATGTTACTTATGGCACACTATGGCACACTATGTTACTTATGGCACACTATGGCACACTATGTTACTTATGGCACACTATGGCACACTATGGCACACTATGTTACTTATGGCACACTATGGCACACTATGTTACTTATGGCACACTATGGCACACTATGGCACATTATGTTACTTATGGCACACTATGGCACACTAAGGCACATTATGTTACTTATGGCACACTATGGCACACTATAGCACATTGTGTTACTTATGGCACATTATGTTACTTATGGCACACTATGGCACACTATGTTACTTATGGCACACTATGGCACACTATGGCACATTATGTTACTTATGGCACATTATGGCACACTATGGCACATTATGTTACTTATGGAACATTATGGCACATTATGGCACACTATGGCACATTATGTTACTTATGGCACACTATGGCACACTATGGCACATTATGTTACTTATGGCACACTATGGCACACTATGGCACATTATGTTAATTATGGCACATTATGGCACACTATGGCACATTATGTTACTTATGGCACACTATGGCACACTATGGCACATTATGTTACTTATGGCACATTATGGCACACTATGGCACATTATGTTACTTATGGCACACTATGGCACACTATGGCACACTATCGCACTCTGGCACACTATGGCACACTTTGGCACACTATGGCACATTATGTTACTTATGGCACATTATGGCACACTATGGCACATTATGTTACTTATGGCACATTATGGCACATTATGGCACACTATGGCACATTATGTTACTTATGGCACACTATGGCACACTATGGCACATTATGTTACTTATGGCACACTATGGCACATTATGGCACACTATGGCACATTATGTTACTTATGGCACACTATGGCACACTATGGCACATTATGTTACTTATGGCACATTATGGCACACTATGGCACATTATGTTACTTATGGCACATTATGGCACATTATGGCACACTATGGCATATTATGTTACTTATGGCTCACTATGGCACACTATGGCACATTATGTTACTTATGGCACACTATGGCACACTATGGCACATTATGTTACTTATGGCACACTATGGCACACTATGGCACATTGTGTTACTTATGGCACATTATGTTACTTATGGCACACTATGGCACACTATGTTACTTATGGCACACTATGGCACACTATGTTACTTATGGCACACTATGGCACACTATGGCACATTATGTTACTTATGGCACACTATGGCACACTATGGCACATTATGTTACTTATGGCACATTATGGCACACTATGGCACATTATGTTACTTATGGCACATTATGGCACATTATGGCACACTATGGCATATTATGTTACTTATGGCTCACTATGGCACACTATGGCACATTATGTTACTTATGGCACACTATGGCACACTATGGCACATTATGTTACTTATGGCACACTATGGCACATTATGGCACACTATGGCACAATATGTTACTTATGGCACACTATGGCACACTATGGCACATTATGTTACTTATGGCACACTATGGCACACTATGGCACATTATGTTACTTATGTCACATTATGGCACACTATGGCACATTATGTTACTTATGGCACATTATGGCACATTATGGCACACTATGGCACATTATGTTACTTATGGCACACTATGGCACACTATGGCACATTATGTTACTTATGGCACACTATGGCACACTATGGCACATTATGTTACTTATGGCACATTATGGCACACTATGGCACATTATGTTACTTATGGCACATTATGGCACATTATGGCACACTATGGCATATTATGTTACTTATGGCTCACTATGGCACACTATGGCACATTATGTTACTTATGGCACACTATGGCACACTATGGCACATTATGTTACTTATGGCACACTATGGCACACTATGGCACATTGTGTTACTTCTGGCACATTATGTTACTTATGGCACACTATGGCACACTATGTTACTTATGGCACACTATGGCACACTATGTTACTTATGGCACACTATGGCACACTATGGCACACTATGTTACTTATGGCACACTATGGCACACTATGTTACTTATGGCACACTATGGCACACTATGGCACATTATGTTACTTATGGCACACTATGGCACACTAAGGCACATTATGTTACTTATGGCACACTATGGCACACTATAGCACATTGTGTTACTTATGGCACATTATGTTACTTATGGCACACTATAGCACACTATGTTACTTATGGCACACTATGGCACACTATGGCACATTGTGTTACTTATGGCACATTATGTTACTTATGGCACACTATGGCACACTATGTTACTTATGGCACACTATGGCACACTATGGCACATTATGTTACTTATGGCACATTATGGCACACTATGGCACATTATGTTACTTATGGCACATAATGGCACATTATGGCACACTATGGCACATTATGTTACTTATGGCACACTATGGCACACTATGGCACATTATGTTACTTATGGCACACTATGGCACACTATGGCACATAATGTTACTTATGGCACATTATGGCACACTATGGCACATTATGTTACTTATGGCACATTATGGCACATTATGGCACATTATGGCACACTATGGCACATTATGTTACTTATGGCACATTATGGCACATTATGGCACATTATGGCACACTATGGCACATTATGTTACTTATGGCACATTATGGCACACTATGGCACATTATGTTACTTATGGCACACTATGGCACACTATGGCACACTATGGCACACTAAGGCACACTATGGCACACTATGGCACACTATGGCACACTATGGCACACTATGACACACTATGGCACACTATGGCACACTATGGCACAATATGGCACAATATGGCACACTATGGCACACTATGGCATACATGTACACTATGGCACACTATGGCACACTATGGCATACACTATGGCACAACTAGGGCACACTATGGCATAGTATGGCACAACTAGGGCACACTATGGCATACACTATGGCACACTATGGCACACTATGGCATACTATGGCACAACTAGGGCACACTATGGCATACTATGGCACAACTAGGGCACACTATGGCATACACTATGGCACACTATGGCACACTATGGCATACACTATGGCACAACTAGGGCACACTATGGCATACACTATGGCATACTATAGCACACTATGGCATACACTATGGCACATTATGGCACATTATGGCACACTATGGCACATTATGTTACTTATGGCACATTATGGCACAATATGGCACATTATGGCACACTATGGCACATTATGTTACTTATGGCACACTATGGCACACTATGGCACATTGTGTTACTTATGGCACATTATGTTACTTATGGCACACTATGGCACACTATGTTACTTATGGCACACTATGGCACACTATGGCACATTATGTTACTTATGGCACACTATGGCACACTAAGGCACATTATGTTACTTATGGCACACTATGGCACACTATAGCACATTGTGTTACTTATGGCACATTATGTTACTTATGGCACACTATGGCACACTATGGCACATTGTGTTACTTATGGCACATTATGTTACTTATGGCACACTATGGCACACTATGTTACTTATGGCACACTATGGCACACTATGGCACATTATGTTACTTATGGCACATTATGGCACATTATGGCACACTATGGCACATTATGTTACTTATGGCACACTATGGCACACTATGGCACATTATGTTACTTATGGCACACTATGGCACACTATGGCACATTATGTTACTTATGGCACATTATGGCACACTATGGCACATTATGTTACTTATGGCACATTATGGCACATTATGGCACACTATGGCATATTATGTTACTTATGGCTCACTATGGCACACTATGGCACATTATGTTACTTATGGCACACTATGGCACACTATGGCACATTATGTTACTTATGGCACACTATGGCACACTATGGCACATTGTGTTACTTATGGCACATTATGTTACTTATGGCACACTATGGCACACTATGTTACTTATGGCACACTATGGCACACTATGTTACTTATGGCACACTATGGCACACTATGGCACATTATGTTACTTATGGCACACTATGGCACACTAAGGCACATTATGTTACTTATGGCACACTATGGCACACTATAGCACATTGTGTTACTTATGGCACATTATGTTACTTATGGCACACTATGGCACACTATGTTACTTATGGCACACTATGGCACACTATGGCACATTGTGTTACTTATGGCACATTATGTTACTTATGGCACACTATGGCACACTATGTTACTTATGGCACACTATGGCACACTATGGCACATTATGTTACTTATGGCACATTATGGCACACTATGGCACATTATGTTACTTATGGCACATTATGGCACATTATGGCACACTATGGCACATTATGTTACTTATGGCACACTATGGCACACTATGGCACATTATGTTACTTATGGCACACTATGGCACACTATGGCACATTATGTTACTTATGGCACATTATGGCACACTATGGCACATTATGTTACTTATGGCACATTATGGCACATTATGGCACATTATGGCACACTATGGCACATTATGTTACTTATGGCACATTATGGCACATTATGGCACATTATGGCACACTATGGCACATTATGTTACTTATGGCACATTATGGCACACTATGGCACATTATGTTACTTATGGCACACTATGGCACACTATGGCACACTATGGCACACTAAGGCACACTATGGCACACTATGGCACACTATGGCACACTATGGCACACTATGACACACTATGGCACACTATGGCACACTATGGCACAATATGGCACAATATGGCACACTATGGCACACTATGGCATACATGTACACTATGGCACACTATGGCACACTATGGCATACACTATGGCACACTATGGCACACTATGGCATACTATGGCACAACTAGGGCACACTATGGCATAGTATGGCACAACTAGGGCACACTATGGCATACACTATGGCACACTATGGCACACTATGGCATACTATGGCACAACTAGGGCACACTATGGCATACTATGGCACAACTAGGGCACACTATGGCATACACTATGGCACATTATGGCACATTATGGCACACTATGGCACATTATGTTACTTATGGCACATTATGGCACAATATGGCACATTATGGCACACTATGGCACATTATGTTACTTATGGCACACTATGGCACACTATGGCACATTGTGTTACTTATGGCACATTATGTTACTTATGGCACACTATGGCACACTATGTTACTTATGGCACACTATGGCACACTATGGCACATTATGTTACTTATGGCACACTATGGCACACTAAGGCACATTATGTTACTTATGGCACACTATGGCACACTATAGCACATTGTGTTACTTATGGCACATTATGTTACTTATGGCACACTATGGCACACTATGGCACATTGTGTTACTTATGGCACATTATGTTACTTATGGCACACTATGGCACACTATGTTACTTATGGCACACTATGGCACACTATGGCACATTATGTTACTTATGGCACATTATGGCACATTATGGCACACTATGGCACATTATGTTACTTATGGCACACTATGGCACACTATGGCACATTATGTTACTTATGGCACACTATGGCACACTATGGAACATTATGTTACTTATGGCACATTATGGCACACTATGGCACATTATGTTACTTATGGCACATTATGGCACATTATGGCACACTATGGCATATTATGTTACTTATGGCTCACTATGGCACACTATGGCACATTATGTTACTTATGGCACACTATGGCACACTATGGCACATTATGTTACTTATGGCACACTATGGCACACTATGGCACATTGTGTTACTTATGGCACATTATGTTACTTATGGCACACTATGGCACACTATGTTACTTATGGCACACTATGGCACACTATGTTACTTATGGCACACTATGGCACACTATGGCACATTATGTTACTTATGGCACACTATGGCACACTAAGGCACATTATGTTACTTATGGCACACTATGGCACACTATAGCACATTGTGTTACTTATGGCACATTATGTTACTTATGGCACACTATGGCACACTATGTTACTTATGGCACACTATGGCACACTATGGCACATTGTGTTACTTATGGCACATTATGTTACTTATGGCACACTATGGCACACTATGTTACTTATGGCACACTATGGCACACTATGGCACATTATGTTACTTATGGCACATTATGGCACACTATGGCACATTATGTTACTTATGGCACATTATGGCACATTATGGCACACTATGGCACATTATGTTACTTATGGCACACTATGGCACACTATGGCACATTATGTTACTTATGGCACACTATGGCACACTATGGCACATTATGTTACTTATGGCACATTATGGCACACTATGGCACATTATGTTACTTATGGCACATTATGGCACATTATGGCACATTATGGCACACTATGGCACATTATGTTACTTATGGCACATTATGGCACATTATGGCACATTATGGCACACTATGGCACATTATGTTACTTATGGCACATTATGGCACACTATGGCACATTATGTTACTTATGGCACACTATGGCACACTATGGCACACTATGGCACACTAAGGCACACTATGGCACACTATGGCACACTATGGCACACTATGGCACACTATGACACACTATGGCACACTATGGCACACTATGGCACAATATGGCACAATATGGCACACTATGGCACACTATGGCATACATGTACACTATGGCACACTATGGCACACTATGGCATACACTATGGCACACTATGGCACACTATGGCATACTATGGCACAACTAGGGCACACTATGGCATAGTATGGCACAACTAGGGCACACTATGGCATACACTATGGCACACTATGGCACACTATGGCATACTATGGCACAACTAGGGCACACTATGGCATACTATGGCACAACTAGGGCACACTATGGCATACACTATGGCACACTATGGCACACTATGGCATACACTATGGCACACTATGGCATACTATGGCACACTATGGCATACTATGGCACAACTAGGGCACACTATGGCATACACTATGGCATACTATAGCACACTATGGCATACACTATGGCACATTATGGCACATTATGGCACACTATGGCACATTATGTTACTTATGGCACATTATGGCACATTATGGCACACTATGGCACATTATGTTACTTATGGCACATTATGGCACATTATGGCACATTATGGCACACTATGGCACATTATGTTACTTATGGCACACTATGGCACACTATGGCACATTGTGTTACTTATGGCACATTATGTTACTTATGGCACACTATGGCACACTATGTTACTTATGGCACACTATGGCACACTATGGCACATTATGTTACTTATGGCACACTATGGCACACTAAGGCACATTATGTTACTTATGGCACACTATGGCACACTATAGCACATTGTGTTACTTATGGCACATTATGTTACTTATGGCACACTATGGCACACTATGGCACATTGTGTTACTTATGGCACATTATGTTACTTATGGCACACTATGGCACACTATGTTACTTATGGCACACTATGGCACACTATGGCACATTATGTTACTTATGGCACATTATGGCACATTATGGCACACTATGGCACATTATGTTACTTATGGCACACTATGGCACACTATGGCACATTATGTTACTTATGGCACACTATGGCACACTATGGCTCATTATGTTACTTATGGCACATTATGGCACATTATGGCACACTATGGCACATTATGTTACTTATGGCACACTATGGCACACTATGGCACATTATGTTACTTATGGCACATTATGGCACATTATGGCACATTATGGCACACTATGGCACATTATGTTACTTATGGCACATTATGGCACACTATGGCACATTATGTTACTTATGGCACACTATGGCACACTATGGCACACTATGGCACACTAAGGCACACTATGGCACACTATGGCACACTATGGCACACTATGGCACACTATGACACACTATGGCACACTATGGCACACTATGGCACAATATGGCACAATATGGCACACTATGGCACACTATGGCATACATGTACACTATGGCACACTATGGCACACTATGGCATACACTATGGCACACTATGGCATACTATGGCACACTATGGCATACTATGGCACAACTAGGGCACACTATGGCATACACTATGGCATACTATAGCACACTATGGCATACACTATGGCACACTATGGCACACTATGGCACACTATGGCACAACTAGGGCACACTATGGCATACACTATGGCACACTATGGCACACTATGGCATACACTATGGCACACTATGGCGTACTATGGCACAACTAGGGCACACTATGGCACAATATGGCACACTATGGCACACTATGGCACACTATGGCACACTATGGCATAATATGGCACAATATGGCACACTATGGCACAATATGGCATACTATGGCACAACTATGGCACAACTATGGCATACTATGGCACAACTATGGCACAACTATGGCACAATACGGCACAATATGGCACACTATGGCACAATATGGCATACTATGGCACAACTATGGCACAACTATGGCATACTATGGCACAACTATGGCACAACTATGGCACAATACGGCACAATATGGCACACTATGGCATACTATGGCACACTATGGCACACTGGCACACTATGGCACACTATGGCATAATATGGCACAAAATGGCACACTATGGCACAATATGGCATACTTATGGCACAACTATGGCACAACTATGGCATACTATGGCACAACTATGGCATACTACGCACACTATGGCATACTATGGCGTACTATGGCACAACTATGGCACACTAAGGCATAATATGCCACTATGTTACACTTATGGCACATTATGTTACACTTATGGCACATTATGTTACACTTATGGCACATTATGTTACACTTATGGCACATTATGTTACACTTATGGCACATTATGTTACACTTATGGCACATTATGTTTCACTTATGGCACATTATGTTACACTTATGGCACATTATGTTTCACTTATGGCACATTATGTTACACTTATGGCACATTATGTTACACTTATGGCACACTAAGGCATAATATGCCACTATGTTACACTTATGGCACATTATGTTACACTTATGGCACATTATGTTACACTTATGGCACATTATGTTACACTTATGGCACATTATGTTACACTTATGGCACATTATGTTACTTATGGCACACTATGGCACATTATGGCACAACTATGGCATACTATGGCACACTATGACCCAATATGGCACACTATGGCACAACTATGGCATACTATGGCACACTATGACCCAATATGGCACACTATGGCACACTATGGCACACTATGACCCAATATGGCATACTATGGCACACTATGACCCAATATGGCACACTATGGCACATTATGTTACACTTATGGCACACTAAGGCATAATATGCCACTATGTTACACTTATGGCACATTATGTTACACTTATGGCACATTATGTTACACTTATGGCACATTATGTTACACTTATGGCACATTATGTTACACTTATGGCACATTATGTTACTTATGGCACACTATGGCACATTATGGCACAACTATGGCATACTATGGCACACTATGACCCAATATGGCACACTATGGCACAACTATGGCATACTATGGCACACTATGACCCAATATGGCACACTATGGCACACTATGGCACACTATGACCCAATATGGCATACTATGGCACACTATGACCCAATATGGCACAACTATGGCATACACTATGGCACACTATGGCACACTATGGCACACTATGGCACACTATGGCATACTATCGCACACTATCGCACTCTGGCACACTATGGCACACTATGGCACACTATGGCATATTATCGCCCACTATCGCACTCTGGCACAATATGGCATACAAAGCAAATTTTCTGACTGTGGTAGCTTGTAACAGAAAGATATCAACACACACACTGTATGGCCTGAGCCACTACATTCGAAAATTACAGATTTATAATCTGAAACTGTAACACCTGCAACACTATCGCAGGAGAATGATCTTCGCTATCTATATTGTCAACAAGTGCACAGCAGAGGGCAGAGAGATGGTTGGTTTGAGGTTAGAATGTACGAGGATTCCTGGGCCCGCTTCGCTTAAGGTTGTCTAACGCTTACCGTTCGTGCCCGCCTGCGCCATTTTTTTAACTGGCCGGACCAATCCACTCTGCTTAGTCTACTTTAAGTGCTGAGCTGGGTGGGGCCTTTTAAGCTAAAGTTCTTCGACTGTGACCTCATTGTAAGCAATAGTTTAAATGGACATAGTGCTATAGGTGCCAGCACCAAGGAGACGTGGAGACGAAGCCCTAGTTTGTACGAGCGTATCTTCGTTTCGTCGACTTTTTGCCAAGCCTAAATGTGCGCCCCTTGAAGTAAGCGCTCCTTATAGAGAAGCTTGACTCTACAGTTCAACAGTCGACATATCGTGCGTAAATGAAAAGTAGCTTGTAATTACAGCACAAACTAATTATTTACTTTAAAAAATATCCTTATGATGCATTGCTCTTCTCCGATTGAGCTATGCGGAATACAACTGGAAGTCACCGCGCTGGCATCGAGGAGCATCAGAAGTGACTCACCCGTGCAAAATTCCGTCGTCCGCCGATGTATCTGACATACGCGACGTCGACACGTCGACTGAATCTCGGCGTAATTTAAAAGTGCTTGTTGGCCATCAACGTCAGACAGTGGCTGCCTCGATAGGTGACCCAAGCCGAAATCAGTTGCGGAGCTGCATGTACTAACCACAGCAAACAAAGCTTAGCTTTGTATTTTTATCATTTTTATCGTTTATTCATCGTTCGGCATGCAAATTCAATTGTCTTGGGGGTTGGCCTTCAAGGCCGTTAATTACAGAGCCAAGCCGAGATTCCAAACTAGCTATAGTCTCAAATTAATGTGACTGCACTTGAAATCGAGCCTTGGCCAACCACTGGACTACGGCCCCATCGGGCCCAAATCCCCATCGGGCCCCAATTACGGCCCCAAATTTTACATTCCTTACAGAACCAAATTACTGCTTATAATAGTTGCACGCAAAGATACAGAAGATTACTCTTCTGGCTATTCTTCAGATAATCGCACTCAGTGATCATTGAAAAGCGTTAATTATTTGTTTTTACTTCAAAGTACATTCGCAAACTTTCGACATGGAAAGCGTCAGTTTATTTCATGAGAACTTTAAACTGAATAACGAATATTTTACGCAATTTTAAGGGATTCACAGTGTTGTGTCAAACTTTCTTGTTAGCAAAAATATAGCTATACTATACTAAAAATACCTGTTAATTCATTGTCTCTTCTTATATGCAATTATCAGATAGTAGCCATAGCCGTAAATAGAACTGGATAAACGTACCAACATACAATATTAATTAGAAAAATTCATTAAAAAGTGTACATATAGTAGGTACTGATAATAAAAAATAGTTAAAACAAACTTGTTTAACACTGGATAATTACAACCTATAGTAAAATCTTTTAGCAATATAGGTACGTAAAAACAATCAAGTTACAGAGAACTGACCTCTCAACCAAAGCTTAAGTTACTAATTTTTTAGGACGCATTAAATAAAAGTACATGTTTTTTAAAAAGGTCTTGCGTAGTTCACCTGATTAAATGTTTTTACCGTGATTATAAATAAGTTATCGATTTACACGTGATATCAACGCCTCTCAACAAGTTGAATCAACCGATCCAACTTTGCTTCAACGTCGTTGATCTGCTTGCGTCGACGTTTTGACTGCAGCTTCAGGTTGACGAGCTTTGCTTCGATGCCGGTCGAGTCCGACCGCTTTGAAGTTGCCGCCGATCGAGTCCGGCCCAGCGAATCGATGCCTCGCTTTACAGCCGCGAAGTTGTTGTCGGCGCGAGCCTGCACTCCGTCCGGGTCGCTGTCGGCGTCCACAATCCCACGAGTCAGATATCTTCGACCGAACCGTCGGAACTGCTTGGCTTGAAACTTCAGGAACTGGGTGTACACTTTCGGATAATCAGTCTGACTGTACCACCAGTTCTGCAAGGCAAGGGCCAACATTTAAGTTAAACAGGCTAAATGCATCTTAATTAATAGTGTGTGCTCAACGTTCATTTAGTATGCAGCAGAGAGAAACAGAGAGCGGATAAACAATAGCTTTCAAATAGTTTAAAAAGCTCTTCTTACCTGTTTAAGAGCAATCCATAGTTTACATATTAGCTACAATAGAATCTTGCGCTGCTACGTATGCAGAGAAAATTTTGTATTACCACTTCAAAAGTCTCTTGCTTCTCTTGAAGATGACAATATCAGACACGCGTCTACTGGTTTGTGGAAAGTATATATCGGCAATGCAAAAAGCTTGCACGCGGCAGGTAAAGGAAGTATAGCATAGAATTTCTGCTCAGCCTAGCTAATGGGTGTATTTTAGCCTTAAGGCAAAGCCAATTGAAGAAGTCTAGGTGTCAGAGACCCGTCCTGGCAACATCATCTGGGTTCGAGTTCACTTTTGACAGCGGAAAACAAAGTTGAGTTTGGAGGTGTTAGAGAGTGTTAAAGGATGAATATACATTTTAAATGCTTTAAAAAGCGACTGACACTTACCGTGCTCTTACTGTAATGCTCGACATTTTGTAGTGCATCGCGAAATGACCAGTAAATGTAGAAAAGTCCGACGAAAATCGCATAAATCACATAGATTGGTGACGGGACGGCGCACATCCGGTTGCACTCAACCAGCATGTCGAAGTACATTCTTCTCCAGACTATCTTGGACTTGCTGGCAATTTTGCTCACTCTCAGGCTAAACAGTGCAATCAGTAGATTAACCATGACGATGTTAACCAGCAGAAGGAATACAAACATGAAGCAGTTGTAGAACGCATCACTGCCTTGGTCATAGGCCATGGAGCCGATTTCATACCCAGTAAGGTTGGTACTGTTCACGCTATTAAATTTAATCTCGTCGAAATTAGTGAACATTAGCTTCAAGGGAAGCGTAAACACCTGGACAAGCGACAGCCAGTAGTTCGCTCCCGCTGGAACAGGGAACAGCAAGTGAAAGAAGAAAATCCCGAAGGAATATATCACAATCAGAATTACTGACAGAAACGGTAGCAGGTCCAGAAGTAGCAGTTGAACCAGCATCATAACCATGGGCCCCGTCTTCTCAAAGAATGTCAAAAGTGAAATCAGACGAATTCCCCAAATTAGGAAGCTGGCAGCTGTGAGCATTCTACCGGAGTAGTCTTTATAAAGCAGAACGCCTAGAAAACCAACAAAAAAAGAGGCCGCACTGGCCAATTCTAGCCAAGAGAGTGCTCTGTTGGTGCTCGAGAAGGGCAGGGAAGACCTGAATATTACACGAAAAGCCAACTTGAAATGATTTGAAATTCCATAGACAGCGAAGGCATACATCAAAACTTGATCGTAAATATACGTATTACTAGACAATGAATAAGCTTCATTCCGTATCGGAATTCCAATACTAAATAAAGACAGCAAGATTAAAGCTAACACATCGGACGCGCAGTACGAATAAAACTTTGCACGTGGTGAAGCGGCTGGATATCTCTCTAGCCAAATAATACCGACACCACTCTTAACGTCTTCATCGTTAGGCAGCAGATCCCTAGTCAGACTGCTGTGCCGGTTCTTCCATTCCGTGTCGGCCAGCTTGGTCATGCACTCACTGACAAACAGCTCATCACAATCAGCTTCCAGCAGCAGTCGCACAGTTGTGCACGGCTCAATAGCATCCTTCTTAGTCTCGCCAAGCATGCCCGACGTCGGGTGCACACAGGTGAACTGCGGGCCGCTACTTTTTGGCTCCATCCGGCCGCAAATATAGTCGAAGAGCAGTTGCTGCTCATAGGCGCTGGCATTGCGAAACATTTCATCAAGAGCGTTGAATGCAATGCATTTGAGCTTCTGTCTCAGTTCCTTAATCTCCTCGCGCTGCTCAGGAATCTCCTTCAACTTTCGCTTGAGCTCAGTTAGTACTTTCAGGCATGTAGGAATTAGCTCGAACTGTCTCGTGAGCACTAGGTCCGGTATGATCTTGAATTTATTGAGAAACAACGCTGTCTCAATGATGGACATCTCTGTTGCCTGAGTAAGATTTTCAGGATGTAAAATCGATGCAGCCAAGTACTCAGTTTCCAGGCTGATGAAGCCCATGCTTATTGCACTACGCAGAATCTCAGGCGCGTCAAGTTCAATAGAAGTGACAAGAAGGTTTACACCTGAGAGTGCTCTCTGATGTTGCTTAGGGACACTCGCTGATACACTGACGGAGCTCAGAACTCTGTTGGCCGTCTCCCTATCAGGCAGATCCAATGCTCGCTTCGGCAAGTCCAGAAGTCTCAGCAGGTTTGTCTTTCTCCCGCCACTGCTCAGAAATGCTTTCTCAACTGCGCCATCCTTTCCACTGTTGCAGGCAAAGTCGATCGGTGTGAGTCCGTCATGGGTCGGTGAGGACAGCGACAAGCCCTTTTCAATGAGAAACTTGATGTTGCCCTCATGACCTGCTTGACACGCAAAGTGAAGACAAGAAGCTCCTCTGTGAGTTCCTGACGAGACTGTCAGTGACAGCAGTTGGGATGCTTCGATGCCAGATAAGCAGGCAAGTGGCTCAACAAAGTCTTTCAAGCGGTACCTGGTGGCAGCGAGATGAACCGCATGCGTCCCGGTTGAGCTGTGAAGCATCGCCTTGATCAGCTTTCCAACATTGTTGGTGTCCACGGCCGCTTCTAAAATTTGCTTCAACAAGTTCTCTCGAATTTCGCACACTTGGAGACAAGTCTTACCAATGCTGTTCTCAGTTCCCGGATTTACTCCGGCTTTGGCAATGAGCTTCAGCGATTTGATGAAGGCTTCTATGCCGCTAGTTGCCGTAGTGTTCATGAAGAGTGCGTGCATCAGGGTGTTGCCGTCAGCGTCAACGCGAGTCATTTCATCGCTTGTTTTGAAAGGCTCGAGTGCAGCCACGTTCCAGTTGAAGCTCGCATAGAAAAGCGGGTTTCTCCCTGATGCGTCCAAGGATTTCAAGGACTTATCGAGTTCGCCAGGGAAATTTTCCTTCAAGAAATTGTAAGACTTGACGTTCGCAAAAGCAAGGTGCACCACTGTTTTGTTGTTTGTTATTTCGCCAGAAGATGCAGTCACTCGCGAGCTTCTTCACAGCGGCATCAGTGAAAGTGAGCATGCCCCGGGAGATAGCGAGATGCAATACTGTGTTGCCTGCGTCATCTGCGGCTTTGAGAACAGCAACCCTGGCAGCTGGTAGCAGCTCCAATAGAGTGGCCTCATCTTCACGGTGTGCCAAGCAATGCAGCACTGTCTGACCCAGTTTGTTCTGCTTCAACAGGCCTTCTGAGCCAGAAATCCTGAGTGCAGTGAGAAGTGCTTCTGAACAGTCTGTCCTATGGGCCATGTAGTGCATGCACGTGTTTCCAGAAGTGTCCTGCAAGCTGACGCATGCGGTATTCATTGCATTCAGCAGTCGCAACAGCACGCTTGGCTGGCAGTGCACCGACGCCAGATGTAATGCCGTCTCTGACTTGTTGTTTAACCAGCAGGGGCATCTGAGATTTCTCAGCAGTGCTGCTTTATGCTTATCTAACATGGCGTTTTTCATAGCCTGCCTCTCAGCGTACTCAAGGACAGCTAACATTGCGTTATCATTATTTTCGTTCATAGCGGCATAGTGCATCCACGTGTTTCCATCCCAATCAACCAGGCCAAACCTTTGGGCAACTTCCGGGTTTAAAGGCAACTCTGAAGACAACCTGAGCATTTGTTTTATGGTATCTACTCTGCAGTTTTGAAGCACCAGCTGCAACACCGATTGCTTTTTGTTATTTTTCCACCGAAAACTCTTTGGAAAAAACTCAAAAGCCCGAAGTACAGCCTCGTCTGCACCTCGCATGGCAGCATAGTGAATGCTGGAGTTTCCCTGTTGGTCTTTCGTTTTAAGATGCTTCGTGAGACAGCCACTGCGTGTGTGACCAATCTCTAATAAAGCCGGTATTCTCTCTGCACTGAACTTCTCAATCGACATGTGCAGCATTGTTTGTCCAGCGGAGTTCGGAGCAAACAGATCACTGCAACTGGTGGGTGTTGAGTCAACCAGCAGACTCAGCACGTCCTGGTGCTCTATGTTTGAGGCGGCATAGTGCGCTATGGTGTTTCTGCGTGACGTCTTCAGCATCTTGAGCAGTTTGGAAACCATTTCACCACCATCTATGATGTCAGAGAGGATTTTTCTCACGGTGCCAGTAGAATGGCAACCAAGCGAGAGGTGGAGCGGCGTGACCGCCTTGTAGTCGTCTTTGAGCAGAGCTTGAGACCCGAACAGCCCCAGAATGTGCAGCAATGTGGACTCTCCATCGGTGCTCATCGCTGCATAGTGAGCTGCAGTTCGTCTGCTTTTATCGTGAACATGCTGACCCGAAAAGTCATTGGGTATTTGCATGAGCAGTTCATTGGCTTCTGAGAATCTACCAACTTTTGTCAAACGAATAATTCTTCTCATAAAGTCCTTCTCTGCACACTCTTTGAGCACCTCTGCGGCCTTGTGCGAAGTGTCTGTTGAATCTTGATAGTCGCTTGAAGAATCCTCACGACAATTCATAGTAGTGCCATCTTCTTGGTCCAACTCGGCTTCTGAGTCGCTACTGTCGCAGTCCAGTTGAAGGACGGCATCGGATTTTACATGCAGACCAGATTGATGAAGTTCAGTGGGTTTCGGCAGCTGTGCTTCATCATCTTCACCGTCTCGCTGATGGAACTGGGCTGACGACTTTTTTCAGCGAGGCTTTGCTCGGTAGAGCTGCCGCCAATGAAGTTCGCATCGACGTCTACAATTGTCAACTCCCTGCCGTTGCGGCTGCCGTCACTGCTTCCACTTGATATGTCATCCGCCATCCTCTGTTAATGGTGGAACGGCTCTCTGCGACGATCTGTGAATTAATGGTTTTATAAAATTTTCATTGGCATTTTACGATACAGACATATATAACCTTGCTTACCATGTTATTCCATAAAGGAAGATACTACAGACAGGATAAAAAATTTCGGGAAAACTTAAATTAAGCCCACAAATACTTCAAAGTAACCCATGCAGCATTTATGCCGATGGTGAACTTACGATGGTGAACTTACGATGGTGAACTTACGATGGAGAACTTACGATGGTGAACTTACGATGGTGAACTTACGATGGTGAACTTAACGGATGACGACGTTATACTGTACGTCGGCCAAACGTCGGTGTGGTGTAAAATTTGCCATTTCCAGCGACGTTGATAGACGTCAGATTGCTGAACGAGAATGATCTTGTTTTAATGTTTCTTTTACTGCCACAAGTGCTATCTTTAAAATGACAATTAAATCCGTAGAATAGTGTGTCTGCCCCCCCCCCTTTTAATAGAAGGCGTGGCTGTCACATGAGTTCAAAGCACATTTTTGAAGTTTAACGTGTCACCTAAGAACTGTTTTGAGCAGAAAGTAAAGAATACTAGCATTTTAAACAGTGCTGTATATTTGTGTTGTAACAAGGACCACTTTAGTAGAAGGGCAGTGGTCCTTGTGTTGTACATGTGTGCATGAAAGCTATTTGGCATCATTTGCACTCGCATATGTTCTTCAGCATTACTTTAGAGGTTTCATACAGTAACTGCGTGGCTTACTTAATGCTCATAAACTTTTTTTTAAGTCACAGAACTATACCTGTTGCGAACCGAGTCAAATTAGCTCGTAATAAGCACCCTGGGCTACAAAGCTTGCGACTAAACTAATCCCCATGCACAAAGACACACGCTAGCAACCAGAACCGTAAGCACGTATAAAACGGTAGTTTATTTCAAGCCATTATACGTAATCTTACCGGAAGTTTTATCGTAGTTCTTGTACTCGTAAAGTGAGTTAAATGCCCCCTAAAAAGAGTGATTGAAAGAGAAAGCTTGCGAACCGACTGTTGTGCTTTTGTTTTTGCTCCAAAAGCTAGCTAAGGACAGTTGTGAAATGCAGTGCTTATTTTATGCAGATGCACTGAATGCAGAATATCAGATAGCTTCTATTTTTACTGCCAAACTGAAACTGCAGCGATGCAGTGTTTTTGGGGTTGCAGTGCTGATAGAGAGAGATTTTTTTAGTTGCATAGTGCAGCCCTTCATCAGTAAAGCATCAACCTGTTTATCTTATTATGCTCAACTGCATGAATGAGTCCTTTTTTCATTGCATTGTACACTTCTAGATTCGAAAAACACTTGATACGCCGTACGCGCAGCAGTACAGCAGTTCTGTACTCTCCACTTTCAGATGCATTCTCACGGCTCAATTCCATCTTATCATAGTAGCGAAGGAATAAATTGGTATAAGATTATTTAGTGTGGATTCGCACTTGCGCAATAAACCTGTCTGAATTTCTACAAGAGCCAAAGTGCAACAGAGTGGCACGGCTGTGGCGACTGGCAAGCTTAAACATTTATTCGACAACCTTCTGTACTTTAGCAGAGAGGTGCCCAACCTTCTAGTTTGTTCGGAGATTATGCTACGACCTCCCGATGACCCGGTAGTCTTTGATGAAGATGATTCTAGTTAGCCGGAATGAGTTTTGTATACCAGGTGTTTTGAGATCTCCATTATTCACCATAATGTCAAAATACCGCATACTGTCATCATGTGCCTGCTTGACTTACTTGACTTAGCTGCAGGTCGATTCGAAGACGCAGCGGGGAGGCGAGCGTCGACTATTCCGCTAATCCCTGAAGAGCCCGCATAGACTAGGGCGCGGGGTCGGTCCGATCTGTAGCGTTGTCTTCGGTGGGGAAGACGGAGGCTCGTTAGGTAGCCCGGAGGAACTGGATGAGCCGTGGAATATTCTCGGGTCGGCAGGCGTCGTCCAGGAACGGGTTGGGCCCGAGGTAGTGGAGCCGGTCTCGGTTGAAGGCCGGACAGTAGCAGTTGAAGGGCTTAGCATCTTCATTTTCAGGGTTGCAAAAGGGGCAGAGTTCGCGTCGGCGGACGCCTCGGAGGAAACAGTGCCTGGTAAAGCAACCGTGACCTGTGAAGGTCATAATGAGAACGCGGATATCTTTTTCGATTTTAAGTAAAGTTACGTAACGGATCTCACCCGTAAGTAACGGCCGGTCGGACCATTGCGGGGTAGATCCACCAGAGCCGCTTCGGGGTGAGATCCAAGGTGGTGCCGACGGCTCTGTGCAACAGCGCCAGAATTTCGAGGGCTTTTTGGTTTTGGCCTGAACGTGGATAGACCAGCTCAGCCTGTGGTCCAGCGGACGCAGCAGCAGTCCGCTTCTCATGCCGCTTGAGGTTGCGGCGGATGTTGCGCTGGCACCGAGCCTCGGCCGTGCGCGATCGGCTAGACTGGTGGCCAGAGCGATCGGCGTCACTGGCTGGCCCGGTTGGACCAGGTTGAGCGTTGGAGCTACCGTTGGTAGCTGCCGGAGCGGCTAATCCCGGTGGGCCAGTGGCGACCGGGTCAGTTTCATTAAAATTGGTTTTTGTGGCCATAGCTGAAAAGCGGGGGAGGGCTACTCGTTACGCGAGTTGAGTACCCAACTGGCCGACACCTCAAGCCAGCCGGTTTGAAAAAAGGGGACCGCTAGCGACCGGACTACTCCCCAGCCTTACAGCATATCGGCAAGGTCAACACCTTAGGCATTTGAGGGTACGTGAAGCAGTACCACGGCCTGCAGGCTGGCGAGCCAGACCCGCATATCCAAGTTTGGCCGAAGCCACTGGATGGGTCACCAGCGTCGGAGCCCAGTCTGTCCAGCAGCCCTAGGGTCTGCCTTGAACACTCACTGGGACGTGCACCCACCCCTGGGTCGACTTGCGAGACAGCGTGGCGGAGTCTGTGGCTGCCAGAGGCAAATAGATGGTGCAGACTTCCCACCAGCCTAAACCTGCTGGAGAAAGGGGCAGGCGTGAAGCATCGGAGACCTTTAGCCCATAGGCGTAGTCTGTCTCATACTTAACTGGCATGCTGAATGCGCTTTCGTAAGCCATGATCCTGCACGAAAAAGTTATTTTCTGAGTATGGATTCCCCAGCAAGATTCCTACCGACCAAGGAAAGCATTGACGCGAGGGCTTTACCACAAAACACCGTAAAAATAAAGCTAAAACGGCCAGGGGGATAACTTTAAAAAGCAGTGGAATAATTTTTACATCGTATTAATTATTTCACAAGAAAATACCGGATGCCAATAGACAATACTAAATCAGCCGAACTACAATCAACTAAAACAAGCTCCCTCGACAATCCTGCTTAGATCCAAGCTGGGAAGCTCCAAAACAGATCGCTCAAAGCAGTTTACGAAGTTTTTTCAGAAGATAGGCGAAGTTTCATGCAAGATTTGTTCCTCTTTTGGGATTTCACGAACTCGAAAGGATTTTATTCTACTAGTGCATCGGTGGAATCATCTGAAAATTTTTCAAGGAGAGTACGGTACATCCGGAAGAGCCATCAGGACTTCGTAGAGTGTTGTACTGGATGATTGCCTCTTGGTGTCTTTGAGGTCTTGAGGCCCGAGGAATACGACGAGACTGAGGCCCAGATTCAAGGTTGGCTCGATGAAACATGCTCCTCGCGCCGATTCGTTTATCTTATCAGAGCTGGCAGAGATAGGTGTCACCCGGATAGGTTAGTACTCAAATCTAAGGGCAAAACATACGTCAATCGAAATCACCTCGTCTTAAATCTCAATCTTTTTTGCCGAAATGGTCAACGCGATTTTTCTATTGTATTTGGTCAAGGGAGGAGTTTGAGACACCGTTGTGAGTAAGGACCCAGCCTAACTTGTAGTTAACTACAACTCTAGCATTTCTAGCGGTTTCGTCTCAAGATCGTTCCATTAGGCTGATATAAGTTTTGTCTCTGCTCTGGCTTGATGGAGCTCTGGAGCTCTGGAGCTTCAGCCCCAAGAAGAACCCCAATCCTCCCCAATCGCTGTTCAGAGACTAACAGCGTTCTGTTCAACCCACCTTGAGACCTTCTGACGACATGTAGCTACATGTGTATTTTAGTAAGACGACATGAATATCTAGATCCAACCATCCGTTTAAATTTGATGCAATTTCATACCGTGTCTTGCGTAAATTGCTTAATTAAGGCGTATAACACTACCAACAGCAGCGAATCCGATTATGAGGCTGAAGTGCGCCGAGCTTTACCCGCTGAGGTCGGCCTGTTTCGGCTTCAGCTTGCTGCGGAGTCTGTGCCGGCTGTTCAACTTGACGGCTTTCTAAACATCTGACGACTGAGAGAGCGTGGAGCCGGAGATGTTTACATACGACAGCTTGAAGGTTGCTAAGAGGCCGTACGCTAATATTTTGTGTATATGTGCCAATCTGGCATAACTAATTGATGCAATCGAAGTCCTCTGCCGTAACTCAAGTTGATCAAGTTGACCAGCACCGCTGACCCCTGAGCTCTTAGCTCAAACACACACACACAGATCACAAGTGTACAGCAACCCTGACTTTTCTAATCGCCATAGGCATGTACAATCTCTTCGTGCCTTGGAGGTTGGCCCTCATTAGCCCACGTGGCCAACTTTCGTGCAAAAGCCACTTATAAATTGAACCCGGGTACTCAGACACGTTGGCGCTTAGCCACTCTGTAGCACCGCCTGCAGGATCAGTGTCGTACGCAGAGGCCGGGGGGGGGGCAAGGGGGGCCGCTCCTACTTTTCGAATTGCATTTATCCAAAACAAATGTCACGGACCCAGCGTTTGCCACCTTGGACGCGGTACCCACCGGTCTAAGAGATTGGGGCGCCAACCGAGAGGCAGGGGCGCCAACCGAGAGGCAGGCGCGCCAACCAAGAGACAGGGGCGCCAACCGAGAGACAGGGGCGCCAACCGAGAGACAGGGGCGCCCACCAAGAGACAGGGGCGCTCACCAAGAGACAGGGGCGCTCACCAAGAGACAGGGGCGCTCACCAAGAGACAGGGGCGCCCACCAAGAGACAGGGGCGCTCACCAAGAGACGGATTGACCACATCCTACCGACCACTACCATAAAGTTTGAAATAAATGGAAAAATTTCGACTGCGGTTGCGTCACCGCTAATTATCTCTGTTCACGGTGCCCCCTTCAAAAAAGTGGCTCCAACCTCCCCTGGTGTACAGCAGCCCTGACTTTCTATTCGTCAGGCATATACAGTCTCTGTGCCTTAAAGGGTTGGCCTTCATGCTGTGAATAGCACGATAACCCTTTAAGATTGGGCCTTGGAGTTTTTAAATTTAAGTTTTTGATTCGTTTCTGCTCATGGAGGAATGGCTAAAGTTATCAAGGGTCATAGGGGAATTGTCTTAATGCTGTGACTCTCAACATAAAAGAATGTTCTGTCAACCATAAAAAGTGTCACTGGGGATTGCTAAGACGTCATAGAAGCCTTAAGAAACTAATAACTAACTTCTAAGTAACTAGCTACAAACGAATATTAAAAAACTATATTTATTTATATATTCGTTTGGTTAGCACTTTGACTGCACTTTCACTTGGCTGCATGTTGTTACATGTACGAGCTCGTAGTTCCAGTTTGTCATTTAAACAGGGTACTGGTTTTGTGCAGGTCCGGTCGTTAATCGCACCAGAACCTCGTATTCCTCGCTTCTGTGCTCGTCTCCGCCGTACGGAAAGTAGGCGCAATGATGGTTCTTGTGCACCTTGCCCACGCACATTTCGCCCTCGACCTGGAGATTGGAAAACATTGTTTATCAGGTGAGAAGGGTAAAGTATACCTGCAGTAGTTGTATATTGTCACACAACTTTACAGAAATTACCTCTCCACGAGCGACGTACAGCGGTTCGTCATTCTTCTCTCGGCCAGCCACCAGCGCCTTCTTCGGTACGTCGCCGCTGTCCTCCCTCACCCACTTGTAGCCTTTGCCGTAGCATCCGATTTCTGAGCAGACCAGCACCTCGTACTCCGGGATGGAGTGCTCTTTTCCATCGTAGGGCACGTAGGCATCAGCGAAGCCGTTTGCGACCTTAGCCGGGATCCAGCAGCCCTCAAGTTTAGCTCGGGCTACGTAGCGCGCATGACCAGCCTCGACAGCGTTCGGCGGGATGTGACCGTCTTTGGCAGGCTGCCAGCTGACGCAGATCTCGATGCCCTTGTGTCCGGCGTGCTTCACCTTGCTCATTGTGCGAGATTATGGCTGTGCGAATGCTTTTACTAAGAGCGCGAAGGTGTGTCAGTTTTTTAGAGTAAGCAGCTGCAGCTTAAATAGGCACTGCAGGGCCCCCCGTTGGATTTGGTTGGGAAGCGCATTGCAGACGCTAACTGAGCTAGAAAGCCTACAAAATCGCCCCCAGTTGCTTCAGATGATTTGCAACTTGCGTACGCAAACTGAATTATATTATAAATTCTGAGCAGGTCTTTAGCTTGTTCTCCATTAGAATATTGTATTCCTGGTCACAGCTCTACCTAGGTGGTCGCTTACTCATTGGTATACGAAGTAGGCGAGCTTCTAAAATAATTTAATCCTACGCGCAATTTACATACAGAGTACTATAGTAGTATAAATAGTAAATTATGCTAAAATTTATTCATCCAGAAAGTAGAGACGCTAGCATTAAAATACGCTTAATTTAAGACAGAAATAAGTGGCATATTTTTGTAGTGTTTACCATTGAAAATTTTGCGCCTGCCTTGGAATTTCGTGCCGCATTGTAAAGGCTTGTGCTTTCCGAATCATTGAGTAGGAATTTAACTACAGTTTTCTCATTACAGGCACATGTAAGTTTGAAATAAAATACTGTTGGTCATCATTGGTTTGAATTGCCCGACAAGCAAGACTTAGGTCTGTTTTACTGCGAAATATTATTGTCAACGAGCTACATCGACTTATTAAAATGTAATCACAAATATTAATTTTCTCCTGCCAAGTAGCAAAATAGCCCAATTCAAGTGCAAATGGCCAAGTGCACCATAGTCATTTCAAGTAGCAGATTCGTTCGTTTCTGTGTTCTGTGTATTTCTCTTATGTCCAGCTGCTCTGCGTCGGGGGGGGGGTTGGACCCTAGTGATTAGAGCGTCGGACTCACAACTGAAAAGTCGGGGGTTCGACTCTCGACTCACTTATGTGTGCCCTTGAGCAAGACACTTAACTCCGCATTGCTTCTGCAGTTCACCCTGCAGCTGTAAAATGGGTGCCAGCATCAGCTGGGGCAATTGAGGGTGTGTGTGGTGACCTCCCAGTCCTTGGACTGAACAGCCGTACGCAGCCTTCAGATGCGCCGCGCGATAGCTGCGGCTGAGCTGTCGGTTGCACATCTGGCCACTAGGTTGAATTCCGAATGTCTAGGACTGCTCAAGTAGGAGGGAAAACTATGTACGTTTCTTGGAAATTTTTATGGGGCAGGTTTTACTGAAAAAAAATATATTAGGAAGATGGGCCACTCCATGCATATACTACGAGCAGTATACTTAGTAAAACAAACAACTTTCTACTTTCAGTTCAGTAGCAATGAAGAATACATACTAGCTATTTTATAAGAATAAAGGCAGCTGAAATGACTTTGATAAGTTTAGAAGCCCAAGCTTGCAGGCGTAAACAGCTTGCTAATTGGTTCAGCCATTGGTTCAGTGTACATTAGCTACTGAAATGTACATGTGATGAGGACGCAATTTTTTCCAAATCTCACGCTCGCACATGCATGGGCTCCAAACTTGCCAGCCTACTGACATCAGGCTATGGGCATTTTACTACTTTTTATGTAATTTTCCTAGAATTCAGTAGGATTTTTGTAGCTATTATGAATCTGCCATACTTGTAGTTATAATAACATAGGCGCGGTTTTTTGCTACTTTTGGGGTCATAAATCATTGCTTTTTGAGCTGGTCTGACAGCCACCTGCGCCTCACTCAATGCTGAGGCTGGCGCCAGATGGTCTGTGAGGATGCGGGCGGTAGCTTTTTTCTCATCATTTTGACAGGCCATCAGATTTATGAGGTGAGGGCCTATTGTTCGTGTTCACTCAAGCGTGTGACAGCTTTGACAGCTATGCGTTTTACCCCTAAAAGTACTTTGGGATTAGCGATTAGCGATTTCTCTTCACCATCTTCACTTTCTACTTAATAAGAGCTTTCTAATGCATATTTTTCACTAATTTTTATAATTCCTACGCGAAAGGTCATAAATCTATATGTAGCGATTTTGAGTGATTTATGACAACACCAGGCGTATTTTCATCGCCCCGATGGAACTGATAGGATCTTCTGGTCACGAGAGTTTGGGTGGAAACAAGCTCAGCCAATCAGAAAATTCGACGTCAGTTATAACAAATGGGCTCAGCCAATCAGCGTCGAGGTGTTCCATTATAACAAATCGCGGTCCAGTTGGCGGCCATATAAACCGATGTTTTTGGCCCGCTCGGACCAACACAGAGGCGGACACCCTTGGCTCTTCCAGTAACCTCCTCCGGAGTCACGACCGTCGTCTCTTGATCCCCGGATTGCGACAACCCCCTTCATCATCAAGGACGAATCCCCCCGGTCGACGACATCAATCATTGAGGTTAAGATTATCACCTGCTAGCTATCTGCGAAGACTGTGACATCACCATCCCGGGCCTACAGCTGCGAAGCACTAAGCCGATTCGGTCACTGCGGATTACCTGGTCTCCGGCTGTTGAGTTTCTGATTGGTTGGGTGAGAGGCTACCTGGACTTGCTTGGTTGGGTGATTCCTTATCTGTCCCCTATTTCAGTAGCTGAATTAGGCGCACACTTTTGCTCATTTTGTTCAGTAGTGCTGGCATTGAGGCAGAAATCATTCAATACTACTGCTAGTAGTCTAAAGCTCCAATTCAATCTGAAGTGTGAAGTGATCTAAGGAGAATGTTAAATCTGACAGTTATTTTTATCTGTTTTATTTCTTTGTTCGCCGATGGCTCAGATGAGTAGCTAAGCTAGTAGGCGCCAGTTACAGTGGACCAATGGCAAGACAGCTCTCAGTCGATCAATCTATCAAATCAGTCATCAAAATTGCCAATAGTGCAAAATCGGCGCTAGAGATGTACTCTCTGCACTCTAGATTCGCCAAGCGGCTCGGGTAATGAATCATGCGGTCTCTGATGTTCGAATTTGCCTATCATCAGCGCTAGGAGAGGCTGGTTGGCGCGTTGAAGGCCAAAAGTACAATTCCTCGTATTTAGCAATGCAATAGTACATGTAGCTACCCCATAGTCTCGCCACTGCAAAAATCCCCTGCACAAGTCCCCTCTGTACCTGCATGGCCAATGCGATCTAGTCCCAGCAGTGTCCCCTGTCATCGGCTATGACTTCGAGATTGACAGCGAAAAGACACTAGTTGGCAGGTAAGTGCTAAGCCCCCTCTAGTCGAAAGCCCGATTTCGAAAGTTCCGGTTTGGTGAGCCAGGACGCACGGGCTGGTGGCAGCGGGTTAGTTAATCTGCGGATTAGCTGGTCTCTACCTTCAAAATTCGCCCTGCTTGTCTCTCGCTGTCCCTCTCTTAGCTATAGGACCTAGACTGCTCGCCACACGATCAAGCTACCATGGGGCTGACCATCTGACAGGAGTGGGGGGCCAGGACTCTAATTGATCTATTTCTGAGACCTGAGGCCCGAAGGCTTCCACAAAGGAGCCGAAAAGGTCGAAACCCATCACATGGCAGATTTAGGCTGGAACAACCGAGGAAGGCAATAAAAATTGGGTGGCGGGGCAGGGGTAGAGAAGTTTCGGTATGGGGTTTGAGGGCTTAAGCTTGGGGTACGAGCCAATAAATAAGCATTGCATTTGAAATACTTTTAAATGCTGCTGCTTACCTTACTACTGGTTTAAAAGTAGTTTGCACGCAAATTTGCTGAGTGGCCCATCTATTTATTATAGAATATAGTAATTTGTAGACTACCGCTTCTCATCTTTCAATTTACTTCGCTTTGGTTCGGCTACACTTCGAGGAGTTGATAGGACCTTCTCTCGCAGATCGGCCCTCGACATCTTGCAGCATCAACAGTTCACTCCTTTGTTGTGTCTGCCCGATCTGAGCATCTGTAGCCTTCTCTGGTAGATTGATAGGTAGATAGTTGTCTGCTACGTGTTTGCAAAGGCTTTCTGGCGTATAGGGGTCTCGCTTAAAGCTGTAACGCTCTTGGCGAGGCCATCACGCGTCTGTTTAGCATGGAGCGACGATTGCGTTGGACTGAAGCTTTCATGTTTATTGCATTGTCAATTCCATATCATGATCCTATTTTCACAATTTCCTGATTTTAGTTTCCTCCATTTTTCTTCATTTTCTACCGGTATGTGTAGTGTACTTCTTAGGGATTTATTTTTGCAAAGTTGTTTACGCCTAGAGGTCAACGTGTTAGGGCCGATTTTTTTCGATGATCTGCATTACTGACACTAAGTGCAGCAGCAGCAGCACTCTGTTTCTAGCTGTCTCGGTCACTGTGGACTTCCTGGTCACCGGCAGGCTTAATACTCTGATTGGCTCGGTGAGATGCGTTTTCACCTTTGATGCAAGTGCGAGTTGAATTTTGTAAGTTTTCTTTCTTTTCCACCGGGCTGACCAGGATGAGTGGCTAAATTATTTAGTGAAGAGTCGCAGTGGACCGAAGGCAATGCAATTCCTGGTCAATCGCAACTATAACTTCATTCAGAAAACGTCCATCATATTCGTATTAAAGCATTGGTAATCCAGTATATACGAAACAGCTAGCCTATTCTGTACGCAGTGTTTGCGTACGCAAGTTCTAAAACGTCACGTTCAGCGCACACTCTTTTACAGCCAATGGGCGATTCAGTATGTGTTCTAGCTCAGTTAGCGTCTGCAATGCGTTTTCCAATTTACACTGCTTGCCAGCTAACCAAACCCAACGGGGGGCCCTGCAGTGCCTATTTAAGCTGCAGCCGTTTACTCCAAAATTGACACAGCCTAAAGCTCTTCAAAATCCAGCTGTCTCGATAGTAAAAGCATTCGCACAGCCATAATCTCGCATAATGAGCAAGGTGAAGCACGCCGGACACAAGGGCATCGAGATCTGCGTCAGCTGGCAGCCTGCCAAAGACGGTCACATCCCGCCAAACGCCATCGAGGCTGCCCCGGGCTGCTTCGTCGGCCGAGCCAAACACGAGGACTGCTGGATCCCGGCAAAGGTGGCCGAAGGCCACACCAATGCCTACGTGCCCTACGATGGAAAAGAGCACTCCATCCCGGAGTACGAGGTGCTGGTCTGCTCAGAAATCGGATGCTACGGCAAAGGCTACAAGTGGGTGAGGGAGGACAGCGGCGACGTACCGAAGAAGGCGCTGGTGGCTGGCCGAGAGAAGAATGACGAACCGCTGTACGTCGCTCGTGGAGAGGTAATTTCTGTAAACTTGTGTGACAATATACAGCTACTGCAGGTATACTTTACCCTGCTCACCTGATAAACAATGTTTTCCAATCTCCAGGTCGACGGCGAAATGTGCGTGGGCAAGGTGCACAAGAACCATCATTGCGCCTACTTTCCGTACGGCGGAACCGAGCACAGCAGCGAAGAATACGAGGTTCTGGTGCTGGGCGAGTGAACGGATCTGCACTAAAGCAGCTATGGCAGATTTTTTCAACAGCCAAATGACAAACTGGAACTGATAATATGCACCCAATTTTTCTAAGAAAGTATGACTGGTATAAAATTGCTCTCAATGGTGAAATATTTTATCGGTTGTAACACGATTTAATCAAACGTACTAACCATACGATTATAATACTCAAGCTACTATTGTTCTGAAGGAATATAATCGTCATTGGACGAAGATATTACTATAAAATTCACCTAAAAGCTTCTCCGTTTATGCTAATAGTGAATTAGCTCTCTGGCACTGAGGGGCTGAGAGAGTTCAGGCAAGCAAATACACAGGACGCATTGGTATGAAAAACTAAAATAGCCTGCAGGCAGAATGTACAAACACACGCGCGAGCGCGCATACACGCAGCGACAGCTGCAAAGCAAAGGTTTCCTGCGCATCAGTGTCCAAAAATTGCATTGAATTCTTTTGGCTTCGCAAATACGTAGCTAACAGGCAGCAGTGAGTGCCAATACGACAATGCTACGTTATGGACTTGGCTGCATGGCTATGTAGGAATTCCGCTGCAATAATTTCCTTTTGGAGACTAATCTGCTGCGCATTATTGAAAGAGAATAAAGGTATAAGAGAAGTCAAAGCTTAAGTTACAGAAGGGAGCAGAAGCAGTGCCTTCATTGAGTAGAATATCCGATATTGTCGATATTGTCGCCATAATTAATCAATACTCGCTGGAATATTGGAATGCGCCGAATTAAATGTCGGTAACTTTTTCGCTATAGCTGAGACAGTCCAGTGCAAAACTGGTTTGAACCAAATTAAGAAACCGGCACTCTAGCTACTCAAAAGAACCTCTAAGCAAGTAACCTAGCGAGCTCTGTGTAAACTGTGTACTCTTTGCCGAATAAAATGAAGCACTCAGCCTCTATACAACAAAGCTTGTAAGCAAAGCTCAACTTTCAATTGAGTAATTCACTAAAACCGCACAATGTAGTGCAGTGTAAACAGTGCCATGCAGGAATGTCAGCATCTATTTGCTCGGGGCGTGTGTACACTAATTGGCTTTGCAATATGAAGACGATATTGTTGAGAAAACGTACGTGGTTTGAATGAACGGCTTTTTTGCATAGTTATTAGAGTGAATTAGCATAAGCTCTTCACAACTGAATCCTCAGAAACAATTGTAGAGGCGAGATAATTCAACGAATTTTTTTTCGATATGAACTACTAATAAGTAGCAAGGATAGCATCAGTTCACAAACTGAAAATATCCTTGTAGTTCAAACTCAATTGATGATTTTTTGCACAGCGTTTGCATTTCTCTAAAATTTCATATCTACGAAAGCACATACATTTTCATATTTCGACACTTCATAACAAAAAGCTGAACCGTAAACCTATAAACCCTAACAGAGATATGAAGGTCGGTGATATGAAGGTCGGTGATATGAAGTGTCGGTGATACGAAGTCGGTGATATGAAGTGTCGGTGATATGAAGTCGGTGATACGCTCGTAGTTGAAGTATGAAGTGTCGGAGTTGTGAAAGAGGCTGACTGCTTTTAGGAGACGTGAAACCCCAGTTTTGAGCGTTCGTTTTGGCGGCTCTTACATCTTAGTGTTTAGTTATAGATTTGGTTCTTATACTAGCTCGGCGGGGGAAGGACACAGGGGACAGCCGGGAGCGTTAGATCATCTCTCCCTGTGCTTTGAAGCCACCCACGGGTTGATCCGTGTGGTGACAACGGCGGTGGGGGTGGGGGCCACGGGCAGGGGAACAGTAAAAGAACCGATCGAGCCAGCCTTGGCCAAGCGATCGGCCAACTCGTTGTCGGGGGTGGCCCGAGTGCCCAGAGATCCACCTGAGGGACCACCTTGTTGGAGGCGCCTAAGCGGTTAAGTCAAGGACTGTACGCGAGCAGGTGGTGGCGCGCTCAGGGGCGAGGACAGGCACACGCTCACACGTGGTTTACAGTGGCCATGACGTTCTCATCACGTCAGGCATGTTACCCTCTGCTCTCTGTATCTTGAGGGTTGGCATACAATTTTTGCTTTTTAATCTCTAGCGATTCAAATATAAACTCCAAGACTACTTGTACATCACCAGTTCCTTCTTTAGCAGATTAACGTTTTAGACTTTACCTAAAAACGTTCTTAACAAACGTCTATTATCGAAAAATGATTGGGGCTATAGCGCGACAAAACAAAAACAGCTGACTAAATAGCAATGCTTATTAGACATAGTATCATGGATGCTGCACTAGATTTTCTTCAAGAGAAGAACGCAAATTTGACGTATCGCTACATGTTGACTTGAATTTCATGCATAGAGAAATCAAATTTTTCTAGAGCAGCTTCTTCTTGACCGAAGATGTCGATGACGAAACCCCATTCAGTGCTGTGCGTTCTCCAGAGCATAGCACATGCACCAGCGATGCGACAAACAGAAAGCTCATTTCTAAGAAATCGACTACAGCGTCATTCTACGTCAATTGTCCATGGTAAAAACTCGTATATGTCTACCTTAATTTCAGTTGTCAATATTTTTCTCGGCACAAAATCTATACCAGTATAGTCATGCGATCCTACTTTAAGCAGTGTATAGAGAATAATAGTTACTTTTTTTTATTACACCTGCTCTAATGGGCAGATGTGCAACCAACAGCTCAGCCGCAGCTATTGCGCGGCGCATCTGAAGGCTGCGTACGGCTGTTTAGTCCAAGGACTGGGGGGTCGCCACACACAGCCTCAATTACCCCAGCTAATGATGGCACCCATTTTACAGCTGGGTGAACGAAAGCAATAATGCAGAGTTAAGTGTCTTGCCCAAGCACACAAATTTTTCCCTTTGAGTCGTGAGTCCGACGCCCTAAACACACTAGGCTACAACCCCTTAATAGGCAATGAAATAATAGAAGTCCATCACTTTAGTGACAATAATATTGTCAAATCACTTTTTTGCGTCATTGTACACAACTCCAGCGTACTTGGCAGCCTCTGATGGCAGCTGCAGCTCGATCTTGGACCGCCACTGCTCCGCCAGCTGCTTGATGTCGGCGCCGGTTCCTCCATACTCGGCAGGTAAAATCCTGGCCGGGATCTCCGACTGCAGCGACTCTTTCGAGCTCTTGTGAACTCGGACCAGCTCCTTGACCGACTTGCTCATGAACATCTTGAGCAGTTCGTACAGTGCGTTGAACACAGTGGATGTGTTGAAATAGTTGACATGTTTCAGCTTCACTGGATAAGCTTCTTGAATGGCTGACAGCTTCTTGGTTGAGTCGAGGCTCCAGTGGGTCAGATGACGCATCTCGAAGCCCTTAATTATGATTCGTAATAAATGATTTTAATTGCTATGTTAGATAACGTTAAGAATTGAACGTGGTTACATTTGTCCTGTATTGTTGCAATATTCCTTTTTTGTAGTGGCAGTTGCTTAAATGTGCCTGTCGAGCACAGCTGTCACATTCACACACGCGAGTCTCAGTTCTGAGGCACCGCATCCAGCCTCATCAGCTCAAGCTGCTCACCTGGAAGTCCACCATGGTGACGAGTCCGGCAGTCCTGGTTGCCGGATCAGCGCACAGCACATCGTAGCACATGTTCATGTAGCGGGACATGTCCTCAAAGCTGACCCTGTCGGGCTGCCACAGTCCGCTGCGGAACAGCACCACGGCTGCTCCGTTGTCATCGTAGCCCAGCTGCACCACGTAGCCGACAGACAAGAGCTCCTGGATCGGCTCGGAGCTCACATCCGGGTACTCGAACCAGTCAGCGGCGCCCTTGGTCTTGGATGCTCGAACTCGACAGAAGTCCGCGAGGCGGCGTCTGGCTGCTTCGACTCTGCTGTCGTCCGCGGTGGCCACCTCCAGGAACTTGGCGAGCACCTCGTCAGGCAGGCTGAGGCCCTTCAGCGTCTCCTGGGACTCCGCCCAGCAGCGTAGGTCGGCGATCTCTGCTTCTGAGGCCATGTGCTCTGGCTGTTGCCTGTTTAGACTTCCCGATTCTGTGTAGCTTGCAGTTTGCGATGCAAAGCTCGATTAGTGCGCAGTTTCCCGATGGCATGCAGGGCCAAGTCTAAAGTATATATAACTCTTCAAGCATATGGTTTCTCTGCAGCCATTGGCTAACCAATGTTGAAAAACATTATTAGCTAGCCATAAAGAAAATTGCGCCACAAGGAAAGCAACGCAGGCTAGCAGGCGGTCGGGGTTTCCCTTGCTACGACCTCCGTCAAGTCGATCCTCCATCAAAACTGTCTGCCTCGATGCGGGAGGCTGATCGTGACGGATAGAAAACAGATGACGCAGGGATTCTGAGAGAGCTTGGAAATGCAAAATGCAGCTCTGTTTGGACACGGTACTCTGCAGTTTGTAAATTCTTGTTTATAGTGGCAGACTTTCGATTTGGGATAGGAAAAGAGCCGAAAGTACGCCGGAATGACTTAGAGCCGAGTTTTGGCGCGGAGTCATTCACAGTGAAATGCTTTAAATGTACTTCTCTACATTAAAGCATGAAACTCTGACATAACAATAACACTCCCTGACAACTGAAATGACACCTCTGACACAACAAGTAGACTCCTGACAACTGAAATGACACCTCTGACACAACAACTACACTCCCTGACAACTTAAATGACACCTCTGACACAACAAGTAGACTCCCTGACAACTTTAATGACACCTCTGACACAACAAGTAGACTCCCTGACAACTTAAATGACACCTCTGACACAAAAAGTACACTCCTGACAACTTAAATGGCATCCCTGACGCATAAATATACGTCTGACAAACAGCATTGAAGCTCTGACACATTCTAAGAAAAAGAATCAGTTGAAATATTAAACACTTGAATCGTTACAATTGGCTTCACAAGTTGTGTTTCACAGTCCCCCAGAGTATACAAAGCACTCTAGATTCGTCTCTCAAATAGTATAAATTTCGCGGACCATGCGCTGGAAGTCAGAGACCCTGATCAGCAGAACTGCCCGCTTCCATATAATAGCCCCATCTGTCCATTAATGGTTCCATAAACCAGTGGGCTACATAGCAAAAACTTTCACCGCACCCCCCAACAAGATAGAGGAGGTAGGCGAAGCCTTTGCTAGAAATTCTTTCGGCACTTTCGTCTAATTAGGGCTGGCTGCACACCGGGTGAACCCCAATGATTGGTGAGGTGCAACGGCGTCAGTCTGTTTTGGTTCATTTATATTTTGCTTCTGTTGTTCATTAGTGGCGCATAAAAAATTGATGCCAAATTGGCAAGAGATTCATTTGGGCGACAGTGAGATAGAGAAACTGGTGAAATATTGAGATACAGAGATGAGTGAGAATGAGATTGTGAGATTGAGAGAGGGGTGAGATTCAGGGAGGTAAGATTGAGAGAGGTGAGATTGAGAGAGGGGTGAGATTGAGAGAGGGGTGAGATTGAGAGAGAGGTGAGATTGAGAGAGGGGTGAGACTGAAACAGGGGTGAGATTGAGAGAGAGATAAGACTGCGAGAAGTGAGATTGAGAGAGGGGTGAGATTGAAAGAGAGATAAGACTGAGAGGTGAGATTGAGAGAGGGGTTAGATTGAGAGAGGGGTGAGATTGAAAAGAGAGATGAGACTGAGAGGTGAGATTGAGAGAGGGGTTAGATTGAAAGAGAGATGAGACTGAGAGGTGAGATTAAGAGAGGGGTGAGATTGAAAGAGAAATAAGACTGAGAGGTGAGATTGAGAGAGGGGTGAGATTGAAAGAGAAATAAGACTGAGAGGTGAGATTGAGAGAGGGGTGAGATTGAAAGAGAGATGAGACTGAAAGAAGGGTGAGATTGAGAGAGGAGTGAGATTGAGAAAAAGGCGAGATTGGTGAATGTGATTCAGGTGAGAAGGAGATTCAGGAAAATGAGATTGCAACGAATAGGTCAACAATATGAAAATGTTTCCAATGCAATTTGCAAGTTCGGAGTCAAAGTCCCAATTATTTCAGGCAACAATGATTCACGCAGTGGAAAATGCATTTCTCTTACTATTAGTAGAGCAAATTAGATTTGAAAAAAAACAATATTATTATAACAAGTTAGAGAGCCATTTGCTATGCTTTTAAATATTCTAATCGATACTATCATTACCTACGCATTAACTATTAATGCTCGAGAAAAGCTTTCAGAGATGCAGATTGAATCTGAGTAGACTCAAGAACTGATTTTATGGACACCGGAGACATAAAAAATACATTTATTCCGTTTTTGCAGTTAAATAATTTATATCATGGTATAAAACCCGGTTTTATGACTGGAAATATCCATATCTTCTGAGTCGACTTTGCTTGCTGTCTTGATCTTAATTAGGTCATTAGTCGAATGCATTAGGGAATTAGATAAAAGTACAAGTATTCTACCCCATACACATATATAACGCTGTCTGCAAAGCAATATTTTCAGCTCGGGGCCAGGACAAGACGTTCTCAAATCGAACCAGCTGAGACTAAATCCGGCTCTCTCGGGAAATATAACAAATTAAATTTTTCGAGCAGTTCTATTCGTTGAAAAAGTATCGATATCCTTTGCCGCTTCAAAGTGTTGCAGTAAAACAAATTTGTTGGAAATTCAAATTGTAAAAATTTTAGTGCAACGTATTTGGCCTGATTAAAATTGGAGTTAATACGACTTTGTTTGGAAAATTTAAACAAATTTGGAAAGACAGAAGCTAATGTACTAATGTAAATCATTTTTAGGACGCAAAATTGATATTGGATAAGAGTTTTATTGATTGATGATTGATGTCCGTCAGACGACAACTCTTTAAATGTCTCACACGACAGATCTATTGATGAGTCACATGACGGTTCCATTAGCTGTATGTGACATATTATGTGTATCACGTATACTACGTGATGGTTCTAGATACGTTACATGCATATTTATAGATATGTCACGTCAGTTTCTTAGATGCATCACATGTCAGTTTTATAGATATGTCACATGTCAGTTTTTAGATATGGCACATGTCAGTTTCATAGATGCATCACAAGTCAGTTTCATAGATGTCTCACATGTCAGCTTCATGCATGTCACATGTCAGTTTTATAGATGTGTCACATGTCAGTTTCAAAGATGCATCACGTCAGTTTTAAATATATGTCACATGTCATTTTCATACATACGTAACATGTCAGTTTCATAGATGTGCCACATGTCATTTTCATAGATGTGCCACATGTCAGTTTCATAGATGTGCCACATGTCAGTTTCATATGTGTCACATGTCAGTTTCATATATGTCCACATGTCAGTTTCATAGATGTGTCACATGTCAGTTTCATAGATACATGTCAGTGATACACACATGTCAGTTGCATTGCATAGATGTGTCACATATCCCTTTCATAGATATGTCATTTGCCAAGCGCGATGCAATTTAAGCGTGGGCGGTAAAGTTCTAAAGTTCATTCAGAAACGCTAGCAAATGGTGCCCTCCGATCAACTTTCACGAGTCAGATGCATAACGATTAAACTTTTTACTCTGCAGTAAATTGGATAAATTGTCCCCCGAATCGAAACCGGATGCACAGAAATTTGTTCCAACTCTTAATTGACCTTCCACAGAACAGCTTGATTACTTGATAGTTCGATATTTTAATGATCGATTGAGCTTATGCGAGGCGCATTATAACAGCTTAACAAGTAATGTGGCGCCAAAGGATTATTAAAAAAACTAGTGACCTCATTTCGTACGGAAAGTACCCCGCGACAACGCCTTCTCGGGGTCTGACTTGGCCCACACTTTCGAGTCGTTAGATATGTACATTGTGAGCCAAAAGAACGGAATAGAACCATGAGTCGTGGCGCAAAAATAAGACGCGCTAAACACTGAGCTGCTCCAGCAGCCCCTTCTAATATCTGCTGGTACTTTGACATCTTCATTCCATATTCTATGCTCGCCAAAAGGGCTTCCTTCACGACTGTAAGTCTACCAGAGCTGCAACAAACAATTCGATCCCAGATGTTTGTTGTCGGATCTCGAAATCTGAGTAACTCGTATTTCAAATTTTTTAGCAGATGTGACACTTCAAATGCGTCAAGGACAGACGGAGAAGCATAACTGAAGCAGCTCAGCCGGTTTGCATCCGGGAGAAGAAATGGGAAGCCTGCCATACCGGCTCTGCAGAATCAGTTTTCCCAAAAAATGGATTCCCCTCGCAGTGACGCTCTCAATCAGAATTGCCAATCTACCAGCGCAGGAATGAGTGGGAAGGCAATTCCAGGAAATCCGCAATAATGGTCGCCATTTATGAAAGGAATGGGAAAGTCCAAGGCTACTCATACAGCTCAACCAATGAGAACGCAGAGACGCCTCTTGGAGAGTTGGAATGCCATTTCTTCCCAAATATATGCAGAAGCAGTGCTCCCGGTTTCGTTGGCATTCCAGTCTACGCAGTGACAACTTCAAATTCATCAAGTCTAAACAGGCAACAGCCAGAGCACATGGCCTCAGAAGCAGAGATCGCCGACCTGCGCTGCTGGGCGGAGTCCCAGGAGACGCTGAAGGGCCTCAGCCTGCCTGACGAGGTGCTCGCCAAGTTCCTGGAGGTGGCCACCGCGGACGACAGCAGAGTCGAAGCAGCCAGACGCCGCCTCGCGGACTTCTGTCGAGTTCGAGCATCCAAGACCAAGGGCGCCGCTGACTGGTTCGAGTACCCGGATGTGAGCTCCGAGCCGATCCAGGAGCTCTTGTCTGTCGGCTACGTGGTGCAGCTGGGCTACGATGACAACGGAGCAGCCGTGGTGCTGTTCCGCAGCGGACTGTGGCAGCCCGACAGGGTCAGCTTTGAGGACATGTCCCGCTACATGAACATGTGCTACGATGTGCTGTGCGCTGATCCGGCAACCAGGACTGCCGGACTCGTCACCATGGTGGACTTCCAGGTGAGCAGCTTGAGCTGATGAGGCTGGATGCGGTGCCTCAGAACTGAGACTCGCGTGTGTGAAGGTGGCAGCTGTGCTCAAGTGTGACGGCTGTGCTCAAGTGTGACAGCTGTGCTCAAGTGTGACAGCTGTGCTCAAGTGTGACGGCTGTGCTCAAGTGTGACGGCTGTGCTCAAGTCTGAAAGTTGTGTTCAAATGTGACAGCTGTGCTCAAGTGTGACGGCTGTGCTCAAGTGTGTCATATGTACTCGACTGTGACAGCTTTGCTCGAATGACGTTTTACCTAGACATAAGGACACCTTAAAAAATGCTTCAAAGTTGAGCTGCATGCATATGATACAGATCGATCGTTCTTCTCTTACACCGCGCAGGGTTTTGAGATGCGACATTTAAGCTACTGGAGCAGGGACGCGACCAAGAAGCTGTCGGCTATTCAGGACGCCTATCCAGTGAAGCTGAAACATGTCAACTATTTCAACACATCCACTGTGTTCAACGCACTGTACGAACTGCTCAAGATGTTCATGAGCAAGTCGGTCAAGGAGCTGGTCCGAGTTCACAAGAGCTCGAAAGAGTCGCTGCAGTCGGAGATCCCGGCCAGGATTTTACCTGCCGAGTATGGAGGAACCGGCGCCGACATCAAGCAGCTGGCGGAGCAGTGGCGGTCCAAGATCGAGCTGCAGCTGCCCTCGGAGGCTGCCAAGTACGCTGGAGTTGTGTACAACGACACAGCCGATGCCGAATAAGAAGATGCAACCAACAGTGAAGACAATCAAGAGCAGAGCAAATTCATCATTATAATATTTCCTATATGCTTCTATTTAAGCTTGAAAACTGACACCCTTAGCAAAGTATTAAAATCAAACTTTAATAAAATTGCAGGATATTCTAACTGTCACTAAGAAGTTTTAACAATATAGAATGTTATAACTAGCTTAATAGTGCTAATTGCTAAGCTTAATAACTAAAACTAATTTTACTGAAATAAATAAGAAACCCTAACGAGTATTCACTCAAACATTTTATCAACCAAAGAGCTTCCAGGCAAAAAATAAGTACCATGTATGTATTTACTGCTATCAAATTTCCTTCGCTAACTTGGTCACACCAAAATTTAACAATACGATTAAAAATTAATAAACACAAGCTAAAAGAAGCGCAAAAATAATGATTTATTAATTGCGCCAACAGCTCTGCAACATAGTGCGAATTTAAACAAACAGATGGATGGAGGCAATAATGCAATTATAGTAACAACAAAAAAACCAATAAAAGTCTTAACTTTAACAAAACTTTTTAGTTTCCTTCTGTCGCAATAATTAGATGCTACTAACATACTACTTATAGTAGCACGAATACATGGCAAAATGTTTTTTTGCGATTTTAATTTTACGCGTAGTTTATTTAACGACGCTTCCAAATATTTCTACTAGAAGTAGCGCACCAAACGCATTATCCTGTTTTTCTATTACAAGCTGCCGAATTCGGCAAACCAGTCCATATGAATTAATGGCTAGGAACAATTTTATTAAACAAAGCACTTCTATAAGTTCGTGTAAAGCCACAACAGCAAGGCAACTTGGGTAACTCGGTAATTCCGAGTCCTTTAGTACAAAATAAATTTATGATTATTAATTAATATTCACTAATCCAAATATCCCTGCCTCTAATAATAATAATAATAATCCAAATATGCCAGGCACTGTAAGACTGACACATGACAAAAAAACATTCGAACATGAGAAGAAAAAATCTGCTTCACTTGTGCATACTAAATTGTAATAATAATATAATAAAAATAAAAATAATAATTAATAATTATTTAATATCCTAAGTAACTGACATTGAAAAGCCAATACAATGTCTAACAGTAATTATATGCAATATTTTATTTTAATAATCTATTAACTACTAAATTAGCCACCCTAAAAGTATAGAAGAAATGACCAATGAATTAAGCATAATAAAGGTATTACACAGTGATACAATAGGTGAGGAATAGAAAAGAGATATAAAAAGCGATAGACAGAGAGAGATAGAAATAATGTAAAATGTTAATATAGAAATAGAATGAAGAAAATTAGGAAGATAAGAGACGATCGATGGACAAATAAAGAAAGAAAAAGGATATAGAATAGATGTCCTATAGGGATAACGCATAAAAAACATAGAAACAGACGATTAAGACACTACTAATAGTAGCTAGGAGATATCAGAAGAGACGTACACACACAAAATGCCAATTAGTTTTTTTAATCTAAAAGAGAGACAGACAGACAGCACTAAAAGAGAGACAGACAGACAGACAGACAGACAGCACTAAAAGACAGACAGACAGACAGACAGACAGACAGACAGACAGACAGACAGACAGACAGACAGACAGCACTAAAAGAGAGACAGACAGAAAGACAGACAGACAGACAGATAGACAGACAGACAGACGGACAGACAGACAGCACTAAAAGAGAGACAGACAGACAGACAGACAGACAGCACTAAAAGAGAGACAGACAGACAGACAGACAGACAGCACTAAAAGAGAGACAGACAGACAGACAGACAGCACTAAAAGACAGACAGACAGACAGACAGACAGACAGACAGACAGACAGACAGACAGCACTAAAAGAGAGACAGACAGAAAGACAGACAGACAGACGACAGACAGACAGACAGAAAGACAGACACACAGACAGATAGACAGACAGACAGACGGACAGACAGACAGACAGACAGACAGACAGCACTAAAAGAGAGACAGACAGACGACAGACAGACACACAGACAGACAGACAGACAGACAGACAGACAGACAGCACTAAAAGAGAGACAGAAAGACAGACAGACAGACAGACGACAGACAGACACACAGACAGACAGACAGAAAGACAGACACACAGACAGATAGACAGACAGACAGACGGACAGACAGACCGACAGTGTAAAAGTCAGAAAAGACGCCTCACACAGTATAATGAATGTATAATTAGACATTATAAAATTCAGAATAATTTTGCTAGCATCGTGTTGAGCAGACAATCAGGGCTGGAAAATGTCAGAAGGCCTGGTGCATGCCGGCAGCCAATGAAGGCATTCGCAGGCCCATATCTCGGGCCAGTTGCAGTTGCACATCGGCAGCCTCCCGCAGCGCCCACAGGTGAGCCAACTCAGCCTCAGTCTTAGTCAGAGCGATAGCCCGATCAAACAGGCCGATGGCGGCGTCCAAGTTGCCACGCTGGACTTCGATAGTGGCCAAAGTTTCTAGGGCGAATTCACAGCGAGGTTCCACTTCTAGGGCGCGTTGGATTAGGGCTACACCGCCTTCGGTGTCGTTGTGAGCCTGCAGTCTCAGCAGGCCCTGGTGTACGTACGCTGTGCCCGAATCTGGCTCGAGCTGTGATTATGGGGAAGCATGGAGCAGTCAGATGCTTCAACAATGCTCAGTTCTTGCTGAAACTCATGAGCACGCTCACACAAGGTGTACAACAGCCCTGATACAGAGACTCTGCCTTAGGGAGGCCGACCCAGCAACTGGGGATCTATCTGGGAGGCTGGTGACCCAGCAACTGGGGATCTATCTGGGAGGCTGGTGACCCAGCAACTGGGGATCTATCTGGGAGGCTGGTGACCCAGCAACTGAGGATCTGGGAGGCTGGTGACCCAGCAACTGAGGATCTGGGAGGCTGGTGACCCAGCAACTGGGGATCTATCTGGGAGGCTGGTGACCCAGCAACTGGGCATCTATCTGGGAGGCTGGTGACCCAGCAACAGAGGATATGGGAGGCTGGTGAACCAGCAACTGAGGATCTGGGAGTCTGGTGACCCAGCAACTGGGGATTTGGGAGTCTGGTTACCCAGCAACTGAGGAATTTGGGAGTCTGGTGACCCAGCTGTCCCAGCAACTGGGGATTTGGGAGTCTGGTGACCCAGCAAACTGGAGATCTATCTGGGAGACTGTTGACCCAGCAACTGTGGATCTGGAAGGCTGGTGACCCAGCAACTGGGGATTTGGGAGTCTGGTGACCCAGAAACTAGGGATTTGGGAGTCTGGTGACCCAGCAACTGGGGATTTGGGAGTCTGGTGACCCAGCAACTGAGAATCTGGGAGGCTGGTGACCCAGCAACTGGGGATCTGGGAGTCTGGTGACCCAGCAACTGGGGATTGGGAGTCTGGTGACCCAGCAACTGGTGATCTGGGAGACTGGTGACCCAGCAACTGGTGATCTGGGAGACTGGTGACCCAGCAACTGGGGATCTGGGAGGCTGGTGACCCAGTAACTGAGGATCTGGGAGGCTGATGAGCCAGCAACTGGGGATCTGGGAGGCTGGTGACCCAGCAACTGTGGATCTGGGACACAGTGTATAAAACGGCCCTGATACAGCCACTCTGCCTCAGGGAGGCCGGCCCTCATGGCTGTGAATTTCACGAAAAACAGGCCAGTCGGTAAGAGTCGGTACAAACCTCAGTAACCCGTTTAAACGCTTTCTCCGCCTCGTCAAACTGTTGCGTCTCTAGCAGGGCCTGGGCGTAGAGCGAATGCGCTTCACCGCAACGGCGATGCTTCTCGGTTAAACGGCGAAGCTGGTCGAGTGCGTTGGCGCCCGACCCGGTTCGGTGGGAGGCGTAGGCGCGCTGCACCGCGGGAATTGGATTGGCTGGGGCACCCTGCGGCGAGTTTTTAGGGAAGAATTTTTAGTATGTATGATTTTTTGGTAAAGTGCAAGGATTCATATATTGGGAAATCGGGATGTAAAATGGGGATTTCGATAATGGGGAATGGGGATCTAAACGCGGATTCCGATGGTGGAGAATGGGGTTTCTAGCAAGGTCTAGCGAGAGTTCCAAGCTTATTGTTGCACTTTTTATGATCTGTCGGCTGTCTGCTTTCTGGCAATGTTTTGTTTAAATGCGGATTTTGATGGTGGAGAATGGGGACATTCTAAAATGCGGATTTCGATGGTGGAGAATAGGGATCTAGAATGGGGACTTCGATGGTGGGTGGAGAATAGGGATCTAAAATGGGGACTTCGATGGTGGAGAATAGGGATCTAAAATGGGGACTTCGATGGTGGAGAATAGGGATCTAAAATGGGGACTTCGATGGTGAAGAATGGGGATCTAAAATGGGGACTTCGATGGTGAAGAATGGGGATCTAAAATGGGGATTTCGATGGTGGAGAATAGGGATCTAAAATGGGGACTTCGATGGTGAAGAATGGGGATCTAAAATGGGGACTTCGATGGTGAAGAATGGGGATCTAAAATGGGGATTTCGATGGTGGAGAATAGGGATCTAAAATGGGGACTTCGATGGTGAAGAATGGGGATCTAAAATGGGGACTTCGATGGTGAAGAATGGGGATCTAAAATGGGGACTTCGATGGTGGAGAATAGGGATTTAAAATGGGGATTTCGATGGTGGAGAGTGGGGATCTAAAATGGGGATTTTGATGGTGGGGAAGGGGGATCTAAAAAGGGGACTTCGATGGTGGGGAATCGGGATCTCTAAAATGGGGATTTCGATGGTGGGGAATCGGCAGTTGAAGAGGCGAGCCTAATATTCAAAGAAGGAAAAAAAACTTAAACAGTCAAATACAAACTAACCTCGCAAGCTTTAGTAAGATGCACCAAAGCTTCGTCCAGCCGGTCGGTGAGCAGCAGCATCTGGCCCCGATGATGATGAGCGTCAGGATGATCCGGGCACAGCTGCAGCGCTCGATCGAAATGGCCCAGCACGCTATCAGTTAGCACATCAGTTTGGCCTGGCATCGCCGCCTGCATAGCAAGGGACGCCAGCTTAATGAGAGCGTTGGCCCTGACGGACCGGTCAACGTCATTGGAGTTGGCCAGGCTCTTCAACGTGGGCTCGGCTGACAGGGGCTGGCCGGACAGCAGCTGCAGGGTGGCCAGAAGCAGGCGGCAGAGATCTCTGCGATACGGAGTGAGATAGGATTTCTTCTCGGCTGCCTGTTGTTCCTGTTGCTGCTCCTGCGGCTGCGGCTCGTCACCGGATTCACCTGCAGCTTGGCTTGCCTCGGCTGATGCTGTTGACGAGGGCGTCTGCGCGGAGCCTGCGATGGAAATAATGGTTAATATGGTGACCCAGCAACTGGGGATCTGAGAGGCTGGTGACCCAGCAACTGGGGATCTGAGAGGCTGGTGACCCAGCAACTTGGGATCTGAGAGGCTGGTGACCCAGCAACTGGGGATCTGAGAGGCTGATGACCCAGCAACTGGGGATCCGGGAGGCTGGTGACCCAGCAACTAAGGATCTGGGAGGCTGATGACCCAGCAACTGGGGATCCGGGAAGCTGATGACCCAGCAACTGGGGATCCGGGAGGCTGATGACCCAGCAACTGGGGATCCGGGAGGCTGATGACCCAGCAACTGGGGATCCGGGAGGCTGATGACCCAGCAACTGGGGATCCGGGAGGCTGATGACCCAGCTACTGGGGATCCGGGAGGCTGATGACCCAGCTACTGGGGATCCGGGAGGCTGGTGACCCAGCAACTGGGGATCCGGGAGGCTGATGACCCAGCTACTGGGGATCTGGGAAGCTGATGACCCAGCAACTGGGGATCCGGGAGGCTGATGACCCAGCAACTGGGGATCCGGGAGGCTGATGACCCAGCTACTGGGGATCTGGGAAGCTGATGACCCAGCAACTGGGGATTCGGGAGGCTGATGACCCAGCAACTGGGGATCCGGGAGGCTGGTGACCCAGCAACTGGGGATCCGGGAGGCTGATGACCCAGCTACTGGGGATCTGGGAAGCTGATGACCCAGCAACTGGGGATCCGGGAGGCTGATGACCCAGCTACTGGGGATCTGGGAAGCTGATGACCCAGCAACTGGGGATTCGGGAGGCTGATGACCCAGCAACTGGGGATCCGGGAGGCTGATGACCCAGCAACTGGGGATCTGTGAGGCTGGCCCAGCAACTGAAGATCTGGAAGAGAATCTGTGCGAACATGTAAAAATCAGATTGCTAAGAATTAGCGGCACTAATTACAGCCTCAGCAACCGTACCGTTAGAGTGCACCGGAGCTTTCAACGCCTCCTCGCACAGGCCAATCAGCTGATCGAATTTGTCATCGCTCAGAGCCTGCAGAGCGGCACTGAACGGGTCGGAGCCGATGGGCTCTCGCTGCACAGGGTCCTCGGAGAACGACATGAAAAAAGAGCGCAGAAACGCCTTGCTAGGCAACGAGGGAACAATGCGACTGGCGGATTCTTTAGCTAATTGACGACCGCGACTTTTTAGAACCTGAAATATAGATGGAAGGTGAGACCCCACATGGGTGAGGTTAGGAAAGGTCGAAAGTTCATATTTCAGTATTAAGGTCACAGGGTCAAAGGTCATAAACACACACTAAGGCCAAGGTTACAGGGTCAAAGGTCATAAACCCACACTAAGGCCAAGGTCACAGGGTCAAAGGTTATAAACAGACACACTAAGGCCAAGGTCACAGGGTCAAAGGTTATAAACATACGCTAAGACCAAGGTCATAGGGTCAAAGGTTATAAACACACACTAAGACCAAGGTCACAGGGTCAAAGGTTATAAACAGACACACTAAGGCCAAGGTCACAGGGTCAAAGGTTATAAACACACACTAAGGCCAAGGTCACAGGGTCAAAGGTTATAAACACACCCTAAGGCCAAGATCACAGGGTCAAAGGTTACCTGCTCAGCCCTGGTCAAGCTGTCCGAGTTGCTAAAGCTCTCCAGAATGCACACAGCGGTAATATCAACCAAAGCTCCGCGAAGTTCGCCTAAGCGTTCACGAACTTTAGCCCTACGAGCCAGAGCTTTAGTGTAGCGAGGACTGTGCTCCAGGGCGCTAGTGCAATCCCGCTCGACATCGTCCCATTTGCCCAGCGACTCCAGGGCCGCGGCGCGATTCTGATAGAATGTTGACAGGGTGTCGGATTGGTCTGGCGGGCACAGATCGATAGCTTCAGAGTAGCATTCGATTGCTTTGTCGTAGCGACCGCCTCGATAGTATTTATTGCCGCGCTCTTTCACCTGCAGTGCGGCTTCTAGCGGAGTTGCTGGCTGCTGCTGCTGTTGCTGCGGCTGTTGCTGCGATGGCGGCGGAGACGCTTCTTGAGAAGATTGTCCTGTCGATTCTTCGACGCTCTGGTTCAGGACAAGAAAGGTCAAGAGAGCTTGACTGCTAAGGGTCAAGTTAGGTCACATACTGAATTTTTAAGGGTCAAGTAAGGTCACATACTGAATTTTTAAAGGTCAAGTAAGGTCACATACTGAATTTTTAAAGGTCAAGTAAGGTCACATACTGAATTTTTAAGGGTCAAGTAAGGTCACATACTGAATTTTTAAGGGTCAAGTAAGGTCACATACTGAATTTTTAAGGGTCAAGTAAGGTCACATACTGAATTTTTAAGGGTCAAGTAAGGTCACATACTGAAGTTTTAAGGGTCAAGTCAGGTCACATACTGAATTTTTAAGGGTCAAGTAAGGTCACATACTGAATTTTTAAGGGTCAAGTAAGGTCACATACTGAATTTTTAAGGGTCAAGTAAGGTCACATACTGAATTTTTAAAGGTCAAGTAAGGTCACATACTGAATTTTTAAAGGTCAAGTAAGGTCACATACTGAATTTTTAAGGGTCAAGTAAGGTCACATACTGAAGTTTTAAGGGTCAAGTAAGGTCACATACTGAATTTTTAAGGGTCAAGTAAGGTCACATACTGAATTTTTAAGGGTCAAGTAAGGTCACATACTGAATTTTTAAGGGTCAAGTCAGGTCACATACTGAATTTTTAAGGGTCAAGTAAGGTCACATACTGAATTTTTAAGGGTCAAGTAAGGTCACATACTGAATTTTTAAGGGTCAAGTAAGGTCACATACTGAATTTTTAAGGGTCAAGTAAGGTCACATACTGAATTTTTAAGGGTCAAGTCAGGTCACTAACTTGAACGATATAATGATATCAAGTAAGGTGGGTGATACAGGGTCAAACCAGGTGACGAATAAGGTCAAGTCAGGTCACGAAATGGATGATAAAGGCTAATACAGGTAAAAAAACGAATTCATGATATTAAATCAACTAAACCATTAAGGGTCAAATTAAGTCATAGGCTCACAACTTAGTGTCATGGTTTCAAATCATATTATATAACATCAATTGAAACTGTTGTTACGCTTGTATTAAGCTAAATACTTGTAAAAGCCAATATTTGACTCAGGATAAATTTACAGTTTCACTGCATCAAGACTAACCTTTTTCTTTTCCCCCTTTTCAGCATTCTGAGAGCGCCGATGGTAGAAATAGTAATAAGCCACTCCAAGGCCAAGCCCGGCTACTGGCACAGACACCAACGCAATGGTCTTCCAGTCCCATTTGCTGGAGTTGGATGCTGTACCACCGCCCATTCTGAAATCCATTCAGACATTTGATTAAGTTATTATAATGAGTCTTGAGACTAAATATTAATAGCAATAAGTTAATTTTGACTGACTTGCTTTTAAATCTTCAGATCCTGATTTCTTTAAGAAAATTCTATCCTGTTTTAATAATTAACATTTATATATGCTTAATACATTTGAAAATGATCCCAAAACATTCTCTATCCTCAAATCCTAGGAATCAGATAGGATCCCAACACTGATTCCATGCTGTCTGTAAGATACTGCTTTATTGCAGATAGTATAGAAAGACTTTTGCTCTGAGTTTGCATATATTTGAATGTACAAGCTATGACTAATCCCCTCTCCTCTCTATTTTCCATGTTTCCATATTTTCTTTTAACAGGGCTAGGAATAATTCTATATATTAAAAGTTATTGCCAAACTAAAGGCAATAGTTTTTTAGCAGGCCTGCTAAAAAATAATTCAATAAAGTTAGTAAATATTAAAAACTGTTTTAATGTATAATCAGCACTGCTTATAAGAAACTTGTTTTATAGAAACATGTGCCTTTATTTTAAATATAATCTAACAAAACATGTATACTATTCATTCATTATACAATATATAATGAATGTATCATTATACAATTATTGAATAGTTATTAAACTATATCAATGCCACCTATAAAACAAAAAGCATCAAAATAAATTTAGCTATAATAAGCTAAGCTTATAATATTCTAGTATATAATACAACTAGGCACAAAGGTGCCATAGTCCTCATCATGGCAGTACTAGATTATAGTCATTTTAGTGACGATATTTTGGTGCATCATTTCAATGAAAAGAAAAAAAACTATTTTGGTGACAGCCATTGTGGTTTCAATTCAAGCAAAAAATATCTTGCCAATCTTAAGTGCAATGAAATATAAAATTTAGAGGCTTGTAAAATGGTAGTGTTGTTTAATTCAGTTTTGCTTATTTACTATAAATTAGCAAACTTGCAATATTTTGTTTGTAACTTGTATACTTTTCAAATTTGGCAAATATTTTTTAGCTTTAGTTGAAGTTGAAAGTGAAGTACTTAGGGTTGTCTCGGGGTGGCCTGGTAGGTATTTGAATCCCATTGCTGCCACCAATGTTGTACCTGTACTTTTCTTGCTATCTAGCATAGTGATTTGGGCTCTCTGTCTTCTCAACCAGAAGCCTTCTATTAGCTCTTAGTAGCCTAGGTAGTGCTGTCACTAGTTCCTTCAGGAATCAGGTCTTTGCCTTTGGTGAGGTGAGTTTCCTGTTAGAATGAAATAAACAAGTCAACGAACTCAGCACAGTGTGCAGATTTGCAGATTAATGAACAAGGTGTCCTGGTCAACAGGCCCTGCTGGGCTCAAAGGGTGGCTGGGAAGGCAGTGTTAGCCTCTCTTAGGCTTTTGGCATCTAGTTTAGTCAGGCCAATTATAGATAGCTTAAATGGGCAACTGAACAAAGTCTGGAAAACTAGACTAAAGAAGAACAATAATAACAATCCTTGATGGAACCAAGGGTAAGGGCATGTATTTATAACCAAGGAATCCCCACTGTACCAGTCTGTGCCAGACCTCATGACTACTTATTTTTAGAACTAACGTCAGCCTCCACTATAGAGAAGGCAGGGTCTGCAGGTAAAGTGCATAGGGATGCATGACTCATTATCTATTTTTAGAAAAATGAGTCACCTATTACCTTAGAGAAGGCAAGGGCCCTGAAGCATAATTCCTTTTATAAATATGGGCCAAGACTTAAAGACTGAGAAAACAAGACTTGTCAAGTGACTTGCTTATATGACAAGGGAAACAGGCCACTAGCATGACCTTAGGATAGGAATGAAATGCAGAGCAGGCCATAGCAGAGAAGCTCATGGCTGCAAGCAAGAGCACAGAGAACAAGGGGAAATAGAGAACAGGCAGCAAAAGGGAAGGAAGGCTACCTAATGGCAGACAGCAACCCAGGGCAAGGGTCAAGGTGAAAAAAGCTGTTAATAATAGTGCAATGTCTAACATCAAACTAGTGGATCACCTCAAAAGTCATTTTATAAAGATGATTGTCTATTTTTGTCTGGATATTGTGGGACTAATTTACCATGACTTGCATAGGAAACATTTTTTTCTTAAAAATATACATGTCTATATTAATCTTTTGGCAGAAGTTTTGAAACTTACAAGATATAAATCTTAACAAAATCACTATAAACTAATATTATAGAATGTCTCATATTACTAAAATGACCAACTTACAAAAAACTTTTTTTTCTTAAAAGTGAACTGTGTCTGTCACAGAAGTAACTTGTCACTGAAATGGATATTTGTCACTAGAATGTCTTATTATCTAAATGACCAACATAGTGGCTGCACCCATAGAACCAAATCAATATATAATTCCCTTTGTTAACAATTGTTTTAGATTATTAAATATTGAATGAAAAAAAACTTAGAAGTTTCTAGTTTTATTTAAAGATCTGCTTAAATGATAAAGTAGGCTTAATGTTTGATTTAATTTTGTTTAAACCTTTTATTAAAAGTTAAAATGAAGGTATTGCAATCTTGGGCAAATTCCTAGTTTTGCACGTTTAATTTCTATTTGAAATCGCGTTTATATGACATAGTCATGCTAAAGTGACGTGGCATATAGTCTATTGTCCTTGTAGTTGATAGTCTATGGAATAAAGGTCTGGGGATGATAAGAGTAAAGGCAATGGCAAAGGGAAAGGCTTAGCTGCAAATATTGAAGCTGCAAACTCAAGGTAGCCATTTAGTTGACAGTGTTGCCTGGGCTTGCCTCTTTGTGAAAAGTGCAGGGTCTAGGCCTTTATTTGCAAGGGGTCATTTTTTTAGGCTAGCCACTTTAGCCTGATATAGCTGATCAACCTAATCTATTGGTGGGCTAAAGAAGCGAAAGGGATAACCATTAAGCCGCAATGTAGGGTGGCCAAATAGACTGTCACTGACTGGCAAAACTTTATGCATGATATCTGCTCCAGTATCTAGAAGCTGGGTTTTTTTTTTCGCCAGAGATAAGGTGCGAAATCGCACCTTGTGCCAAATTTCAAGGTGCGATTTTAAGGCTCAGAGTGCAATTTCTCTTGAGTCTTGTTTAGAATGAGAGGGTTTCATGAGAGATATTCAGACAGACATTCGAAACGATCGTCTGTAACTTTAAACAAAATTGACCCGCTTCAACCATCTTTTTGGCAAATACTTACGCAAGTGTTGGGCGTCGAGTCAAATAAGCTTTAATTTATTAACTGAAGTAAAAATCCTTCTGACATACATTGATTTAAAAATTGCTTAGCAACACTAGCTCTGATTAGAAATCGCTTTACTGTTGACTAAAATTGTTTTGATCGTAGCAGCCTAAAAGCAGATACTGGATTTAAAAATGCTTCGATTTACTCTATACGCATGTCTCAGCTTTAAAATGACACCTCAGGCGTCGCAAAAGACAGCTTTGATGCTGAGATATTCGACACTAAACATGCATTGCTTTGCGCAATCTCACATTCAGAAATTTCACTGATTTTTTGTCGATATTTGTGCAGTTGCCGTGTCCTTGTTTTTCATCAGAAACTTGTCAAATTCTAGTCATGTCCAGTTTAAACCTGGACTTCTCTTAAACTGTCTTAAGTATTTGATTTTTAATGATTCCTGCCTTTATATTGCATAGATTGTACCTGAGTCAGTGAGTCTGTGAGTGTACATTTGTACATATGGCAACCAATCATGACTTTTTCACCGCTTTGTGGTTCAAATAAATATACGAGTGTACGAGAAACATGTTCCAACTGTTATTGAGAGAAATTGACGTCGCGTTTATTAACAGTCAGTGGCAATTAATATGAAGCAAATAGTTTATTGTTATGTTTTTACTTTTTTTGCGTGGCAATTCTGCTATCCAAATCGGAATGAGGTAAGCGGTGGGAATAAAATAAAAAGAAAGAATTTTTTCTACTGTTGTTGCAACCCAATAGCTATATGTACTTCAAACTTTTTAGATTGAACTGGCGATTTCTAATGTACTGCTAAGCTTTCCAATCCCTACGGACTACAGTAGCAGTTCTTAACTTTTTTTCTGTCTTGACTTCTAGACTCGGAATTCGGAACAACCTAAGGAGCCGCATGAAAATATTTAATTGGATAAAGATATTTTCTAAAAACAGCTCAAGTCGTGACACATCTTCTTCTCACCTCAGTCCATCAACTGCTGCTCCTTCTGAGACCAAAGCGATCGTGAAAGTAAAACAGATCAGTTTAGATCCCATGGCCATGAATACAACCATTTCAATTGTGAACCTGCTTCGCTTACAAGTACGAGCACTAGCCTTCCATTTGATGCCATTAGCTCACTTAACTCTGAAATAGTTCAAGGACGGTTCCAAATGTTGAGATCTGACGTAGAAGCAGTCCAATTTGTGGAAATTTATCAACTGGACTCCATGAATCACTCCAATGAAAGGCGGCGAATAGCTGCAGAATGCGTAAACAAGTTTAAGTGAGTCACAAAAACCCCATTTACTGTAACTACATACACTTGTACGTTAGCAAGGCTCCATGCGATGGTTAATAAATGGAGAAGTAGACAAGCATCTGAACAAATATTGAATAAAAATCAGTGAAGTTTCCGAATGTGAGTTTGAGCAAAGCAATGTTTAGTGTCGAATATCTCAGCATCAAAGCTGTCTTTTGCAATGCCTGAGGTGTCATTTTAAAGCTGAGACATGCGTATAGACATGACTAGAATTTGACAAGATTCTGATGAAAAACAAGGACATGGCAACTGCACAAATATCGACAAAAAATCAGTGAAATTTCTGAATTTGAGATTGCGCAAAGCAATGCATGTTTAGTGTTGAATATCTCAGCATCAAAGCTGTCTTTTGCGACGCCTGAGGTGTCATTTTAAAGCTGAGACATGCGTATAGAGTAAATCGAAGCATTTTTAAATCCAGTATCTGCTTTTAGGCTGCTACGATCAAAACAATTTTAGTCAACAGTAAAGCGATTTCTAATCAGAGCTAGTGTTGCTAAGCAATTTTTAAATCAATGTATGTCAGAAGGATTTTTACTTCAGTTAATAAATTAAAGCTTATTCGACACCCAACACTTGCGTAAGTATTTGCCAAAAAGATGGTTGAAGCGGGTCAATTTTGTCTGAAGTTACAGACAATCATTTTGAATGTCTGTCTGAATGGGTCTCCCTAAAACACGCCCCGCACCGCCCTGCAGCGCTACACATTAAAACAAATTGGACTATAACTAAAGACACTTCAGAATGCATTTTCTGTTAAGCTTCAAGTTTTTATTAAATTTAGTTTTTTTTACTTTGAAATATAAAATTCGGTGAACAATAAGTCATATTAATAATAATATTAATAAAATAATAATATTATAATTTAATAATGAAAACGAGAATATAAAAAATAATAATATTTAAAAAAATAAATAAAGATATTTATTCCATTACTATTTTAACTTTTCCTTGCAATCAAATACTGCATTGACAAAAAATGTTATAATGTGTAGCAGTTCGGGGCCCAGTGCGGGGCGTGTTTTAGGGAGCCTTTGTCTGAATATCTCTCGTGAAACCCTCACATTGCTCACATTTCAGACAACTGGGAATGTATATTTTAATATCTTACATAAGGCTATAGCTATAGGCTATATCGCCTATATGACTTAATAGGATTTAAAGAGTTATTTTGTTTCATATTTTAAGGCAGTGCATAAAAAATAGCTTAAGCATGGTTAAGCCTTTAAAGAAAAATGGTTATAAGACCGCACCTAAACCGCACCTACTTTTTTAATTTCAGGGTGCGATTTTAAAATTTAGGGTGCATACGCACACTCTGCGCACAAAAAAAACCCTGTCTAGAAGACCACCTTAATGTAGCTTAGAGGCCCTAAAGTTGACGTTGAGATCAATAAGTCATATTTTTTTCTATTGAAAATATCATTAGGAAGCCTACTAGCCCAGTAAGTGGGTTCTAGGCTTAGGCATAGCAGAATATGGGTTGACTCGCTGCATGATGGTCACTATCCCTAACCAAAACCAAACTTTTATTGATATTTAACTAGGCTACCAGTTTTTAACTTGTTCTGCTGCTTATTTCAAACTAATGTTTGGAAAATGCGATTTCAAACAGAAAATATTTAAATTTGTAAAACTAGAAATTGCCTAATCTTGTTCTTGTTTAGTTGATATCTCCTATAAATATTTTTAATTCTATGATTTTTGTGCAAAGTTAGGCCTAATGATAAAAATCGCCTTGGCCTAAGTATCTAGGCCTAATCTATATAATAAAATAAAGCAACATGTCAATTTATTTTTTATCAATATCAGTTATTATTATTTTAATAACAATTGTCTAATAGCTTGTTCAATAGGGCCTAAGACCTATTTATTTGGCCTATGCTATAATTTAGTCCCAATGACATGAGATAAGTCCAGTTAAGCCTAATAAATCTTTTGCCAAAATTTTTGAAATATACAAATACAAAATATAAATGTCACAATCACAAAAATGTCACATGGGCCAGGTCAGTGCAATTTCAGAAGTCAAAGTCAGACTTGTGAAAAATAGCTTTGATTATGTAGACGTGGTAGGCGACATGGTGCTGCAGCCCCCTGTTGGAGTCACTAATGTTGACGCTTCGATGGGTGTCATGTTTAGCGACAACAATTTCACATGCACCTTCTACAATGGAACTCTGTATGATGTGCAACTAGGGGCCTAATCACGTACGTAGGAATAGGCCTAGTGGTAGGCCTACCCTTAATTTACGACCCATTTTTGAATCTATCTTCTGCAATCAGAGTAAAGTTGAAATGCTGTTCTAGCAATATAGCTCAATACATTAAGTAAATAACGCTTTTTGGAGTGGAAGCTTAACCACACTGGCGTGAGTGGCGTTAGGCGTCAGTGGAAAACTCAGTCTCAAAATCCATAATCGAGCATCGACCATCGAGAAATAACAAAGGACAAACTGCGACTGCGATGAGCTGGCTAGGCCTACACAGGATTGACCCGGCCCCACTGACTACGGAGAGAGCTGGGCCTACTGCAAGGCAGTCTGAAAACGGGGCGAGCGCAGCATATTCCGCTAGCGTAGCGTAGAGAGCTAAAGTTCTGATTGATGATGTATCTAGTATGTAGTGGACATGTAGTAGTAGTAGTAAGTTGGCTCAGGCAAGAAGCCTGTTTGGCCAATATATTTCTATGTATTTAAGATTGCTTCAGGAATAGGAGACATTAGAATTAATTTATTGCGTTCGAAATAGGCGCGAAGTTTAACATGAAACATTTATCGATTTAAACAAATCATCAAGGTAGAGACTTCTGCTAATGACTTTTTCGGGTTGCGCTTGTCCGTGAAAATTCAGGAGGTCCTAACTTTAGTTTTCTTGTCACAAAAATATTAACTACTATGCTTTGGAAATAAAGTCACTGGAAACCACATTTAATAAAAGCAGGTACACTGTACTTCTTGTAAAGCTCAAAAAAGGCATCAAAATTAAGCAAAACCTTTATTGCATGGTGTTAATTAGGAATATTACGTATGCTTTGCATTAAGTGCTGCTTTGCATTCACATGCAGCACTGCATGAGGGCCGCGCGCGTAAAGGGGTCGCCACACAGGATTCTATAGGTGAACCGACAACCAATTCGGCGACAAGTCAATTCGGCGACAGTCAGTTCAACGACATATGAGGGGCGGTTAAAACAGGGCGGTAATTTGTAATCCATTGCGTTGAGTTCGCATGTTTACTCCGATTCTAAAATAATACAAGTCACGGTAACCTTTTGCTGCGAAAGTGTAGGATGTGCTGCATGTATGCATTGTATATCATATGTACATGTACATGCACAATGAACTGCGTTCCACTCAAAGGCTCATTTACAACGCGGCTATCAAATAAAGCTAAAGTCACACGACAGCATATATATATATTCAGCATACTTTAGCTTTCTATATATTATGGGTTTCGACCTTCTGGCCCCCTTGTGGGGAAGCCTTCGGGCCTCAGGTCTCAGAAATAAATAAATTAGAGTCCTGGCCCCCCACTCCTGTCAGATAATCAGCCCCATGGTAGCTTGATCGTGTGGCGAGCAGCCTAGGTCCTATAGCTAAGAGAGGGACAGCGAGAGACGAGCAGGGAGAATTTTGAAAGTAGAAATTAGCTAATCCGCAGATCAATTAACTTGCTGCCGCGCGCCCTGGCTCACCAAACCGGGACTCTCGAAATCGGGCTTCCGACTAGAGGGGGCTTAGCACTTACCTGCCAACTAGTGTCTTTATGCTGTCAATCTCGAAGTCATAGCCGATGATAAGGGACACTGCTGGGACTAGATCGCATTGGCCATGCAGGTACAGAGGGGACTTGTGCAGGGGATTCTTGCAGTGGCGAGACTATGGGGTAGCTACATGTACTATTACATTGCTAAATACGAAGAATTGTACTTTTGGCCTTCAACGCTCCAACTAGCCTCTCATAGCGCTGATGATAGGCTAACTCGAACTTCAGAGACCGCATGATTCATCACCCGAGCCGCTTGGCGAACCTAGAGTGCACAAAGTACATCTCTGGCGCCGATTTTGCACTATTGGCAATTTTGCTCATTGATTTGATAGATTGATCGACTGAGAACTGCCTTGCCATTGGTCCACTGTGACCGGCGCCTACTAGCTTAGCTACTCATCTGAGCCATCGGCGAACAAAGAAATAAAACCGATAAAAATAACTGTTAGATTTAACCTTCTCCTTAGATCACTTCACACTTCAGATTGAATTGGAGTTTAGACTACTAGCAGTAGTATTGAATGACTTCTGCCTCAGCAATAACACTACTGAACAAAGTGAGCAAAAGTGTGCGCCTAATTCAGCTACTGAAACAGGGGACAGATAAGGGATCACCCAATCAAGCAAGTCCAGGTAGCCTCTCACCCAACCAATCAGAAACTCAACAGCCGGAGACCAGGTAATCCACAGTGACCGAATCGGCTTGATGCTCTGCAGCTGTAGACTCGGGATGATGCTGTCACGATCTTCGCAGATAGCTAGCAGGTGATGCTCTTCGTTTGATGTTGCTGCTGATGACCGGGGGATTCGTCCTTGATGGTGATGGGGGAAGTCGCAAATCCGGGATCAAGAAACGACGGTCGCGCTCCGGGAACCAGGAGTTGAATGCTGGGCCCGAGCAAGTCGGAGTCCGAGCAAGTTGCAGTCCGAGCGGGCCAAAAACACCGGTTTAAATAGCCGCCAACTGGACCGCAGTTTGTTATAATGGAACACGTCGATTCTGATTGGCTGAGCCAATTTGTTAAAATGAGCGCCGAATTTTCTGATTGGTTAAGCTGGTTGCTACCCAGAATCACGTGACCGGGAAATCCTATCAGTTCCCACAGGGTCGTAAAAATATGACAGGTGCGGCCATAAATCAATCAAAATCGCAACAAAATGATTTATGACTTTTCGCGTAGGATTGACAGAAATTAATGAAAAACTATACATTAGAAAGCTCTTATTAAATAGAAAGTGAAGATAATGAAGAGAAATTGCTAATCGCTAATCCAAAGGTACTTTTAGGGGTAAAACGCATAGCTGTCAAAGCTGTCACACGCTTGAGTGAGCACGAACAATAGGCTCTGACCTCATAAATCTTGACGGCCTGTCAAAATGATGAGAAAAAAGCTACCGCCCGCATCCTCTCAGACCATCTGGCGCCCGCCTCAACACTGAGTGAGGTGCAGGTGGCTGTCAGTCCAGCTTCGAAAGCGATGATTTATGACCCAAAAAGCTGCGCCTATGTTATTATGACTACTAGTATGACCAGACATTATATCTAGTATAGATTCTATGAAAATTCGCAGAAAAAGGATAAAAATGCCCATTGCCCACTGTTAGTAGGCAAGTAAGTTTAGAGCCCATGTGCTAGCGCGGGATTTGGAAAAAAGTGCGTCCTCATACTTCAGCATTCGCCGCGCCGAATTAGCAATTGTCGCCGAATTAGCTGGAAGCCTTCTATAGTGGGGGGGGGAAGACAAAGCCAAGAATTTTTACGTGTATATGACTAAATTCCTAATTGTAATTTTTTAGAATATTTTAATGTTTTCAGCGCTCATTCTGAGGCCACAGGCACTCATTTTAGCGGCGCAGGCGCTATGTATGTATATCGTCGCCCTAAAGGAAAATTTATTGATTTCCATGAACGGATCACGGGGGGGACAAAGCATGGCATGGCATGTCCCCTATAGCAATAACTCAGGGGGGGGGCATGTCCCCCTGCTGTCCCCCGGTGGCGACGCCCCTGCTAGAGCAAATAATAATTCACGTTATTGCAGAAGAGACTCCCAATTGACGCCTATGTTCTATCGACTGATATAAGTATTTAAATATATACACGTGGAGGGGTAAAATTATACTATATTATTTATTATAGGCTTTATTATAGGCCATTAATCGGAGGCTTAATCGGGCCTCAGAGAGATGCTTAAATGAAACACTGAGCGCTCTCTGGCCTTGATCTGCACTCATGTCAGATGATCAGCCACCGACGTAGTTTCCCGGAAGCGTGGTTCCGGGAAAACAAGCTACTACATGTACTTTTAGTATTAAAAGTTAAAAGCTACATAAACACAGGGAAAGATAATTAGATCAAGCTCCCAGGTAAAGCACGTTCCAATTCAAATAGCTTCAATTCTAACCCCAGCCAGTCAGATAGATGCTCAGGCTGACGATAGCCTAGGAATCCTGAGACCATGCAAGCACCAACTCTCAATGATTCTAATAACAAGCCGTTGAAGCCGAAGATGAAAACTTTTAAATGTACTGGCGATGTCACTCGATGGGGATGATGTCGCAATGTAGGAGAATGGCAAAAATCAGGATGCCAGGGCCGTTAATATACATGTACAGCTCTCGATCCTCAAGGTCGTCGCTCGTGGAAAACCGAGACGCGTTTCCGGAAGGTTACATAAAGTTGCCTGATTTCCATAGCAGTTTAGAATTTATAGCATCCAAACTGCATGACACGTGATTTGTTATACCGGAATCACATCTGTTCTGATTAGCCCCAGACTGATGATCCCACTGCTCTCTCTCTCCATCATCCCCGATATTATCAGAGAGGTATATTTTGATGACGATTTAGGACTCCCATCAAAATTTGATGATTTATGGCCGCGCCCTGTCATTCTGAGCATGGTTCCTCGGCAAGAATTGAGTCGAATTAAAACGAATATACGAGTATATTTTTAGCGGTTAAGGTCGCAGCTGTCAACATTTCGATCCATTCGAAGAACCAGTCCAGCTGACACAATGGACCGAAATCTCATAAGATTCATGCCAGTTGTGAAGAGATTTATTAATTATTGTTGTGCCGGCGTGCACTTGCACTGTTGAGCGATATATTCAGCTTTCAGTGCGGGTGCACCTGTCATTGCACCTTTCTTCACGTCAGCTGCCACCCCCAGCTTTGTCTGAAGATGAAGACTTTACGAGCACCGCCCCACCCCTCCCCCTGCGTGATTGGCTGAGCTGCCCGCCTAGCGTCCCCCATTACCCAGTTGTGATTGGTTCTTTGTGTACGTGCTCTTGCCAGCCAATCGGCAGCCGAGAAATGGCTGTGGGTCCAAACCCCAAACCCTAGAGGTTTGGGGTGGGGTTGTGGGTGGCATCGTCACCTCCAGGGGAAAATCCGCAGTGAGGAATGCCCATTCTGCCTCTCCGGTGTCGAGAATGCGGAGCACTTCATCTGTGAATGCCCCGCCTTTACTCAGGACAGGCTCACCTACCTCGGCCCAAACCCGGACCTCTCCGACGTTTTCAGGCCCTAGAATCTCTGCCAGCTCGTCCGCTACCTAAGGGCTACCGGGCGAGCGACAATCCACCTCCTGGACTCTCGGAGGGGGACCGCGCTGCGGACACCGGCACCACCGGAACTCCCTGCGCGACACCGCAGCACTAGCTGCCCGTGGTCGCCAGGGGCTAGCGAAATGGGCGGCAACGCCTCCTCGCTGTTTCCGGACGCACGGAGCCCCCTGCAGCTAAGTCAAGTCAAAGTGGGTGGTAAATATAACTATGTGTTGGAATGTGGCTCGAGGGAGAACGCGTCGGTTGAACCTGCCCTGACAAGTCACATGTCAACTCTTAAGTACACAATACTAACTCTAGTAAACCCTCGGCCGCTCTGCCGCGCTCCTTTTAGAAGCAGCTAAGCTGCCTCCGCTTAAATTTCTAGGGAACACCGCCTTCGGGAACTTTCGAGTTGTAGGGACGGGACCGACTCAGTGTTCGACGCAATCTCTCGCTCGACTATCATATACATGTACATGTATAACACATTGTAAAGACCACTGCAGATTATTAAAATATTTTTTTATCGGATATCAGCCATAATTCTTGTAGATACTACATGTTATAATTAAGTCTATGCGCCAATTCTTGCCAAACTATTTTTTAACGTGGTGTGACGTTGTCAGTTTAAGGTGGTCCCGAAAAGGGCCGCTGGACTATATTTTCCCTTGTAATTTCTCATATTAATTTCTCCAATAGTTTATTTTAACGTTTACTTATAGTAGAGCCCAACGATTTTGTGGCAATTTCTAATTCACTGTATATTTTGCTATCCTCTCTCGCGACCGTATAAAATTGGCACGATCGATAATTTTAAGTTCTCTCGCCAGCCAATGAAAACCACTCGTGCTTCGCGCTACCCCCCTCTGCGCTCCTTTATTAAACCCCCCGCCTGGCGGCGGCACTCCTCACTCCCGTCCTTGTCTGTGCTTCTCTCTTCCTCCCGGCCTGTCCTCGGCCTTGTTTTCCTTCTCTCTGTCTGGACCAGCCTGTTTACACTGCCTGCCACTGTCTGCCACGGCTAACGCCAATCTCACTACTACGCATCTGCCACTGTTGTGCTCATCGCCGTTACTCACCACGTTGCATCGTCTTGCATCACTCGCCTACCACTCAACTACAATCTCTAACTCACCTTCAAGTCAAAACCATTGTTGCAGCCGCCAGTGCCCCAAAAGCGCAATAAGTTCTATATTGATATTAACCGCATCGAATATTGATCTCAACAATAATAACCAACTACGGCCAGTTTCCGGCCTTGTATGCCAAGTGCTCCGCTACGCAAATCCGCTATCAAGACTTGACTCGATTCATTTGGGACTAAAACGGCCCTATTAAGGGTCACGGACAACATCAAATAACGTGACAGTGGCATCGTTTATTTCTGACTTCCAATAGTAATAACGTTTATTTACTATTTATACTGCAATCACAACGCTCATGCAATATTGTACAAGAACCAATCTTCTATATCAGTTACCACAATGTCCATGACTTCAAATACAAATCGAATCGCGCTCGATGATAAAATTTTAATAGGACACAAAATTTTTTAATAAGATGTGCCAGATATGACTTTAGAAATGCGGGGTGCGTTTCGTACAAATTTTTGTAACACTTAGTGCCATCAAAGTAGTTATGCAACACGGACTATAATCTTTAATATGTAAAAAAATAAATTTGTAAAAGTCTTTCACATGTGCGGCAATAGATTGAAATTCTATGAAAATTTTCCGGAATCACAGTTACGTTAACATGTAGAAAATTATAACTTTGAATTTTTACATAAACAGTTTTTTCTCCACACAACAGTGTTGAAAACTGTTTACAAATTTCTGTAAAATATAAGCACTTTAATATTAAAAATAATAACGGAAAGAGAGTCAGTTAAAATTATCGAAATTTGTAGGCAACACGTAACGGTTACCTTGTAGCTATGTTTTACAACTGGCTACAAATAGAATAAAAATTAAAATGGTTCTTTTTTCAAAACTTTGGTCCAGAGGGCTTCAAAACCAATCATGAGAAGTCCAAGCGCGTACAGGACTCCGCCGCTGATGAGCACCCCTCCGATGTCTTCCATGGACACCGAGTCAGCCTTAACAAAACTTGGGCCACTTTGCAGTCCTCGTTCTCGGAGGGAAAGTACAACTTGTTGAGCTGATCGAATAGGCCGCTCTCTTTGGCTCGCTGAATTCTGAAGTAATTCAATGTTGACTTAAAATTGCAATTAGGCTAGCTCAATTAGGCTGGCTGAACAGTCGGGTTGATACTCGATTGTCAGGGGTACATTATATACATGTAGTGTTGTTGCCTTGGACAACCAAAAGTACATGTACGACGTAGAAAAATGCTACAACCACAAGGAAGATTACAGGTTGCTACAATTGTATAAACCTGAATGCAAATTGACGATATCTTATCTTCCAAACTTATAAGTGCACTTACATGTACACCTTTTTAAACTTAACTTGTCACTTAAAAGTCTGTTATTCGATATGTCAGTTTACTACTATAGAAGAAAAAATGTATGAATTCATAGCGGGTCGAAATTTGAAAATTGGACACAATTTTTGCATCAGGGATGGCTGTAGCCCAGTGCTCTAGGGCAGCACTCTGATGTGCCAGCGGCCCATGCAGGCTCGATTCCAAGTTTAACCTTCAGGGCTGAATTGGTCTGCTCGTGCAATTAATGTCTTTTAAGAGCCAACACCCAAGGCACAGTGAAGTGTACATGCCTAACTATAAAGAAAGTTATAGGGCCGCTGTGCACACCTGTGTGAGTGCGTGCCTGTGCGTATGACTGCGTTGTATCCGCGCCCTTGTGTGCCTGCTCAGGGGAGTCGGTGGAAGAGCATGCAGCAATGCCTCTCGCCGGTTGTGTGACAATGTCGCTTAAAGTGCGCCAGGATGCACACAGTCCCTGCCTCTAGCCAAAATGAAAATACAGCAAATAAGCCTGCTACATACGAGTATATTTGACTTTATTTAGCTGCATGGGCTCCGGGCATCCGGATACATTAAAATATGCAAATTCATAGCTTGATCAAGAAAGCATGTTTTCCTTAATTGTAGCGGTGCAAATTAGCTTTTTAAAACCATAAGGATGCTGCATTTGGGATGCATCTGCAACAAGCACAGGACTCCTATGTATGATGGGACAGCAAAACTGTAATTGTAAAAATATTTCTGTGTACTCACACGAAGTTGAAGCGGTCAGCGTATGGCCATTTTCTTACAAAAGCGAGCCCGTTGAAATTCTTATAACCGTGGAGTAGCTCTTTAGCCGCGTAGACTCTCTGACAGTACTGGGTCGCATAATAGTTCACGATGTTCTTTTCAGCGATGCAGGCTATTGAGATGTCGTCTGGACTGTTTAGAACCTTTATGGACCGGTAAATTGAGACGAGGTAAGCCACTTTATAAATACAGACAGACAGACAGACAGACAGACGACAGACAGACAGACAGACAGACAGACAGACAGACAGACAGACAGACAGACAGACAGACAGACAGACAGACAGACAGACAGACAGACAGACAGACAGACAGACAGACAGACAGACAGACAGACAGACAGACAGACAGACAGACAGACAGACAGACAGACAGACAGACAGACAGACAGACAGACAGACAGACAGACAGACAGACAGACAGACAGACAGACAGACAGACAGACAGACAGAGAGATAGACAGACACAATATCCTTCAACAATAGTAACAATCAATGAATTTGGAGCAAATCTCCTGTACATGTAGTGGTGTGCCGATACTGATAGTTTTAAAATCAGAAACGGGTCCTGGTCAATCGGAAGTTTTATCTTTTTCGGTGGCACCTTTCTAGCTAGACGTTGGGCCCCACCTGGATATGAAGCAAATGGATTTTATGTTCCGGATTAGCCATAACTATAGATTTGATATTCGATATTTGTTTTCGACTTCAACTCGATTAGCTAGCCTGTAAAATTACTAACAACTCTAAAAAAATCAAGATTCATCACACAATTGAATTGGGGGGGTCCAACTTAAAGGTGCCATGCTCCTAGTTGTGAATTTATGCTCCTTACCGTTTCGGCGCAATGAATTCCCGACAGTGCGGTGAATGACACCCGTGACCGAATGCCGCTGGGCAGACCGGAAAACGACACCAGGTCAGTGGGAGCAACAATTTTATAATCCGACGCGTGGATCAGTTTGTCCAGCGAACTAATTGGCTCCGCGGAATGTATCATTGTTAGTTGCGACGCTAATTCACCTGCGAATGAGGTGTTGCTTTGTTTTTGTTCGTTAATGCTGCAAAAAGTTCTTAATCTGGATGAAAACTACTGAAACTATGTCCAGCGACATGAAGAATGAAATTGGATCTTATTGACACAAACATTTACTCATTGTCGTTTGACCACAGCGTGCAGGAATGATTTTTTCGATTTATTATCGTGCAGGAATGTCTGTGTCTATGGTAGAAATCACTTGACATACGTTAGCTTATCGTGCAGGAATGACTTCATTCCTGCACGATTTAACAATTTATTTTTAGAAGCAACTGAATATGTAATCAATAACAATATGGAAGAACAAAAAGGATAATAAGTGGAACTAGGGAAACAGTTAATGAGTCTATAGACCTACTCACACCCCTCTCGGCATTTACTCGAAAATAAACTGCACAACATTCGTTTCGCCGTTTGCCAAAATCTTCATCCGCTTAGTGGGGGCTGCTACAAGTGTGGTGGTCGATTCTTCAACAACCAGTGACTTCTTGACAGTTGACATTGACGCTGATCCGCACGGGTCGGTAGTCGCAACAGCCCTTGTAGGAGCGTCGCTCAGGGCGCACGGGTCGGTAGTTGTAACAGCCCTTGCAGGAGCTTCGCTCAATGTAGAACTTGGTGCCGGCATAGTTCCAGCTAGAGCGACTGTCAGCTGATCACTCATCCCTGCCATGATCGAGTCCCTCTTCTTGCCTCTCCGGATGTATCGTTCTACCGACGCGCTATTCTGTGAATAGAGGTGGTGTTTAATAAATTCCTTGTCCATGTGTCAATAAACTTACTAAGAATAAAGAATTGCTCACCTTGTGACCTGTCACCTTCGCAATTTTTTCGACAGAAAAGCCAGCTTCATGCAGCTCCGTAACAACTGTAGGTCGCACACAATGCGGAGTGTACAGCTTGGACAGGTTAGCATTCGAAGAGATCTTCTTGAGCAACGGCCCCAAAGTGTTGATTCCAACTGGTACTTTGGTGTACCAGATGCCATCCGCATTCACTCGTGGTTTCGGACGCAGAAAGAAGTCCTCCTGATTCCAACCCGGCACGGCAGTAATTTTCGACAAATAAAGCTGGAAGGCCTGAACTGGACAGTGCCTTGACTCCGGCTTGGCCACCATCAAGGCCTGTTTATTGTCGTCGCAGAGTCGCATGTCACTCGAGCCTTTTACATTCTTTGAGGTGCTGCCTTGCAACTCGATCGCCATAGCTCCGTTTGATAGGGCCTTCTCTCGGAATGAACGAACAGTGAGACCTCGTAGCCATTCTCTGCCGCGATTGCCGAAATAAAATAACACATTGAAATATACCTCTTCTTGCAAACGTGTTGGAGTGCTTCTGTCGAAGTAAGAAGCAAGCTTGACAAGGTTGTCCGACTCAATGGCTTCGTAATGCTGCACTCGACCACCGGACTTCAAATACGCATTGCAAACATTCTTCACCATCAAATTCGCGCCAAGAAAAGCCTCGTGAGCGATGATATTGAGGCCACGTAATTTCATAAAGTACCTGAACAGTGCGGCTCGAATTCCTACGATTGTATTCGGCGAATAGAAGCTGCCGTCTGACTTACGCAGAGTCGCATAGAAGTAGCGGACCCATTTGGCAATTTCTTCCACCGAAGCAGTCGCGTAATCCACTTTTAAATTATTCTCCGCCAACCAGGCCGTCAAGCGGTTGATCACAGCTTTCTCCTTAGAGACAGTCGAATGACATTCGTTGTCGCGTTCCAGTTGAGCGGCCAGACTTTCCAATTCGTCAAGGTTACACAAGGTTTCCGGATCCGAGCTGAAAAGTTTCTCTAATTCCTCGCTGAACGTGCAATCCGCTATCAGTGCAGTCAAATCGTCGCCCGTCCTCTCAAAGTTGCTGGACACACTTTCAATAAACATTTCGTCGCCACTTAATCCAGACACCGTAGCGTAGCGAAAATCAATTAATGGAGGATTCAGAGCCGAGTCGATTACAGACGCCATAGTCAATAAGCTTTATACACTTTTCTATAAACTCTCCACTCAATTTTCATCTCTTCTTAACGTTTCTCGAAAACCGTGCAGGAATGACTTTGTCTATGGTCAAAAGACATTGTCGGCTGATTTTCCATGCAAGAATGGCATTCTTGCACTCTTTTGCGTGCAGGAATGGATGTCTATGGTAAAATCTCACTGAAAAAGCATTAGGCGCAGAAATGCATTCCTGCACGGTTTTGTGCATTCCTGCACGATGAATCATCCGACAATGGAATTCCTTCACGTTCACTCGTGCGTGAAGGACATCGTGCACTCGTGACCGTGCAGGAATATATCAATGATTTTCCTGCACGAAAATGAGTGCGTCAATGGCAAAAGCACGAGTGCGCGAAACAAAGCGTGCCAACTGGTCATTAGGCTGGGCAACTCAAGCCGCATTGAAGAGCCCCCAAAGTCGCGCCATTGAAGTGCTTTTGCCATTGACGCACTCGTTTTCGTGCAGGAATATTACAATGTCCGTTGAAATAAGATAAAAAACCTCGATAAACAACACCAACAACACGATGGTGTTCCTAATTCTCGACTGTTGCTTGAAATTGACGCTTTCACTCGTAAAGTTGCTTTCGTCTGGCAACTAAATTAAACTTCACCACCAACCGACTGTTCACCAGCAGAATTCGGATCAGAAAAAGTAGCATTAGGAAGTTTAAAAAAGGATAGTGTGGTAATGACTGGTCATGTGTTGTTGACAATTTGTCCGTCTACATAATTACCCAGGAATAGTCGAAAAGTCATCCTCGTTACTTCCGCTATATCAAATTACCTTGAAGTTTCGTGCTTATGAAATTTCGCTGCAGTGAAAACTAACTTAAACAATGAGACGTTTCAACGATACGATATAGTTGAAGAGTGCGACATGTTTGTCAACCTTACCTGTGTAAGCCCCATAAATAATCACAGTGAGCATCCACCAGAAAGCCAGAACAATCCTTGGACTAAGAGCGAATGGATAAAAGTCGTGCCCTTGCTGCAAGAAGCTACTAAGCAAGGAGAACATGTACTCCCGAAACCACAACTCATCAGAGATGGCGTATGGTATCTGCAGATTTATTGCCGAAAATTCGTTGAAATAGGCGAGCAGGAACACCACGATCGAGGCTGCTAAGAAGAAGGCCAGCGTGGTAATCCAGACGCGCGTGTCAAATGGTTGATAGAAGGCCCAAAGTCGACTGCTTCGAGTCGGTCGTTTGGCTAAAATTCCCAGCCAGGTTGGCGGAAACTCCAGCGAGTAGTCGAACAGAGAAGTGGCATTGCTTATCGGAGTATCCAATAGCAAAGAGAAATCGGCGCGCTAAAGTAAATAAATGGTCGAAATGCATAAAAAATTTGTTTTTTGAGAAAATATGTATTGAAATTTAGTATCCCTTAGAAGATCACGGGCATCTAAGGGAGTAAAGAAAGATTCTTATTGATAGCTGTCAATCAGGCGGGCGAAGCACCCGTCAATCTATACTTCTATCACTTTGTTATTGTAATTTTTTTCAACTGAGTTTTTGTTATTCATCCTTATGTGACGGTTTTGTAGGACTACTTTTGTTGAGTTGATGAGTTGTGTAGCGGTCTATCAGGTTTATATGATCGGAAGTATACATGTAGTAGTAGCTATTGGCAAATTAAAGCCAGAACAAAGCCAAGAGCGACGAGCGAACAACCAAACAGATTGGAGAGAAATTCAAAACGTTTTCATAGTTGCTTGAAACTTTTTTATTAAGATTAAAACAAAATAATTAAAAACCTAATCTGTTTACCAGGCATACCTGTAGCAATGAAACTGTCGGTTTGAGCTCAACTCGTAAAAACCCTCTCGCGCACACAAACTAAAACTGCATATGCGGTCCTGTGTTTAAACCTAAAGTGCTGCCTGGACGAAATGTCACAGAGGATGAAGTTTCCTATGACTAAAACGATCCTAGCATAGCAACAGATTTACATGAAATTTTAAATAATAAAGCAATATTATTTTAGCTGGCCAAAGTTAACTTACCCCGTTGAGCATCTCGTCAAAACAAAAATAAAGTTGATTTATAGCAGGTACTGAAGATGCTGGTTCAATTAGTTCGTACCTGAAATATAATATGATTTTATTCATAGATACGATTGAAAACGGTCATGTCGTCAGTTTAGCTTTTCACTTACTTGAACTGTAAATTTTTGGCCAGAATATCAAGTAGAGCAGCTTGATACGACTTATATCTCTGACCCAGGGCGCTTACGTTGACCGAATAGGGTGGCATCTGAAGGTTATTAAAATACAATGCGATCGGGTCGCTTAAAGTGCACTTTAATTTAGCATCTAGAGAGTCTACAGAGCATACAATAGAAAAAGGAAAAATATATAGAAGAGAAAAGGAGGAAAGAGGAGATGAGAAATGAGAGAACAGAGCAATGAGAGAATCAAGAGATGAGAGAAGAGATGACGGGGGAGGTTGGAGGGGAGAAAAGAGACTTAAACCTGGAGTTTCAAAAGACCCGAGGGCCGAATAAAGGGGCTTCGCGGAGTTTTCCAATCCCCTGGACATGGCTTTTAAAAACGAAATAGATCGAAATCATGAAAAAAATGTCAACTTACCACTATTGCGCAAACATTTAGCGACAAGTTGCCAAATCCAATAAACGTGTTGGGAAAAATTAACCAGTTCTGCTGAGAATTGAACAGGGCTCTACTGCTGCGATTTTGCGGGTAATAGCGACCGGTTTCCAGGAAACTGCTGGCACCGCAGCCTGCGCATCTGTGCAGGGCGTAGTACTCTAAGTAGTCGCTTTGCAAATGACCGTTGCTTGAATTAAACTTAATCTTCGACAGCACCGAGTTGTAGATGCTTGACTGAAATTGTTAAAAGTACAAATCCCATGATGTTGAATGACTCATATTTAAAAGAACATGCGCTACATTTTCTAATTGTACTATTAATTGGTACCTCTCCAATACTTTATATCGAATTCTGGTCCTGAATAGAAGAATTCAAACTTATAGTTGTGTGTTTTGTAATCATCTTGACTTTTTTGAGCGCTATTCTGAAATTAACGTGACTTAGTGTGCATAAAAACGTTATGAAAGCCTTTTAATAAGACTAATTTTAGTATTCGCAAAATATCAATAATATTTATACTACATTAGTAACAATAATAATTAACAATAAAAAATTTGCTACAGAAATGCTTACATTTCTCAACACGTTCGCCACTTCTTGTCCGCCGATCCAGCTACCGCCGCTGCAGGATGCGTTGCCAACGACGCCACTACTGTTACCGAAGTAGTCGCTACTGTTGTTTAGAACGAATTTGAAGCCTCGACCGAACGCTAGCAAAGCGTCCAAACTTCGAAGTTGAACGGACTGAAAATTTTATTAGTTAGTTGATGCGGTCAAGAGGCGACAGTTGTCTCATTCCACTGATCCCTTAGCATGCGTTCTAACAGGTTGAGCAGAGTCCCTGATTTTCTCAAAAATGTACACTCAATTAGGCCTACTCTGTGACTTCGAGGCGGAATCGAACCTGGGTCTTTTGTGCACTTACCACTGAGCTGTCTGTTCCTAGATTTTATATAGGTATAAAATGGAATTAAGTTTAAATGAACTTACGTGAACCTTGTTAGCGTTGCAGTCGTCAATTATTCCAGCTAAATCAACGGAACAGACTCCTCCTTTGAGTAGGCCGTTGGTGGGACTGCGAATTAGCAGTAGATTTGGCTCACCGATATGCAGCTTTGCCGGAGCTGTTGGTAGCAGACTGAGAAGCTGGCTGGGACTCACTCTGGCGCTGATCACTATCCAGTAGGTGTTTACGGTAAGAAATCCGTTTGAGGATGCCTGGAGGTTAGTTATTGTGTGGGTTGAGTTTGTGGGTTGAGTTTGTAGGTTGGTGTATTGTTGGGTTGGTGTGTTAGTGTGTCGGTGTGTTGGTGTGTTGGTGTGTTGGTATTTTGGTGGGTTGGTGTTGGTGCTTTGGTGTGTCGGTGTGTTAGTGTGTGTGTTGGTTAATTGGTGTGTTGGTGGGTTAGTGTGTTAGCATGTCAGTGTGTTGGTGAGTTGGTGTGTTGGTATGTCGGTGTGTTGGTGGGTTGGTGGGTTGGTGGGTTGGTGTGTTGGTTTTGTCGGCGTGCTGGTGATATTTACAACCAGCCTAATTGAACCTACTACTTTTAGACGTACTCATATTCATATCATTCATATAAGAGCACATGTGTACTTGGTATGCACTCATTAGATGCTGATTGTGACATGTCAATACAGAAATGATTGTTGTCATATTTTTTCCACTACCAAGTTAAAGCGAAAAACAAAAATAAGTAGTTAGTTTGGCTTCATTCGTCTACGAAAGCATCAAATATTTTTAGAAGTATCAAAATTAGCAAAAGTACATTTTTCTATGTAAACATAGAGATACTCTGTCGATACTGACACAGGCATTTAGAAATCGAGATGATTTATGATTGCTTATCCGTGATGCACGATGAATTTTGTTACACTGCAACTATAACGGTTCTGCCTTCTCCGAAGGCTTTCTCCAAGCCTAAAATATTTATTAAAAGCATCAAAATAGAGGTAATTTTAATGAAACTGTCATTCTAGCACTAGAATATCCACGTTTACACTATTTAAGTCTGTTTACAAATGAATTTAGAGTGGCTTACCAACCGTATAACCTCCATTACCGAGGCTTCATTTGCAACCACAATTACAAAATTAACACCGGCGGATTTGATTTGATTTAATCGGCTCAACAATTGCAAAGTCGCATCGCTGGCCTCCATTGAATTCAGTTGAAATATGTTGCTAGGCAGTTTCGGGTACCGCAGGTTCAGGACTGATTGAAGTAGTTCGATGGAGGAAGCTGCTGCAATGCATTAAATGGAATACTCGTATGTGTGGGTCGCCACACACCCACAATTAACAGCATTCTACAGCTGTGTTAACTGAAGCAATGCATAGTCAAGTGTCTTGTTCAAGGACACAAATCCCAAATCAATGCGATCGGAATCGAACCCCCGACCTTTCAGTGGTGAGTCCGACGCTGGAACCACTAAGCCACAACCCCTTGGTTAATTAAAAACTACAGAACAAAACAAGCTCTCTTTAAACTTTGCGGTGTTTTATAAACATTTATTGATGCCTAATGCAACCTCAGGATTTTTTTTTGATTATTACTGCATGGGTTCGCATTAATTATTTTGGAAGTTCTTAGAGTTCAAAGAACTTTTGTGACCGTAAGACCTTTACCAAACTTGCAGGTAGGTCTGAGCAGGAAGTGTTTCTTTGAATGGGAAAGAAAAGTACTGAGTACGTACTCACCTTTCTTTCCTACAGCGCAACCTTATAATTGGATGTTTGCCCTGACACCCAACGTTATTTTTTTAAATCAAAACTACTTTCTAGAAAAAGAGTCGCAACTAAAAAAAGAACACATCGAACTCTTTCCTCACCTTGACTTGCATCGTGCAAGATCAGTACCGAATCAACTCTGCGATGCGTTTCCATTGACAACACCGCGGCCTCCATATACCAGTCGGGTGGTTCCATGGCAACCGCTGTGTAATCTGAAACGAATGGTGAAGCAGTTTCTTTCCATAAGGTCCATAAGGGTGTGGAGCTTTACTGAAGGCAGTGAGTTAATTCGCTAAGTCGGAAATGCTAGACTTGAAAACTATACCACTCCAAGCACACAGTCCCCAATTAATTTGTTCGAGATGACTAAAAATTTAATTAGAGACAATTTTACATTGCTAAAACTAAAAGTACCTAATGGTACGAATTGTCTCGTATGTCTCATATCGATTTGGAATTAACAGCCCAGGTAAGTTTACAATATAACTTTAACCAGACGACACTTAAAATAATCCTACCCGTCCGCCTGCTTGCCTGCCTGTCTGTCTGTCTGTCTGTCTGTCTGTCTGTCTGTCTGTCTGTCTGTCTGTCTGTCTGTCTGTCTGTCTGTCTGTCTGTCTGTCTGTCTGTCTGTCTGTCTGTCTGTCTGTCTGTCTGTCTGTCTGTCTGTCTGTCTGTCTGTCTGTCTGTCTGTCTGTCTGTCTGTGTGTCTGTCTGTCTGCCTGTCTGTCTGTCTGTCTGTCTGTGTGTGCGTCTGTCTGTCTGTCTGTCTGTCTGTCTGTCTGTCTGTCTGTCTGTCTGTCTGTCTGTCTGTCTGTCTGTCTGTCTGTCTGTCTGTCTGTCTGTCTGTCTGTCTGTCTGTCTGTCTGTTTTAGAATGATGAATCCCTAAAACAATGCATTGCAGCGCGAATTCACTATTGATCCATCGGTAGTCGCACAGCGCAGTCGGTACCGCAATCAGCGGCAGAGCCATCGAGGCGGCCAATTCCGCAGCAATCGAAGCGATTTTGCAACCGCTAATGGCCAGAATTCCGTGGTAGCCTCCGGTCCATTGACAAGCTGTCAGTCAGAAAAAGTGCAGACAAAACTAAATGTAAAAGAGTATAGTCTATACTCGGTTTGCTAACTCATTTTGCTACGGAACTTCTCAAATTCCTGATCTTGTAGAAGCAATATGCATTTTATATGCATTGATGGACCGGAGATCTTAGTTGAGAGAATTTAGATTAGACATTAACCTTTGTGGATCGCGACTAGTCTAATGTATTACAGGAAATTTGAATCACGAATCTTTTTTCAGCCGACCTGATCGATTGCAAGCAGCAGGCTAAGATCAAAAAGTGAAAAATCCATTGAAAGTGGTTTGTACTAAATAACCATCGGTTTTCGATGGGATCTGAGAGGAGGGTTCTCAGAGGATGTCTAACTAAATACACTCTTGGCATCCTCCTGTTGTTGTAAAGAGTGCCTGAAAACAGTTAAATATCGAACAAACCTTTCTGCAAAGCAGTCAGCCAGCCACTGTCGCCACTTCTGCTGCTATTACTGACAATTGCATGAACTCGAGCCACCAATCGGGCCTGGACCTCACCGCCGCTACTAGCAACTTTTCCTAGAAGACGCCAATCGTGACTGACGGCTCTTTCAAGCATGGCCTCGATGTTGGCAGTCTGAAGTGCGGCTTCTGAAGCCGACTGACTCTCGAGTAGTACCATTAGGTTTAGCTGAATAACAGCCGCCGGTGACGCAGCGAGTGAAGCCATGGTAACACAGACGACAAGTGCTAGATTTCTCCAGTAGGTTGAGTCCATATTTAGTTCTGTGAAATTTGCAGGATTGACTTTAGTTTGCCATTCAGTCCTAGCTATAGTTTAATCAATAAGTTTCTTCATTTTTCTCTGGGATGTCATATTTCTTCTCCTCCTCCAGGTGCACAAGGAAAGAGCATACACAGCTCTCATTGGCCCAGCAGGAAGTGGGAGAAGAGTAGAGAGGACTGAGCAACTCAGACCATCTTACTCTCTTAGAGACGAGCTTTTTTAGTGTACAGTTTTATGAAATCTATGCGAAGAAAGTCGTAAAAAGTATTTTGAATAGGATTGAAAATTGTCGCAAATTGAGGGCAGTGGCAAAAATTAACTCTGCTTAGTGGATTTTAAACTCAAAATACGAACGACTAAGATACGCGCGTATTAGGACCGACTTAAGAATCTATTGGTCGTAAAAAACGCGCGTTGCATGTAAATAAAAAATGCGTTTGCAATTTCAATAAGTGCTCAACTCTCATGTCTCTCTCTGGACCGTGAGACTCGTCACCTTCACCTGGCATAAGTTCCGCCTTGCTGCATCGATAAAATAAATACAGAGCCTAAGGATTCCGAGTGGCGCATGGTTTTGTTTGCTCAACCCATCGATCGATTCAGCAGAGAATTCGCGTTCTTCATCAGAGCCCGCAGCTGTTTGGTTCTCTGAAGGAACTTATTATCGAGTGCTCGAAGCTTTTCATGCACTTTTCTGGCTAAACTATTGCACAACAAAACTATTGTACATAGACGCTAAAAGCCGCTAAAATCTCAAAGCAATAAATTGTTGTTTATTAATTGTTGAAAATGCTTGTTACTCGTTGAGGGGCTGTACATGTAGCTCGTAGCCCAGTGGTTAGAGCGTCGGACTCACGACTGATAGGTCGGGGGTTCGATTCCCGAACCACTCGTAACAATTTGTGTCCTTGAACAAAACACTTAACTTTACATTGCTTCAGTTCACCCAGCTGTAAAATTGGTGCCAGCATTAGCTGGGATAATTGAGGATGTGTGTGGCGACCCCCCAATACTTGGACTGAACAGCCGTACGCAGCCTTCAGATGCGCCGCGCAATAGCTGCGGCTGAGCTGTCGGTTGCACATCTGGCCCAATTGGGGCAGGTCCAATCAATTATTATTATATTATTATTATTGTGAAAATGGATGCCTCTTTTAGCTGGGAAACTCATTTCTACTGGAAATAAATATTCAATAACTGCTTTAAGTAGGTAATGTAAATAGAAACATCTCTAAGTTAAAAAAATTGCATGTAAAATATCCAAGAGTAAACGTCACTGGTGGTTTTTGTTGCTATGGCTATCTGATATTAGTAAGTCTCTCAATCGTTCCACCCCGAGACTAACAGTCATGTTCCTAGGTACGCTTTGAAAGCAGTTGTACACAAGAATAAGCGCATTGTATCTAATTAAAGTGACAACAAGTTTTAAATGAATTGCTAAAGTTTTGGTCACAGTCAAAATAGTTTCACATGTACGAAAATTGCAGATCCATGCGAACAAATCGGCTCTGCTCACGGCTTCTGACAGCAAGCTGGGCAATTAACAGCTGCCCACAAATTTTAATACACATTATAAGCTTAATTTGGCTCATCTGCTGAATCGACATTTCTTGCCAAATGTGCCCCGAGGCAGTTGTCAACCCTGGGCTCAGCTTCAACAGAATTATTGTTTACATGACTATGCCAGTTTTCACACGGCACAGCAAGCCAAGCGTCACTCTGCAGCGGAAGAGATCGGATCAGTCTGATTAGCCGGTTGGTTTCCAACAGAATTATGGTGGGCTAGTGCGCAGATGGAATTTATTAAATGTGCGTTTAAAACTGGCAGAACAAGCTTAATATCTGATACGATTATAGCCAGGCACAGAATAGCAATTGCTTGCTAAGCAGCTTCAATTGTCATTCGATTCGTATTCGAAGAACCAGCTTGCAAAAAGTCCTAAAGAGAGAGATTCGTCCTAACAATGACTGTCTCAGTGGCTCCAACTGCGACCCTGTGAGTAAACTGTTATTTGATAACATTGCCTTTATTTTGCTGTGAGCACTGCACTAAATTAAGGTGATAGTCAAGTAGTCAAGCACATTCAGCTTGCTCCTGAGTCAAACACGTACTTGCAGATGCAACACGAATCGCACAACAACCCCACTCTAATCGTCCGGTGCTAAGCTACTCAAAATCCATTTGATTATGCAATTAATTTTTTGTTTTTTTGGGAGAGTAAAAGCTGATTACTAAACTATTCTCTGCACAAAATTAACGCAGGTGCTACCACAAGATCAATGGTCCCACTGCCGAGAGTCTATTGGCAACTCACGGCGTTGAGGGCGCCTTCCTGCTTCGTCCCAGCTCCAAATCTCGAGACGGCACCGGAGCTCAGGCCACGGTGCTGTCTGTGCTGCACCGAGCCAAAGTTATTCACGTGAAGATCGTTTCGAACGGCGAGGTCTGCCAGCTGGAGGGCGACACGGAACAGTTTGCGTCCCCTTTCGAGATCATTCAGCATTATACCTCTGGCAAGCACACTCTTAACCTGTCTAATCACGTGCAGGTGAGGCTTAGCCAGCCGATATTCAAGGACAATCCGGTGTTCCTGGACGATCGCTGGTTTCACCGAAACATCAACGGAAAGCGGGCTGCCGCATTGCTTGATGGCAAGTCGGAGGGCAGCTTCTTGATCCGATTGGCTGCCCACGGCGAGCCTTTGTACGTGATCTCAATGGTAGGCCCGGACAACAAGGTGGTGCACGTGCAGATTCGCAAAGGTCAGGACTCGCGTGGTCAGCAAAAGTTTCACGTGTCACAGGACAGCACCTTTGTTTCAGTCCAAGAATTGGTCAGCTTCTACAAAGAACGCAGCATGGTGGACTCGAACGGCATCCAATACAAGCTTAAAAAACCTGTTAACACGTCAAGTCTGAAGGCGACAACCATCAAGCATCGCATCAACGATCTTGGCCACTCGGAGGAGGGCGGCTTCAGCGACGAGTACATGCAGTTGACAAAGTTCGACGAAGACAACCGCGAGAGGCCCAAGACTGAAGGCTTCAAAGCAGCCAATCGAAACAAAAACCGCTTCAAGAACATTCTGCCTTATGATGAAACGCGCGTGAAACTCACCGACACTGTTGAGCCACCGCTAAACGATTACGTGAATGCCAACTACATTCGACCTGATCTACACTTGCCGAACCACAATGTCTATATAGCCAGTCAGGGGCCGCTGCAGGCCACTGTCGTGGACTTCTGGCGCATGGTGTGGCAAGAGAAGGTCGAAGTGATCGTCATGACAACTAAGGAGGTTGAGGGCGGCAAGAGCAAGTGCGCCAAGTATTGGTCGACACGCGCTGACCCGGTCAAACAGGTTGAAATCGGCGAGTCCGGCGGCGCTTTTATTATTCGCTACCTCGACGAAACTCTGAAGCATGACTACACCTTGACTAAACTGGAGGTGAGCCACAGCGCACGCAAAGAGCCACCGCGGTTGGTTTATCACTTCCAGTACCTGGCCTGGCCAGACCACAGCGTGCCAACGGACCCGACCTCCATTCTGACTCTGCTGCGCGACATGAACCAGCTAGTGGACCGGATTCGGGCCGGCAAGCCGCGCCCCGGTCCACCAATTGTGGTGCACTGCAGCGCGGGAATTGGTCGCACTGGCACCTTCATAGTGCTGGATATCCTCATCAACCAGCTGCAAGCGATCGGCGTCAACTCCGATTTGGACATCTTCCGGGCGGCTAGGAATCTTCGAACGCAGCGCTCGGGTATGATACAGACCGAGCCGCAATACCGCTTCGTGTACATGGCCATTCTCAAGTACATCGAGAACGAGACTAACAAGTCCCGGCCGATGGACGAAGTCTACTGTACATGAGTGTTCCTGCTGTACTTTCGACTGCATCTATAGCGTGTACTGTTGACGTGGTTTTTTATTTATATTGTCTTTTAAGAATGAAAGACATCTCGATATTTTAAAATTTTCAGCATAAAATCCACTTTAAAAATATAAAATGAACTAGACTTGTATATTTTATTATTGAGTATTGAATACGCTCGTAGTCCTGACACCATTGCTTTTTTCATATACTTGTGTGCAAGTCAACTATTGTAAACTTGCGAATTGTGTCCCAGCTCACCCGAATAATATTTACAGCTTTTTTAATTTTTTCCATCTCATCTCTCAGTTTGTGTAATATCTAATACTCGTTAATGCTGAAAATGATTTTTGCATCCAATATTAATTTCCTCTATACCGTAGCAGCATATCAACAACAGCAATGTCAGTCGACGTTTTTGCCATCGACATCGATGGCAATTTAGTACTTTTACGTTATGCGAAGTTTGTCGACGTATAAATAATAGAATTAACACTAATATAATAAAAATCATTATTATAATTACTATAATTATAATTATTACTATTATACATACGTCGTTATCCGTCGGTGTAATGTAAAAAGACCCATTTGCCAGCGACGTCCATCAATGTCGGGTACTTCGGCAGATGTCGGAATGTTGCACGGGTACTCTAGTTAAAATTGTTTTGTTTTTTCCCAATATGAATCTGTACCTTAATATTTTATCAATATTCAATATAAATATTTGCGTCTAAATTATAAACAGCGTCTATCAAAACGTCCTAAACGATTATGTGATATTTTATTCAGGATATTTCTGTAGCAGCTGCATAAATATTGTTTGCGATTTTGATCTATCAGAACTATAATTTTCTGTATTAAGTCATTAAAGAAGTCATTAAAGAATTTCTAGTAGTTGAAATTTGAAATTTGATATGAAATTTATATTCTAAGTGCATTTCTTGCACACACAGTATTACTTTCACTAGTATCACGTGCGCACAATAGCTACATTCACTTTATTCTACGCGACAATATACAGTAAGGAGAAACATTTTTTATCAGCGGCAATAGTTTTTCCACAAGATTACTACGCTACGCATATCGCAAAACACTACGACGGAAATCTGACCAGAAAATTGGAATTTTCTCTTTTGGTGAAGCATTTTGCAAGTATCGACAAACACAGAGCAAACAATTGATTCGTTGATATGCGTGTTACAAATAAACAACAACAAAAAGCGCGTCACACGCACGCCTCTCATCTGTACACAGTAAAGTAACGCATTCAAGCTTAAAATCAAGCTGAAGCTCTCATGTTGACACCCAGCAGTGTCATTGTTGCAATAGCGGATAGTGAAAACAGTGTCGTTGATCCGGCAGTCGATGACGCTTCTGTGGGTGGGGTACGTTGATAGACATGCAATAAGTGACGGCATTTTCTAGCACTGATTTCCATCCTAAAGGAGCAACGAGCGTAGACTTGTCAGTGCAACATTCCGACGTCTGCCGGTGTATCCAACGTACCTGATGTCAAGAGACACTCAAACTTTTCATCAAGTTCAGTCGATAAGGAATTAATCTATTTTGAGGAAACTCAACACTAGCTAAAATCATATACGCTCGTAGTTGTATTGTAGGAACACGCAGTGACTGATTTATACGCGTACCTCGTAATACGCGGATTATCCAGCTATTTACAACCCCTTACTGTTTTTCTATCTTTACAAAAAGACGGGGAATTCTGACGCCCAATTTCCGCTTCAGAGATCGCAGGACACGAATAGGAAGAGCCAGTTGGATGAGACAAGCAGGCAGCGGGTGGGTGAGGAGGTACGGAACGACCGTCAACCGGAGGTCGAAAATCAACAGTAGGAAGCTATGCAGGCCTGCAAAGCTGCACAATTATTATTAGTTGCAGTCTTATCGCAGCATACTGACCGGAGCCTAGGAGGCAGACCGATGCTTGATGGAGTGGAAAATTGCCAATCGCAAGGGTACGCCGGGTGTTCAGGGCGATTATTTTGGCTAATGGAAAATCTGCGAAGAGCTATTTTAAGCTTCACAACTAGCTAATACTAGCTGTATTTAGCAATAAATGAATGCTTCAACCATAGACTACGGAGTCTACTCCACCAAGTCTACTGTACCCATTCTACTCGTCTACTCTACCCAGTCTACTCCTTGGAATATACTTTTTGGAGTCTACTCTTTGGAGTCTACTCTTTGGAGTCTACTTGTCTACTTTTTGGAGTTTTCTTTTTGAAGTCTACTCTACTGTGTCTACATGTACTCTTTTAGAGTCTACTGTTGCGAGTCTACTCTAGCGAGTCTACTTGTCTTCTCTACCGAGTCTACTCTATTGAGTCTACTTGTCTACTTTTTGGAGTTTTCTTTTTGAAGTCTACTCTACTGTGTCTACATGTACTCTTTTAGAGTCTACTGTTGCGAGTCTACTCTAGCGAGTCTACTTGTCTTCTCTACCGAGTCTACTCTATTGAGTCTACTTGTCTACTTTTTGGAGTTTTCTTTTTGAAGTCTACTCTACTGTGTCTACATGTACTCTTTTAGAGTCTACTGTTGCGAGTCTACTCTAGCGAGTCTACTTGTCTTCTCTACCGAGTCTACTCTATTGAGTCTACTTGTCTACTTTTTGGAGTTTTCTTTTTGAAGTCTACTCTACTGTGTCTACATGTACTCTTTTAGAGTCTACTGTTGCGAGTCTACTCTAGCGAGTCTACTTGTCTTCTCTACCGAGTCTACTCTATTGAGTCTACTTGTCTACTTTTTGGAGTTTTCTTTTTGAAGTCTACTCTACTGTGTCTACATGTACTCTTTTAGAGTCTACTGTTGCGAGTCTACTCTAGCGAGTCTACTTGTCTTCTCTACCGAGTCTACTCTATCGAGTCTACTTGTCTTGTCGACCGAGTCTACTCTACCAAGTCTGACCCACCCAATCTACTCAACCCAGTCTAATCTACCAAGTCTACTTTGCTGAGTCTACTCTTTGGAGTCTATTCTTTGGAGTCTACTCTACCGAATCTAATCATCTACCATACTGAGTCTACTCGTCTACTCTACCGAGTTGACTTTTCTACTTTTCGGAGCCTACTCTAACATGTCTACTCTCTAGAGTCTACTTTACCGTTTCTACTCTTTGGAGTCTACTCTATTGAGTCTACTTGTCTATTTTTTGGAGTTTTTTTGGAGTCTACTCTACCGTGTCTACATGAAATCTTAAGAGTCTACTCTTTCGAGTCTACCCTACCGATTCTACGAGTACTCGTCTTCTCTACCAAATCTACTCTACCGAGTTTGCGCTACGTATATTACTCCACTGAGTCTAACAGATTACGCTCTATGTTCGTTCTCCGTCAATGAGTCATCTATATTCTACAAAACACATTCTACGTCGCAGCCGATTTGAGAATAGAGGTATGAAACAGGTCAGTCAGTCAAGCTTCCATATACCATAAAAATAATCATATTTACTATACAAGCTGCTCCTCAGTTACTCTTCGCGAGAAGAAAATCTTTTCGCTCCACCTCCGAAGTGCTTTTCAATGCCTCGACTTCCGGAGTTGGGTCGCGGCTTCGCACAAATCACTCAAATTTCTTTCTGTTCCTCTGTTCTCTCTCCCACCCTCTCCCTCCCTCTGGGCCGTCAGCTCAAAAGCTGTGTGTGTGTGTGTGTGTGTGTGAATTGCAAGGCCTTCTCAAAGACGAAGCCCCTACAACTAAAAGAATCAGATTTTCGGGTTGGCTTAAAATTTTTCTGAAAATATACATGAGAAGGCAGAAGCTCCAAAAAATTGTGCACCCAAAATACAAAACGTTAATCTGCACAGACGAAATTTTGTTCTTAAGCTATCATGGCTGATTTAGATTTACGATTCTTGCCCGTAAACAACTGGCCCTCTAGTGAGTACGATTTCGCACTGAAATAGTGCTTTTACTGACGTTAGTAATAATAATAATAATAATAGTAATAATTAAGTACACCTGGACTAATGGGAAGATGGGCAACCGACAGCTCAGCCGCAGCTATTGCGCGGTGCATCTGAAGGTTGCGTACGGCTGTTCAGTCCAAGGACTGGGGGGTCGCCACACACCCTCAATTACCCCAGCTAATGCTGGCACCCATTTTACAGCTGGGTGAACTGAAGCAATGCAGAGTCAAAGTGTCTTGCTCAAGGGCACAAATTGTTTCGTGTGGGTTCAGAATCGAACCCCCGACCTTTCAGTCGTGAGTCCGACGCTCAAAACTTGATGAATTTTGGTAGAATTTCCAAGATGTCCTATTCCCGCGAGGAATCTTTGGTCTCGCAGTCCTCATTGTGTCGCCGGCCAGTTTATGGCTGTGACATGGTGCGCTGTAGTTCTGGATTGGAAATTTCCAGGACAATTTTCAGCTTAGTTAGTACAATTTGAAGCTGCAGTAAAAGTTATCTAGCTTTGCAGAGCTCTATACTGTTTGGCTCCAGTGTCTCGTAAATTCCAATTCAAAAATCGCTTTGTGAGTTGTGATTGATTTCGCTACTCTTCCATGACTGAATTTGCTGGTGACTCTAAGAATTCTCTAGTGAGGCTTAAAGTGATATTGCACAAATACTTTTTTTTAACGGGGCGCCCACCAAGAGACAGGGGCGCCCACCAAAAGAAAGAAGCGCCCACCAAGAGAAAGAAGCGCCCACCAAGAGACAGAGGCGCCCACCAAGAGACAGGGGCGCCCACCAAGAGACAGGGGCGCCCACCAAGAGACAGGGGCACCCACCAAGAGACAGGGGCGCCCACCAATAGACAGGGGCGCCCACCAAGAGACAGGGGCGCCCACCAAGAGACAGGGGCGCCCACCAAGAGACAGGGGCGCCCACCAAGAGACACGGGCGTCCACCAAGAGAAAGAGGCGCCCACCAAGAGAAAGAAGCGCCCACCAAGAGACAGAGGCGCCCACCAAGAAACAGGGGCGCTCACCAAGAGACAGGGGCGCCCACTAAGAGACACGGGCGTCCACCAAGAGAAAGAGGCGCCCACCAAGAGACACGGGCGCACACCAAGAGACAGGGACGCCCACCAAGAGAAAGAAGCGCCCACCAAGAGAAATAAGCGCCCACCAAGAGACAGAGGCGCCCACCAAGAGACAGGGGCGCCCACCAAGAGACACGGGCGTCCACCAAGAGACAGAGGTGCCCACCAAGAGACAGGGGCGCCCACCAAGAGACAGGGGCGCCCACCAAGAGACAGGGACGCCCACCAAAAGAAAGAAGCGCCCACCAAGAGAAAGAAGCGCTCACCAAGAGACAGGGGCGCCCACCAAGAGACAGGGACGCCCACCAAGAGAAAGAAGCGCCCACCAAGAGAAAGAAGCGCTCACCAAGAGACAGGGGCGCCCACCAAGAGACACGGGCGTCCACCAAGAGAAAAAAGCCCCCACCAAGAGAAAGAAGCGCCCACCAAGAGACAGAGGCGCCCACCAAGAGATAGGGGCGCTCACCAAGAGACAGGGGCGCCCACCTAGACAGCAAATATTGGAACTGTTTCGGCCCCTCCAATTAAAATTCCTGCGTACACCTAAGCTAAATAGAATCAGACATTTATAAATCAAAAATTAGTTATCAATCCCGAATTTGTGTCAGAACCTACCGTTGCATTTAACGCTAACCTGCTCTTCGATGTAGGTCCGGACGTGATAGAAGTTGAACTGCAGGTAGTAGCACTGGGAGCCCATTAGGTTGAGGATGTAATGCACGCAGGACTGCGACTTTTGCACCGTCATCAGAGCTCGTCTGTGGTTAAAGTGTTGAATAAAAAATCTTTAGATAATTAAAACTAAGCAATTACATTTTTCCGTTTAAAACAACACACAGCAAACTTTAAATACATTTAGGTCTACGTTTCTCTGTTGCAAGTGACGCACGTGATAGGCGGTTTGAAGTTGTTCGTCAATAAATGGTTGATCGACTTTGAAACCAAGGGCCGTATGCAGAAAGCTCTGTCTAGGGTAGTCCGGTCTTGAAAAGCTAGTCTAGACTTGGATTTGGTATGCAGAAACACAAAGTTAGACCAGTCTACTATAGCAGAACTAGGCTAGCTAGACCATAGACTATAGACTGAACTACCCAAGTCCGGACTAGCTAGTCTGGAATAAGCTTTCTGCATACGGCCCCAAATGAAACCGTATGTCTATGAAAATTTCTAAAAAATTTAAATTTTCTTGCATACGTTCAAAGCACAATGAGTATGTGTTTTTGCAACAATATAGATACCAAGGCAACCAAGTGTGAAGGTGCAAAAGGCGCAATTGAAGTCAAGTTAAAGCGATTTTTGTGCTAAGCATTGAATACACACCGGTCGAGACTGCCGTTCCTGTTTTTAAAGATGACGACAGGTATTTTATATATTATTCTTTAGCATTCAAAAGAACATTTTGTCGGAACTGACTTCGTATTTTTACTGGAAAAAACTCTCTCGACGTGAATAATGTTGAACTTGCGTTGTCCGAGCAATGTTTCGAGATAAGCCTAGGAATAAAAAAACGGCCCTTCTAAAACCATTATTTTGTCATATTTGAACCGAAAAGCGCACTCACGTGCAAACGACGCCTTTCTTAATGCCATCGTAGAGAGACGCAATGCACAGGTTAACGTAGTGCGGCAAGTTTTTCGGTAGCCCTCGACAATATTCGCCTGAAATGTTTTACGCGCAAAGGTTAGTTAGTGCTGTTTCACGATTAAGGATGCTTGGTTTAACTTGCTTGCAAGTATTCAAAATGACTCTCAAATTTACATCAACGAAATGAAGTTCAAGCCGATCGCAAACAAGCAGAGCCAACATGCAACTCTAACACGAATTCCTGTTGCCACAATCATAAGATCAAATCTATTTTGTTTAAGTCGATTCGTTCTCCGAAGCCACTAACGATCAACTTGCAGAGTTGCAACATCAGCTACACCTTAGAGTAGTTCAAAAGGCTAAAAATCGCACGCATACGAATTTGAATAATTCAGTATAGTTTGACCCCCACCCTGACAAATCAATAGGTTACTGCTAGACAGCAAATCCGATGGGATTTCAGACAGTGTGTGTGCGAGCCACTGTAGGTTTTTTAGCTCATTTCATTTCTCCTGTGTGCCCCGCTCTCTCAGGTCTACCCGCGCGGGCTAATTGTAATGAGTTATGCGCTTTGACTTTTCTGTTGCGTTTCAACCACTAACGAGGAAAAATGCAAACTAAGTCTCCTCGGTCTAGATTATGGAGTCGGTAGGATCAACGACTGCGTAATGGTTGCACGGCTGTGTTTTTTTTAGACAAAACTGGTCCTTCTGAAGTCGGACGGAAAAGTCGTGACTTGGCGATGTTTAAAAATTAAAGTTAAAAATTCACTATTGAGACAGTTCAAGTGTCTTTAGATTACTACGATTTATATCTCAAATTTATACCTATAGATTTATAACTATTAGAAACAACATGACAATAAACTACACGTAGAGTCCTAAGCACTATGCAGCATTATCATCTTTCTTTTGGCACCCAGACACTTTTCTTGTATTAAATGGGATTTACTAAAATGGGCTAATAGCCTTTAATTGATTACTGAGCTAGTGAATCAGGGTCAGGGTCATGGTAGGCCCTTAATTGTGTCGCATTGTGGTTGAAAAAAGTTGTGTGGCTGTATAGAAATTGTGAAGACTTATATATACGCCAGCCGACATTTCCGATGCCTTTACCAAAGTTTCCGACGGGTTCCCGGCGTCTATAACGAGGCTTCCGACATCTATACCGAGGTTTTCGACCCCTATACCCGGGCTTCCGACGTCTGTACCGGGGTTTTCGACGCCTATACCGAGGTTTCCGACGTCTTTACCCGGGTTTCCGACGTCTATATCGAGGTTTCCGACGTCTGTACCTGGCCCTTCGACGTCTGCACCGGGGTTTCCGACGCCTATACCCGGGTTTCCTACGTATATACTGGGGTTTCCGACGCCTATACCGAGGTTTCCGACATCTGTACCAGGGTTTCCGACGTCCATACCGAGGTTTCCGACATCTGTACCAGGTTTTCCGACGTCTATGCGGGGTTTCCGACGTCCATACCGGGGCTTCCGACATCTGTACCAGGTTTTCCGACGTCTATGCGGGGTTTCCGACGTCCATACCGGGGCTTCCGACATCTGTACCAGGTTTTCCGACGTCTATGCGGGGTTTCCGACGTCCATACCGGGGCTTCCGACATCTGTACCAGGTTTTCCGACGTCTATGCGGGGTTTCCGACGTCCATACCGGGGTTTCCGACCTTTGTTCCGGGGTTTCTGAATGTCGGCGTACTGTAAAAATACCTTTTCCAGCGCATTCCATTCGACATCGGGTACGCAAGAAAACGCAAGAATCTCACCATGATGCCTGACCGAGCACAGGTGCTCGTGCGCCTTCTTTGTCAAAGCGAAACGTCGCATTAAGCCTTCATCAGTGACGCAGCCTCTGCGCTCCAGATTCACCGTGATGCAGTCCCTCATCACCGGATAACTGGCTATGGCACTGTCGCTGAAATTTTTGGCTTCATGATTTTATTAGGTAGCAAAATTTGAAATAGGTAAGTTAGCATCCCCCAAACTGTAGTATAAAAGTCCCATAGGATTTGGTAGATAATTTCCTCTCGTGAGTGACAGTCAGAATTTCTATAGCTTTTGTTCAGATATTGGAGTTGATATTTTCGCGAAGAAAAAGTGTCAATCAAAGAATCGCTTTTTTGAGCTTCCCTTGGAGCATAAAGCTGGTTTTCTAGCCCCATCAAAATCTCCACTCTTCAAGGCCTCTACACGTTAAAAGAAATTTTGTTGATTTTAGACCCAACCGTAAAGACTGCCTACTTCTTCTGTATTTGGTCGGGTCAGTCCTTCATATTTTCAGATACGTAACGAAAAAAGAAGATGATATATATTAAGGAGAAAGTGCATCTTCCCGAGTGAGTGTTTCGTATATTTCTAGCCGTTGGCAACCGCAAATAAACAAAAAAATTGGCCAACGAATTTGATTCTCCGTAGCCATCTCGCTACTGGGGGCTGGGAGAGCGCCGGGTAAGGGCTCCAAGTGCTAACCGAGTTCACGGTCCATGGCCAACTTTTCTATTAGCACGGCTTAGAAAGAGACAGGCGAGGCGATATAGTCATATTTCAAATGCTTATTATGGTAGCCGCTAGCTGCTGGGGCCCGAAAATTGGAACCAAATCGAATGTTTACTTTTGCCTGCCAGTTTGCTGCGTATAAGGAATCTCTGGGCCATGGCTGCCGGCTGCCACGGGGTGGGGGGATGCGGGCTGTTGAAATCCACGATTGATGACCTAATCAGTCATTCACGCGGCAATCACAGGGTTGCGAGCTGAACTTCTGATGACAATCTATTGCTTTTCATAGCTAACAAGGTCTATAGATAGATAGATAGATAGATAGATAGATAGATAGATAGATAGATAGATAGATAGATAGATAGATAGATAGATAGATAGATAGATAGATAGATAGATAGATAGATAGATAGATAGATAGATAGATAGATAGATAGATAGATAGATAGATAGATAGATAGATAGATAGATAGATAGATAGATAGATAGATAGATAGATAGATAGATAGATAGATAGATAGATAGATAGATAGATAGATAGATAGATAGATAGATAGATAGATAGATAGATAGATAGATAGATAGATAGATAGATAGATAGATAGATAGATAGATAGATAGATAGATAGATAGATAGATAGATGGATAGATAGATAGATAGATAGATAGATAGATAGATAGATAGATAGATAGATAGATAGATAGATAGATAGATAGATAGATAGATAGATGGATAGATAGATAGATAGATAGATAGATAGATAGATAGATGGATAGATAGATAGATAGATAGATAGATAGATAGATGGATAGATAGATAGATAGATAGATAGATAGATAGATAGATAGATGGATAGATAGATAGATAGATAGATAGATAGATAGATAGATAGATGGATAGATAGATAGATAGATAGATAGATAGATAGATAGATAGATAGATAGATAGATAGATAGATAGATAGATAGATGGATAGATAGATAGATAGATAGATGGATAGATAGATGGATAGATAGATAGATAGATAGATAGATAGATAGATAGATAGATAGATAGATAGATAGATAGATAGATAGATAGATAGATAGATAGATAGATAGATAGATAGATAGATAGATAGATAGATAGATAGATAGATAGATAGATAGATAGATAGATAGATAGATAGATAGATAGATAGATAGATAGATAGATAGATAGATAGATAGATAGATAGATAGATAGATAGATAGATAGATAGATAGATAGATAGATAGATAGATAGATAGATAGATAGATAGATAGATAGATAGATAGATAGATAGATAGATAGATAGATAGATAGATAGATAGATAGATAGATAGATAGATAGATAGATAGATAGATAGATAGATAGATAGATAGATAGATAGATAGATAGATAGATAGATAGATAGATAGATAGATAGATAGATAGATAGATAGATAGATAGATAGATAGATAGATAGATAGATAGATAGATAGATAGATAGATAGATAGATAGATAGATAGATAGATAGATAGATAGATAGATAGATAGATAGATAGATAGATAGATAGATAGATAGATAGATAGATAAATAGATAGATGGATAGGGCAACACACTTACTTGCACTTCTCGTGCAGCTCTACGTGAATACTTCTTGATGGAGTTTCCGACAATTTCGACTCAAAATCGTAGAAACAGTCGCGTCGGATGCCCTCCAGCTCCGCCATGGTGCAGCTGCGATATGGTCGGATGGCGTGGCACATCCTGGTTGCAGCCAGCGCTATCGCCAGCACTGCGATGGCGGGTGCGGCAGACATTCCAGTTGAATCAAAGCTAAGGTTAGGGTTAGGGTCAGAAACCAAAGTATCAAAACTCAGCCAGCGGCAACTCTGACAGTGACTCTTTCTTCCTCTTGCGCTACCGGCTGTCCGAGGTCCCTATTGATAAGATAGATCAATTAAGCAGAGCCTTATCTGGGGAGTTGGGAATTTAGTATACACAGACCAATAAGCTGACGCCGATCCAGCAGCGCCTTTACTAATTCATGCGACAGACTAGAGTATAGATCGACAGCGCTGCTAGTCTTGTCTGTCCGACCCTTTCAACTGCCCAGAGCTCCCTTGTTCAAGTCAAATAGCTTTGCGTGGACAGAACTCACGGACGGGTCTTGGCTGACTGGCTGGCTGGGAAAACTCCATTATAACAAAGAGAGACCTCTGAACCAATACGAAACTGGCAATCGCGTCTCCAGTTCATTCCCTCTGTAAAAGTCAGCTGTTCTCTCTCTGCTCCAGAAACACTCCGTTATATGCCAAAATATCAAACCCACAGAGCTTAAGCCTGCATGGTGAAGCTCTCAGCACTCTAAATTTTGGCAATTTATCCCTTTCTCTCTCTCATCCTCTTTATCGCTAACCCTCCTGTCCCTCGCACTCTATCAATATGGTTAATTCCAGCTGGCCTTGGCAATATTTTTACGCTTTCATATTGAACACAAACCATCAAATAGTACGCTTGTAGAGCTGAGGACTGACAAATTACTCGTAATTAGGCGTGGCCGTGGTTACATATATTGCCACACTGGTTTTAGGTGGCTACGAGTACGAGTATCAATATGAAGTTACCAGTTAAATTTATTACAACAATTAACTCATGTTATAGAATGTCGTCTTGGTTCAGCGACGTTAAGTGCAACAATGTTAAGTGAAGCGATGTTAAGCAAAGTGACGTTAAATGAATTTATGTGAAGTGAAGTGACGTTAAGTGAAGTGACGCTAATGGAAACGATGTTAAGTAAAGTGTTGTTAAGTGAAGTGATGTTAAGTGAAATGACGTTAATGGAAGCGATAGTAAGTGAAGTGACATTAAGTGAAGTGACGTCAAGTGAAGTGATGTTAAGTGAAGTGACGTTAAGTGAAGTGACGTCAAGTGAAGTGATGTTAAGTGATGTGACGTTAATGGAAACGATGTTAAGTGAAGTGATGTTAAGTGAAGTGACATTAATGGAAGCGACAGTAAGTAAAGTGACGTTAAGTGAAGTGACGTTAATGGAAGCGATGGTAATTGAAGTGACGTTAAGTGAAGTGACGTTAATGGAAACGATGTTAAAGTGAAGTAACGCTAAGTGAAGTGACGTTAAGTGCAGCGATGTTAAGAGAATTAACGTCAATGGAAACGATGTTAAAGTGAAGTGGCGTATTTTGTTAATTTTCAGTTGTTTGTGAATTCATTTATGAATTTTGCTATCAAGCGACAGTACGAGTATCTAAGCGTTAAGCGCCCTTTTTAAAAGACGTTCGACTCGTATGTGCCGCTGTCGAAACCTCTGAAGATGATGCAGTTTTCTAGCAAAATATTTCGTTCATCCAAATCTTTCTATTAGAACACTTTCTAATTCAAGATTTAGTTCACTAACGACACAGAGAGTTTCACATACAGACTACAGAAAGCTAGTCGAAATAGAGGAGTCAAGAAAGAGCAGTTGCTGCAAGTACGTTTGGACAGTTAGGTAGATTTCAGCCAATAAACTGTTTAATATTTCATCAGCCCGATGCTCAAAGCCAGGACTCAGAACTGTGCATAGCAGATAGGCCCGGAGATATTGTAATTTTCACTCTCGTATTCCCATCCCCTAGGCCCCTAGGGGGAAAACCCGAAATTCGCTGGGTTTAGCTTATGTTCATGCCTCCCATGTCTACTCTGCGTATACAACACTAGCAGGCTTTCACTGAGATATGAAGAGTACGAGAGAGCAGGTTTAAGCCAGGCACGCAAAATACCCCATGGGGATGGCATCGGTGTCGCCCTCTCACCTACATCTGCGATTCCCAGTCATCTTATTGGCATCCAGGAGGTAATCCAGCAAATTCTGAGATGCTCGCATGGAGATTAACTGCACTCGTCACTGCTATGTCACAGTTCCTAAATTGACTTCTCTCTCTCTCTCTCTCTCGCACTATTTCGTTTGCTTATCTTTAGATATTTTCTTTAAAATGAAGCACTCGTGCCTGGATGAATAATTAATTCATGGTTTTATTGTCTAATTCTGGTCTGTAGAATCTAAACAGCCTCTGCAAGGCCCTTAGAAAGTGACTCAATTCTGCTTTAGCTGAGATCTGCTGAGAAGAGCGGGGAGCAGCTCAGCGGTGAACGCACCTGACTCTTGCGCCACAACCCCTGGTTTAATTCTGAGCCCGATCACATTTATCGTTGTCGTTCAATATTCACACCTATGAAGGCCAAGCCCAACGCACAGAGTGTACACAACGATGTCGCTGAAGACGTTGCACCAGGGTGCTCGTAATCCTCCTGTAGTTATTAATATATTATAATGTGTAGAGAGCCTTATTAAAGGTCTAATAAAATATTAGCCAAGTTCAACTAAGCCTATTTCTATTGAGCTTTATCCGTAAATGGTCTAAGCTAGTCTTATTTCAGGTTTAATGAGGTGCATCAGTGAACTTTTCGCATGTCTAGAAGCCAAATCTAATAGAACATTACTCGACCTTGATCAAAACGCGCTCTATGAGAGGCTCTAGGAGTTCTCTAATCTCTAATGTCCCAATGTCCAGCCTAATGCCCTCAACCCCCGATCGCTTCAGGTTTCAATTCAACCGCAGACGCACATGCGCTGTGCACTTTAACGGAGAGAATGGGTTGCTAGCGAACATGAGAAATGGTCATGGTCATTAAAAGAGGCCATTCTATGCGGCTCATTCTTGCTTGGCTCTTTTAACATTGCCGTTAATGTCAACCTCGTCCCTCATCAACACGGGCACCGTTTCCTATCCCGGCGGCGAAAAGTGATGCATCGTGTGGAAGCAACGAAGCTAATTCGGCTCTTGAGTCTTACAAGCTTGTCACTTCTATGCTCATGTTTCCTTTGTTGTTAATTAGTGAAAAGAGTGAAGATCTACATGTAAGGCTGACCAGACTACTTTAGACGGAAATGGATGCAGTGCACATGTTTTGGATGGCACATAGCTAAATGTAGTAACTCGTATTTAGTACATTACCATAATGAATCCGTCCCTATGCATCAAGACTTCCGCAGCATCAGCATGCCTCATCAGCCGTTTGCCACCGTGTAATTCACACATCTTTTTCTCTGTTTTAATACATTCTTTTATTTTCAATATACGGAAAGCATAAAAGTATGCACCCTTTCATCATATATATTACTCATAGGAGTCTAATAGGCTGACGACTTTCCAAATCACAGCCAGACGAAATTTCCTGGGAAAATGGCGGTTCCAAATGTTTCATTATACCAGGGTGGCTACCAAATTACAGTAGGCTAAAATATCATATGGTCAGAATGTAGAACAGTCAGAACAGTCAGAATGCATCACTGGTGATATACATTTCATTCCCCGGACCTAAAAGCACGGCGTACAAAGATTGTATACATGTGCGACAATAATATTATGCCATAATTCTGTAGTGACTGGCTGCTAACTGGCTATTCAGCAGCATTCACTAGCTGTCCTTAAGAGTGCTGTGATCCGCTGCACAGTATCTCAGTCCACCTGAGCTAGTGAGAGAGTTACCCTGTGCTGGGCCTAAGTGTTTACTGCCCGATGACTCATCGCCTGAGCGGGCGCGGGCAGCCACACTCAATGTCTTCCCACTCGCGCTGAGGAGGCGTAGCAGGATGACTCATCACCTGCGCGGAGTATAATGGCTGCCTAGAGGGAGTAAACAGGATGACTCATCCGCCCATGTTCTATTTTTAGCACAGAATAAGCACGTGACTGTGCACGCACTCTGAGCGTGGCCACTGACCTTGAGTCACGCCACTGATGCGTGACAGGATTGCCTTATTTGGAAGTTGGCCTTGAATCACGCGTCGTTCGCATGATTTCAATGCCCAAATAAGGAAGTTTCACGCGCTCACCGCATGAAACTCACGTGACTTTTGGGGGTCCGCTCGTCTATAAATACGGAGCATCTGAGCCAATTTTCTCCAGACCGTGTTCGTAGACGGCGTCGTCTCGCGGAGCATTGTGGCTAACTCGTGAAGCCTCTGCCTCCGAGCTCTCCTCTCTCATTTCAGGTTTTACAGGTTTTCAGGTCCGAGCAGCATTCAACTAAGACGATCGACTGTCGAGACATTTTCAGATTTGGCCTTTGCCCCGAGTGTCTTCGTTAATTTTATTTCAGGTGACGGATAGACAACTCTGCCGACGCGTCCAGTCCGCACACCAAGGTGGCAGCAACCCTACCAAGTCAAGGCTAACGTTTTAGGTTTATTTTCAGGCAAATCGATAGGACCGAAGCAAAGGGCAAACGTTACAATTCACATAGTATTTAGTGAGGATGATTTTTTTGTATTTTCCTTAAAACGAACTAGAATGCCTACTTTCATGAGAGATTCAATGGTCGGTTTTAAGGCATCCTTACATGTACAGCATCATCAAAAAAGTTAAAGCATTCCCTTTTTATTGTCTCATGAACTTTTTGCCCTTCGGACATACACTCAGCAACATTTAAAACGCAACACTCTAACTAGAAGAAAAATCAACTCACTCAGAAGAGTCAAAGCGCATAGTCTATGGTTCAAATCGAGCTTCAGAAACGCGTGTAGCCTCCTCTCGCAAGTAACAGGGCGTTGACTCGACGTGGCATTCCCAGAACAAGGCGTCGAAAAAAGTCCTGGGGAATTTCCTGCCACGCGTTAGCAACAGCGTTTCGCAGTTCAGCGACTGTCTGCGGCGGATTCTGCCGTTGAACACTCCGCTTGATAAAGTCCCAGACATGTTCAATTGGGTTCATATCAGGGGATCTTGAAGGCCACCGAAGAGTACGCAGGTGCAGCTGGTCCTTGAGTTCGCTGACAGCTGCTGCCCGGTGCGCCGGTGCATTATCGTCCTGCAGTATGCAGTTTGCGACGCCACCAAAGTGGTTGTTAACAAAAGGGAGCAGATGCGTCTGCAGCAAACGAGCGTACTCATCGCCGTTCACGTTTGCGTCTAAGAAAACCAGCTGGGTCCTGCCTCGCATTGAAATCCCTGCCCACACGTGTACGTCTATATATACGTCTATTGGTACCACCATGCTTTGTGGGCGTTAATGGTATATTCAGCATTTCATCCAAAAGACCATTACGCTTTACTTGCACCACCGCTTCGTTTGAAGCTCCAATGAGGGAACGGCGTTGCATGTAGAAAAAAAGACAAGGAGCCGAAAGTTCCAAAGATGCATTGTAGTTAACTGGGCATTGTGTTTGCCAAAATGGGCCTTTAGCTCAGCCTCAACAAGTCTATGAGTTTTTATGGTAGTTTCCTTAATTGACATCCAGCAGACCTACATGCAGCTACTCACGGAATCTCCTAAGCAGTTTTCAGCCTTTGAATGGAAGCCAACCTCTTTAGTTAATGCGGATGAGTTGGTGAGGCCCTAGAAACATTAAACAACACGTTCTAAACTAGTGAAGGCATCGTCACCTGTCATGCGGTCTAAAAAGTCTGTCTTAGTTTGCTTAATTGGCATTTGCTTTCGGAATCCCTCAAGCAAGGGTTCGTCATGGACAAAAGGGAAGCGGAGCCGAGGGAGGGATGATGAGGATGTTTCTGAAATCCTTGCATAGCAACGCATCTACTCAAGCAGCATGCAGTTTTCAGCTAATTAGCGCCGCTGTAGCAGGCTTTCTGTTGCAAATAAGAAGGCCAACTTAAGTCAACCCAGAAACAGAGAGGCTTCTCGCTTGCTTTTGGTAGCTTTCTTCTGCAACATGTCTGCTTCTCTTATTGCTGCTGCAGTTCTCTTGAACTGCGTGTCTCCGATTTTGACTGCCGCCAGCTCACAGTCGGGTAGGTCAATTGTAAAATTTTCTTGCTGAAAGCCTACTTGATGAGTTAAAAATTGGAAGACAAATTGTTTTCATATTTCAGTGCTTTCGGCTGCCGAGGTTTCGCCAACCATAGCTGCTTCGATGACGTCAGAGCCTGGTCGAAGCGTTGTCGATTGCGCGATGAAATGCGAGCCCCCGTATATGCAATACTGCTCCGCTTTCGCCTTTGTCCCTGAGAGTAAGGTCTGCCTGCTCACGGAGACGCAGAATGCCGACTTCTCATCCGCCGCTCCTAGCGGCTTGGTTTATCGAAAGAGCATCGACAGCGATAGTGAGTTGTGGGGAAATTAAATGGGATTTAAACAAATACGCGAATAAACTGTAGCTTGTATTAATTAAAAGCCATAAAAATATTTACACTGAACATCTTTACATCGAACATCAAATTTTGCGTCTATTTCAGAAAAGATAGTTGTGATTGACGGCAAGACATTCCAAGTGATCGAGCACAGATCGAAGGGCGAGCTCAGCTTTGCCAGGGGATGGACTCAGTATGAGGACGGATTTGGAGATGAGACAGACTTCTGGATCGGTAAGCAGAATTAATTGTTTTAATGAGATAAGGCCGGGGAATATAGGAATAAAACGCTATGTGTGGAAGAAGGGTCTATGAAATTTGCTTGCAAGAAGTTTGCTTGCGGGACTTTTGCTTGCGGAAATTTTCTTGCCGAAGTCTGCTTGCCGAAATTTGCTTGCCCAATCTCGGCAAACTTCTGCAGATTGCCGAGTTGCCGAATTGCAAAATGCCACAAGCAAAGCTCGGCAAGCAAAGTTCGGCAAGCAAAATTCCTGCAAGCAAAGTTCGGCAAGCAAACTTCCCGCAAGCAAACGTCGTACTCCCGTGGAGGAATGGTACGACGGTAACAAAAGCAACTGTAATTTTAGGTCTTCGCACAATCCACAAGCTAACTGGCAGCTCACCGAAGCTTCTACGAGTCGAAGCCGTCACCTGGTCGGATGAGCTGTACGTCAGCGAGCACTCCGGCTTCTCTGTGGCCGATGCCAGCACCAACTACAGAATGACCTACACTTCGTAACTGAGCAATAGCTCCAACACGACTAGCAACCCACTTGTTAATCTGAATGGAATGCAGTTCTCTACCATGGACCGCGACAACGATGAGGGCCATAGCTTTTGTGCCACTCAGCGCGGAAACTCGGGCTGGTGGTGCAATCACTGTAGCAGGTCCGTTCCGAATGGGATCTATTTCAACTCTGCTGTGGTTCACCACGAAAGCATGCACTGGGGTGGCACCGCAGCCCAGGATAAAACTGCGCTGAAGAGCATGCGAATGATGATCCAGCTGGCTTAATGTCGCGTAGCTGGAGACAATCGTTAACTAATAACAAGTGTACTTTCTGTGTTGTAGTTCATTTTCGCCTCTTCAGTGAACTACTCAATAGTAGGGACAGGAAATAAAAAAAATTAAGGCCGATCTATTAATTACTAAGTAATTAAAAACCTATCCAAGTCATGGCTTTGGATAACTAAGCATATTGAGTAGTTCCTGCGTCTCATATATGCTTAAAAATAAAGTTTTTCTTTCTAGGATATTTTATTATAGAATCCCAGATTTAATGTACCAACTAATATTATATCCGATTCCTGAAAACGCATGTAAAACCGATCTCTTGATGATACTGAACCAATTCAAAACTTTAAACTAAAACATATTGATTTTCTGTTGTCGGTTTTTATTAGATCACGACGTAATATATAATGTCTTACAGTTTGAAAGAAACAAAATAAATATATTTAACATCTACTAAAGATCATATAGTTCACTTAATTTCCTATGACGGTCTATTATCACTGAGTCTGAATCTTTTACGCATCCAGAAATAGGACCAAATTTGATTTAAAATCCTTTACCTGTCGCTTTCGATGCCAAATAGTTAAAGGAAGTGATCCTCAGTCAACTTTCCTATTTTAACCATTGGAACTTTTATGATTTATGACCATCGTAGCTGCGTTTCTGGCTCAAGATAGTTTAGCATTTTGACATTCCTAGTTTGCCCCTTACCATTTAACTCACTTTTCATTATGGTTTATAATGGGCGCCGAGCTGTTCTATAGACACCTGGACGTCACAGGGCGTCTGAAAGAGTCAATTTTGGCTTGTTTTCCAACAAAATTGATCTATCTGAAAGCTGTACCAGCCCCCATTATCGGCGAGAAAATCCAGCTGGGGCTATAGAAGAGCAACATCAGCCTGCTTCACTATAGCCGCAGCTTCATCCACGACGATCGTCTAGCTGCCTCCTTGCAATTCGCATTATTGCACCTGGTGCACATGTAGGACCCATACTGCTTTTTGAGTAATCCAAAATCATAGAGTATGTGTTCCGTTGTATTACTCTTAGTAGTCTAGTAGACTGGTCCTTTGGAAATTCCGCAGAAATCATGCACCCTCGACGTACTCGACGTACTCATGTTGAAGGACGTCGCTAAAACTCGCTACAGCATAACAACTATTACGCTGACGGATAAACAACGTTGTACCTAATATCAATCAGTCAGTTTCTGAAAACATACAAACCCATTCAACAGGCATGCACTTTTAGTGCTGTCTAATTAAGGCGGCAAAGCGGCAGTAATAAGTGTCATTAAATTGTTACTGTAGTCTAGGATCTTCTGAGAAGGCTCTCTGATAGTCCTGGTCCCTGGATCAGCGCTACCTGCCCGACAAATCTATTTGACACATTTTAGGCCAATTTAATGTTATAGTGAGCAAGTATAACTTGTAAATGAATTTTCTAGGTATTCGATTAATTATGTAACATGCATCAGTGCATTCTGTGGTGTAAAAGAGACTCGACAGCAGAAGCAGAAAACCCGCTGCAAGAAGTTCTCATGCAGCTCTCTGTATCTACAGCTGTACTATACATGGTCCCTTAATCGCGGCAGTGCATGACTTCGAGATTGACAGCTAAAATTGACACTATTGGCAGGTTATACTGAATAGAGCACTTTTACTTGGAAACCCAATTTTGAAAGATCGAGCTTATAGCAATTGTTAGGTGAGCCAGTTTGCAGGGTCGGTGGCAAGCGGATTAGCTCCAAAACGACTACACAAGAAACGTCAACTTCGTTAACATTCCTACAACGTTGCATGACACAGTAGGTTAAACGACCAGCTTCTGCACTATGAGGCCCGAAAATCTCCCTGATCAAATGCTAAATATCCATAATATAATACATGTATATGTAATGCGCTGTTAAAAAATATTTAATTAATTCAAAACGGTAATATATTTCTATATAGTTAGCCATATAATTCCTTAGCGTTCCCTAAGAAATTTACCGTTTTAGGTAGTTACTGATTTGTTGATTTGCCCAGCTAGGGAAGCTCACACTCTACGTGTGTGGCTATATGAATTTGAATAAATTCTGGCCGGAGTGCACGACGCGTGTATATACATACAAAGATCGATTCTCTCTCTGCGTGTGCATGTGCTACCACATGTACATGTGCATGTGATTTGCCCAGCTAGGGAAGCCCACACTCTATGTGGCTATATGAATTTGAATAAATACTGGCCGGAGTGCACGACACGAGTATATACATACAAATATCGATTCTCTCTCTGCGTGTGCATGTGCTACCGCAAGATTTACATTGACTGCATAATACATCAATCTATAATTGCTACATAGATCTTGTTTTGGCGTCTTGTCCTGGATCATTTAATCCATTTTTCAAAGCGTCGAACGCACGCAATATTTATAAATAATTATCGCAACATCAAGGTATAAGCAAAAAACGTTATAGATATCTATTTTAATATTTTAAAGCATCTTTTACAGTTTTAAGCTATAAAAATAAAAATAAATAAAAAATAAACCCAAAGCAAGCAAAATTTGGTATACTGATTCTTTCTTGTCTTTTTCCTAGAAACGCGGTAATTTAAGTCGATGGGAGTGCGACCCTTAAAATTAAAAAATATCAGTCAGACAGACCAAACCTTCAAACGTAAACAACGATAATGCTGAAGTTCTAACTAACAAGTTAACGTCTAAATCAATGCAAGCTCAAGTTACTTGCTTAGTTTTAACATAACTTACTAAAAAAATTAATGTTTGAATATTTTTCCGTATTAAATGCAAAGATTAAATTGCTGCTAAATAAATAATGCGGAGGTATTAGCATTTGTGTGCTTAATTGGTAATTATATTTAAACTATTAAAACTCATCCACAAGTCGTTGTCGCTTTTTTAAGTATAGGAATATTTTTTTTCTTAGGCTAACTTAGTGATTTATGTTCTGAGCTTAATGGATGCTGGTCCATCTGGATCTGGTGCAAGTTCAAGCCCTACTTCAAAATTAACTCGGAGCACTGCCAAACTTGATGGAACAGTTCAAAATGTAGGCACAGACGCTGACAACAGAGACAAAATTATTGATTCAAGTCGACAGCAAGATGAAGATCGCCATAATGAACAGCTCAGACAAGGTAAACCCAAAAACTAAAAGTGTTTTGTTATTGCTAATATTTGACAATTTGTCCTGGTATTAAAGTTTAATGCATTCTTTTAGATTAAAATTGGTCAGTTACAAAAATTGCAGTTGGTTTTGAATGAAGAAAGACAAGTAAAGGTTTTTATTTTTCTAAAGGGTTTACTTGCTAGAATTTTAGCAAATTTAACATTTTAAAAATATTATAAATTCAAAGTTTAGATTTGATATCACTAAAAATTGACTAGTATAATATTATTCTAAAATGTTATTAAAATTTTTGGATTATAATCCTCAAACATTGGCATCTAGCAAGTATGCATGTTTGGCATAGTTTTTAGTAAATGGCAGGAATATCTATGACTCTTATCGGCAATCCTACACTTCCGTTCGGTAAATTATTTTGACATTTGAATTTTGAATTTGAAACCACTGCATTGCAGACAGCATGTCCTGGGTGACGATGAGCAGATCCCGTAGCGACATGTTGAGATTGAGTAGCTCGGCGGTGTTTCGAACCTCGTTTAACGGGATGATGAACCTGGGTGCTGCAGGTCGCCCAGCCATGGCAATGAAGACAGGAAGATATGAGAAGCTCAATAAAACAAACTGTCAAAAAGCTAGACGAGTAAGGAGATGGATCAGCTTCTCTGTTTGAACTGACTGGGGCTAGGAAAAAGAATGTTTCTTATACTGTTCGTGCTGCCCATTCCTTTTGTACAGGGACCAGTATGCTTCCGACCGGAAAAAATATCTATGGCTCAGTCAGAAGCCAAATAGTCTATGGTTTAGACTATAGTTTAGTTTAGAATAGTTTGCACCCCTTTAAACTCTGTTCGCTCAAACTTTTGGCCATAGACACATTGCCAATCAATGTCATTTGACTCGGTGGTACGAATTCAAATGTGAAAATAATTTACCGAACGGAAGTGTAGGATTGCCCTCTTATCCCTATTAGAATAAATGTTAAAAACCCGTGGACGCGCACTTTAGAAAAGAGTCAAACTATTTTACTGCGCTTTAGGATTATTAGAGATGTTCCAAAAAATCTGCAGTTTTGTCAAAATCAAAATTTGCTAACTTTCCAAAATCAAAATTGAAATTTCCCAAAATCATAATTTAGAAAAACAAAGTTTAGTATGATCAACACTCACTTTTTTACTTTCAATTTATTGCTTGAGCAAAAAGTAATACATGTATATGTAGTAGAAAGTAGTTTTATTTTTAGCAACTTTTTAGACACAACCAAAATTTTCACTTCTAAATTTTTTTTGAAATTGAAATTCGCTCTAAAAAATTCAAAGTATGGAAAATTGAAATTGAATTTTCAGAACATCTCAAAGCTTAATAAATTACGAGTTTATAAGCCCCTTCAACAGAGGCATTATACCCATTTCCATGTATATGTATTTGCTAGAGCAGCAGCCAGTAATAAAGGGCAGCGTGTACGCAGACGATGCGCCTGTGCGCGCGCTATGCTTTAGAAAAATTTCAAAAGTATGCCAGACACCGTCTGCAGTTTTACAACTTTTTCCTATAGGGACTCTTATCAAGGCTAAATGCCTCATCATTTAATTAGTACTTTGCCTATATTCAGTGCAAAAGTTAATGTTTTTTGTCATGTCTCATTTTTGAGCTACAATTTTAGACCTAATGTTACATGTCTAAAGGTTTTCTATATAGGCCTAATTTATTTATTCTAATAGGGATATCAAATTTTCAAGATTTTTTTTGACTTGAGATCTAGGCCTATACTTTTAACTTTAAGATAATTGACATACAAGCCCAACCTCAAAATTTCACCCATCTAGTGCAACTTATTTTTTTTTTATTAGAGGCAGGGGGGTTGTGTGCACCCTGGCGCACTTTAAGCGTCATAGGCACACAACCGGCGAGAGGCATTGCTGCCCATTCCGCCGACTCCCCTGAGCAGGCATACAAGCGCGCGGATACGTACACAGGCACACACTCACACAGGAGTGTACAGCGGCCCTAACTTTATATTATCGTTAGGCATGTACACTTCACTGCGCCTTGGTGGGTTGGCTCTCAAGGCCGCTAATTGCACGAGCAGAGCCAAGCCGAGATTCCAATTCAGCCCCAAATTAATGTGACTGCACTTGGAATCGAGCCTGGGTCGCTGGCACACTAGAGCAGCTGCGCTACCGCTGGGCTACGGCCCCCCTCTCTAGTGCAACTTAGTTTTGTCTAGATTTGCAACTTAATTTCTCAAAATTGCAATTTAGTTCCCCTGATTGCTACTTAATTTTTATTTTGTATGACTTTTCTTGCCTTTTTCTCTTTCTTTTCTTTCTCTTTCTCTTCTCTTTTTTCTCCTTCCTTTCTTTTCTCTTTCTCTCCCTCTTCCTTCTTTTTTCCAATTTTTCATTGTTTTGCATTTTTGATTTTGCAACTTACCTTGGCCAGTGGCCATTTCACTCATTTGGTTTGGATGGACATGGATTGGATATGTGTTGGGCATATATGATAATTGATATTCAAGATTAAGCCTAACTTGCATATACTTGGCCTATTTATTTATATTTTTATTTATTAATATTATTATTATCACTTGTTAAATGTATACAATGATGATAATAGAAAGATAACAATAATTACTTAATATTTGAGCTTGTTAATAACTTGGTGTATATCAAATGTAAGTATGATAACATTGGTAAGCTTGTCTCTAGTTTGTTTTGCAATTCTATTTTCAAGTTTGATTTGGTACCACAATATAATACCTCTGGCTCTGGGCACTGGATAGAATAGTTGATAGAAAATTAAATAGAGCAGTAGCTAGAATATTAGATAAAGCAATAGATAATGCAACAAAAGTAGTGATACGAGGGGCACTACAAAAGTTTTTAGCTACATCTAAACGGAAGCATCTATGAAGCTGAAAGGGGATGTGAACTTAAGAGTCAAAATGGAGCCTGAAGCATTGGGTCCCGATTTCTCTACGCCAATCCCTTTATTTGGAGCCAACTAGCTCCCGTTATGCCGAAAACCCGACCACTTCAGAATTTGGGGATCTCTGTGGGGAGAAAGGGGATAAATGGGGATTTCATATGAACTTAGGGCTATAGAATGGAGCCTGAAGCATTGGGTCCCAATTTCTCTACGCCAATCCCTTCATTTGGAGCCAACTAGCTCCCGTTATGCCGAAAACCCAACCACTTTAGCATTTGGGGATCTCTGTTGGGAGAAAGGGGATAAATAGGGATTTCATGTGAACTTAAGGCTCTAGAATGGAGCCTGAAGCATTGGGTCCCGATTTCTCTATGCCAATCCCTTCATTTGGAGCCAACTAGCTCCCATTATGCCAAAAACCCGACCACTTTAGCATTTGGGGATCTCTGTGGGAAGAAAGAGGATAAATTGGGATTTCATGTGAACTTAAGGCTCCAGAATGGAGCTCAAATGAGGCCAGCAGACCAAACCGACTGGAATCGATAACTTGTCGCCCCAGATGACTATAACCATCTGGAAATTTAGCCCTGTACTCCTATTTAATGAATGAGAAGTCAAAGAGCAATTGTATTTTAAATGCATGTAATGTCTTTGTACACTCGTATTATTATATTTATTATTGCAGCACTCCTTTATTAGTCGGAAGCAAATATAAAATATTTTTAATTAACAAGTTGAAGGTTTTGAAAAAAAATTACTTTAATGTTTGTCATCTTGAAAGCAAAATGCGCTTTAGCTGTCGTCATACTAGTAGCAGCTCACTAACTGCCTAAGCCTGCACCATTGCGATCAATGTAAGGAATCCTGTTTCATGAACAAATGGATTCCAACCTGGTTCAATCCTCATGTCATCGATTTTATACCAGACGTTGCTTTTAAAGATGCAGCAGGTGTAGTGCCCTTCTTGCATAGAGCGGCCTTAATGCGAAATAGTAAACACTGGGCAACCAAGGGACGAGACACTTCCTGCTCGATCTGACCAATTGATACTCGTGTGCAGCTTGTGCCCATTAGATCCCGTCTGGTTAATGTGCAGCAGTGTCACTCTCCCGGCAACAGCTTTTACTTCTTGGACGGACTCACCATTGCACTCTGGATTCACACATTGCAAACGCTGTGGTGTTTGTTGTCCACGCATTGTAGAGGTTCTCAATGTTGATTGGTGCACTTGAAAACTGCTGTAATGCGATTGAAATCACTCTGCCATCGATGGTTCCATTGGGAAGCTCTTCAATGGAGCTGAGGCAGCTCTGGCAAGTTCGAACCAGAGAAAACTCTGTGAGACTGCGCGGCTCCAGTTCCATTCGCTGCAGAACGCACTGCAGCAGTTCATTCATGCAGTGCTGCTGTCTAGGCGCGAATTGATCTGGTAGTTGGCCTCTCAATGCTTCCAAAAACCGATCTACGCTGGCAGGCCCTGTCGCCATGGCGGTCAGCAGGTCTCTCATGGCGTTATGTACCATACCGCCATTCACAGGCAATATGATCTTCATGTCGTATTGAAGAAAGTGAAAGAGCTGCACGACAACATTAGCGTAACATTGCAGACCTCTATTTGAGAGACCGACAAGTCTCGGATTCTGCGAACGGCCAAAGTCTGACTGTTAAGTCTCATGTTGACTCTGCTGATCTTGACGATGATGTTGGGGATGCTGGCTCCGGTCCCGTTGGCTGTTTTGGTGAGCCTGAGGTGTTGTTTCATCTACACTGCCATATAATCTGGAAATGAGTACGCGCGGAAGGACAGAATCAACGAAACGAACTCTTGCACCGGAATTCTTGTAACTTTGAGGCTCGTAGGCGTAGCAGCCTAATATCTTCAGCACGGCCATGACATGGCAGTCACAACCTGCTGTTTTGCTACCGGCAACTGATGTCGTGTAGTAGCCATGTAGAAATTGCAGGCCAGAATCTCGAAAGCCAAATCGGTTGCCATAGGGAGTTTTGCAGATTCGAAGAAGTACGCGATAAATCTTGGACTTGTGACGCGAGAAGACAGCAGCCAAATAGATCCATGATGGTTGCCATTGGCCGAATTTGCTGCTCCAGTTGGTTGGCTGAGTCACTTGCAGGAACTTCCAGCATTTCAAATGACTGGGTAATTCTGATGTTAGAGCCTCAAACTGTTGCCAGGAGTCACCATCATAGCTGCCGAGTACTTCCCTGACTCGAATATTTTGAATGTAGCTGTCAGACTGTTCAAGCTGATATGGTCCCACTGACACCTCCTCTAGATTTTCGGGACAGATTCTGGGAAACCCAGAGCTTTGAGGATCTAGCGGATAAACCACGGTCCAAATCCTGGAGCTAGCAGTAGGAATTCGCGTTAGATCGCAGTTGTAGCCCAACTGCTCAATTTCATCCAGTTCGTTTGATAAAAACACACGTTGTGTAAAGTTCTGGCCGTATTCAAAGAGCGAGAGCCCGGACCATGATGGCAGAAGCTTTCTATGCGACTCAAAACCCGGATGCGTGCGATTGTACATGGCCATAGAATTCTCGATGACAACATCGAGGCGGCTGCGATCACAGAACATCGCAGGCTGCAGCCACTGATATGGTTCATGTCTTTCGTTGATGCACTTGTCTTGCTTGATTGCAGCAAAGCTGCACTCGACAAGATAACGAAACATTGTTGCACAGCGACTTGTGTTGGCTTCCAATGCCGTTAGCTTTCCAGTGATTGGTCGTCCTTGTTTTGGAACTTGGTTCTCAACAAGTTCAAAATTCTCGTTTAGCACCTCGTCACCTGGACCAGTGGGAAAGAGGAGCGATGTATTGCCTTCGCTCTCTCTCTTTACAAAATCAGCGAAGTTTAAACTCGTTGGAGAGCAGGGCTGGCGTGTATAGCCTTTATCAAAGATAGCGACAACCTGAAAGGCACTGCAACCTGAGCACAGAATTCGTAGTAAATCTGCTTCAATTGTGCCACTTGCCTCCATTTCGAGTTGTAGTGCCGTCAGGTTTCCATCGCCAAGAACTGGTGAGATAGCGCCTGTTAGCGGCCCACAGTAGATTATGTGTCCATGGCTGTTTACAATAGCCATCTTTTTTGTCACATTACTACTTTTGTGAGCAGAGTAGGTTCGGGTCTGAGCGTGGTGGCAGCTGCTCTTATGAAGATAAAAATAGGTGTGGTCTCCGACAAGCAATACCAGCTGCTTTCCTTTTAGCAGTCGATTGAAAACTCCAAGGATGAACTCGTCTCTCACCACACAGCGTTTCAACAAGCCAGATGGATCATCGCTTCTGGCAAGGAACCGTGGGTGGAAAGGATCATGGCGATACTGCTGCTCTGCTAGTTCCCAAAAAATATCGCAAGCTCGACGGCCAGATATGTTAAAGTCAAAAGCCAGAGCTTCGAAGCTTTGACCCTGTCGTATCTTCTTCAGATAAATAAACACGCGATTCTCCTTAGACAGAAAGCGCAATCGTATAGTATCCGGAAGAAACGCGCAAAAATCATTAAACTGGTTTCGATCCATGCCAGTAACCCGCTCTACTAAAGTGTCTTTACTAATGCTAGGGAAAATATTAGGATTCAGAAAACATCGGATGTATTCATCTGCTGAGTCTAAAAACCGCGCCGCGCTTCTCTAGCGTTGCGTAAAACTGGCGGCGGAACAAGAGTAGTTTTTGAAGGCGAAGATCCACATCTGCTCGTCTGCAGATGTTTAGTTAAGTTGCTAGTTTTGCTAAAAGCATGACCACACTCTGGACATGAATTGCCAGACATGACTGTGCAATCAGAAAAGTCAGATGCAAAGAAAACAAACGCAGTAAACGCAAACGGAAAAGTCCTATTACACGATAAAGTGACTCTCTGATTCGTAGCAGACTATTATGAATGAAAACCTAGCAGGAATAATATTGAAATCAAGTAGCTTGTAGCTATTAAGTAAACTGTTTAAAACTTGCTAAAGCATAAAAATAATGCAGAGCATTAAAACTTTCAAACCACTTACGCAGGCTTTCGATGTCATACTCAGCACAACATTTGAGAGCAACAGAGTTAAATACAAAAGCAAGTTAAAAAAAGCTGGCTATTGCGTTTGATGGTTCAATAAAAACATGTGCAGGTCGTTCTCTGTACAAAAATCTGCAAATAGGAAACAAAATTCTTGGTAAAATCGCATATAAATATTGATCTCACACTTTCGGTGCTTGCGAATCGGTTTTCAAAACTATAAATAAGAATGTCGAAAAATACCATAATATAAAGATTTTTTGAGGGGGGAGGGGGCGGATCCAACTGGGTGGATTAGCCAAGGGAGGGTGGAGTTAGACAGGCTTGGATTTTTGCGAAAATTCGATTGGTCCTCCCAAACATTTATTGCGGGTCGCCTCCTAAGGTGGGGGGAGGGCGACCGCTTCCCCACCCGCCAGCCCGAATGGCGCTGATGGCACCTTATGGTCTTGGGCAATTATACCGTAAAAAACTCGCGGCCTAAACCAAAAACTGAAATGTGAGGGCCATTGACTCGCTTCTTGGTTTCCAAAATAATCACTATCCTTAACATGGCTTAAGGGCTGCATAACACTGCGCGTTTTTGAGATAAACTCTAGAGCCTTAAGTTCACATGAAATCCCCATTTATCCCCTTTCTCCCCACAGAGATCCCCAAATGCTAAAGTGGTCGGGTTTTCGGCATAACGGGAGCTAGTTGGCTCCAAATGAAGGGATTGGCGTAGAGAAATCGGGACCCAATGCTTCAGGCTCCATTCTAGAGCCTTAAGTTCACATGAAATCCCCATTTATCCCCTTTCTCCCCACAGAGATCCCCCAAATGCTAAAGTGGTCGGGTTTTCGGCATAACGGGAGCTAGTTGGCTCCAAATAAAGGGATTGCCGTAGAGAAATCGGGACCCAATGCTTCAGGCTCCATTTTGACTCTTAAGTTCACATCCCCTTTTCACAGCTTCTCAAAGTATTCTCCACCAGCCTGGATGCAGCGCCTCATCCTCTCAAACCAGTTGACGAAGCAGTGGTGCCACTCAGAAGTCGACATCCCTTCCACCATCTTGTCGAATGCATCAGCAGCCTCCTCTGCAGTCGAAAATCGGCGCCCACGCAGCGAGTCGTTGACTTTAGGGAACAAAAAAAGTCACACGGTGCCAGATCAGGAGAGTATGGCGGGTGACTGGTCAGCTGCAGTCCCTGAGTCTGCAGGAACTGCCGTGTTGCCTGAGCCGTGTGAGTGCTCGCGTTGTCCGGATGCAGTGTCAGGCCTCGGACACCTGACTTCGGACGCGTCCTGCTCAGGCTGTGAATGACCTGCGGCAAGCAGACGCCGGTATACCAGGCCACAGTCACCGTGCGCTGGTCCAGCAGCTGCACAGTCGCCACGTGACCTGAGCGACGGAAAAAAGTTGCGACCATTTGCTTGCCGGTGCTCCTGCCTCGCACGACCTTCATTGGCGGCACCTCGTCCGGAAACGCCCACACCTGCGACTGGCACTTGCGCTCTGGCTCGTAGCAGTAAACCCAAGTCTCGTCGCATGTTACAATGTCGGCGACCGCCTTAGACGCTCCATCGCTGTACTTCTGCAGCATCTGGCGACACCAGTCGACCCTGGCCTGCTTCTGCTCAGGCTTCAGCAGGTGGGGCACCCAACAACTGGTCAGCTTGCGCAAGCCGATGTGGTTGTGGAGGATTTTGGCGATGGCCGGCGAATGGATGCCCAGGGATGCCTCGATCTCCTTGTAGGTTATCCGCCAGTCAGCTTCTACCAGCTGGCGGACACGAGCCACTGTTTCTGGTGTCGTGGCAGTTGAAGGTCGGCCTGTACGCTCCTCATCTTCCAACGAGTCTCGGCCACGACGAAACTCGCGGAACCAGTTGCTGACGGTCGCAAGTGATGGAGCAGCTTCTGGAAAAGTCGCTGACAGCCTTTCGTGGCACTGGCGGCAATCAAGGCCGCTGCGATAATCATAGAAGATCATGGCACGAAAGTGCTCGCGATTCAGTTCCATGAGCTCCGCTGGAAAGTGGGCAGAGGTGCTGTAAGTTATCTGGCTCTAGCGGCTAAATGCTGCGAGATATTTGCGTGAAATTTTATTCATCATGGTCATATATATTGTCCTGTAAGCCTGTAAAAAATTAATCTGATAGGACAAACGGCTGAGGTGTAGCTAAAAACTTTCGTAGTGCCCCTCGTATATAGAGTGGTTTATAGAGTAGTAGAAGATAAGAGCTAGAGGCTAGAGCATTTTCTGATACCATTTTCTATTCCTTTTGGCCATAAACATCATTTTCTACCATGGCACTATATTGCAACACTGATTATAACTTGAAAAAATATCAGGAAACAAACTAAAAGATTACTATAACAGCATAATATCATAGTCACAAGTAGTCAAATAATATCAAATCTTTATTTTTTAGATCTCAAAACTGAGATTGAGATTAAAAAAGTCATAAGATATTGACAATCGAGATTGAAATCTTGTCCAACTCTTGTCTAACTTTTTATGCAATATTTTTAAGTTAGAAATAAAGTGAATCATTTAGATTTTAATAAGTCTAAATAGCAACTAATAAGCAAATCAAATTAATTCCTGCTTTTATTACTTAAAATATAACTTTTGTTAAGTAAATAATTCAGTCATATTTTTTCCTAGGTTTTTTCACTAGAAACAAGATGAATCTATTGCAGTCTAATGCAATTTTTCCTTAGACAACTTTTTAAAATATACCTAGTTCTAAAATAACTTTCCTACACTCTATATACTTTATAGAATTGTTACATGTTTTTTTATATTTAGAAAATCTTTTAAACTAGGAGTCTGTTTATAGCATAGGTCTAAACTATATTAGATGACCTTTTTTCCTATGACCTACATTGGACACCTATTTCCTTCCCCCATATGCTTGCAGTTTGCAGTAAAAATATCCAACTAAGTCAAAGGCAGACCTAGAAAATTTCGAGGGTTGGGGCAAGTTGTTCTAAGCGACTGTAACCCAATATTAGGAAACAGACCTTGCATGGTTATAGGGTAAAAAAGTATAGCCCAATTTTTTTTGGGCATGGCACTATAGCCCCCCCCCTTGGGCCCTCTCCTTGGATCTATCCATGCATTAAGCATTTTAGACTATACTTTTAAATTGGGTTGGTTGGTATCTAGGTTTTTTTAAATAATAGATTTGTAGTATTGTTTGACAAATTGGGTCCAAATTCAAGTTGCCAAATTGAAAGCCAGAATGCTAGTTGGCATTAGTTAAACAATTAAAAATTAAATAAATTACTAAAGTCTCTACCCTACTCTTTACAATGATAAGTCTTTCTCATCTATAGAATTTACAAAGCATATAGACTTCATGCTTGTGGATTACTGAGACATAACAATTGATAAAAAATTTTCATAAATGAATTCAATAATTAATGGATTATAGATACTTCAACAAATGCCCATTTTGAATTCAGAGTCCACATTCAAGGTGGCAACATTACAGTTGAAATATCATAACACAGTATCACAAAAACCTTACCTATGCCTTCAACTTAAAAATTTAACATGTTTAATGTAGGCTATTTTTATAAAACAAAATCTTAATAGACATTTCTTTAATTTTAGAGCTCTACTACTTGATTATAAAGTTTCTTGAGACTGGACCATGTGCAGAGGTTGCTACTGTAAGTACTAGATCTTAATATTATTATTGTTATTGTTTTAATTTCCAATTTTTTCAAATGTGTTTCTTGCATACAATTGATATAAAAATGTACTTTCTTTATTTTTTTCAGCAACTAAAAGCTCTTTGCGAAACAAATCAGGTTGGTAATTCAGATTAAATTAGTTAGTATTAATAAAATTCTATTTATTTAAAATTTTGGTAAACTTGTTTTTTATAGCTTCTGCCTCCGCGCAAGGATTGGACTGGACGTAATCATGTTCGAAGTTTTGAAGAATTTGTAAGTTGCTCCTCAATACTCAATTTTGAATTTTGAATTAACATCTCACGATTGGGATTTCCATGCTGTCATCCCATAATTGAGATTTCCGTGCTGTCATCCCACGATTGGGATTTCCATGCTGTCATCCCATGATTGAGATTTCCGTGCTGTCATCCCATGATTGGGATTTCCATGCTGTCATCCTATGATTGGGATTTCCATGCTGTCATCCCATGATTGGGATTTCCATGCTGTCATCCCATGATTGGGATTTCCATGCTGTCATTCCATGATTGGGATTTCCATGCTGTTATTCCATGATTGGGATTTCCGTGCTGTCATCCCATGATTGGGATTTCCATGCTGTCATCCCATGATTGGGATTTCCATGCTGTCATCCCATGATTGGGATTTCCGTGCTGTCATCCCATGATTGGGATTTCCGTGCTGTCATCCCATGATTGGGATTTCCATGCTGTCATCCCATGATTGGGATTTCCATGCTGTCATCCCATGATTGGGATTTCCATGCTGTCATCCCATGATTGGGATTTCCATGCTGTTATTCCATGATTGGGATTTCCATGCTGTCATCCCATGATTGGGATTTCCATGCTGTCATCCCATGATTGGGATTTCCGTGCTGTCATCCCATGATTGGGATTTCCATGCTGTCATCCCATGATTGGGATTTCCATGCTGTCATCCCATGATTGGGATTTCCATGCTGTCATCCCATGATTGGGATTTTTATGCTGTCATCCCATGATTGGGATTTCCATGCTGTCATCCCATGATTGGGATTTTTATGCTGTCATCCCATGATTGGGATTTCCATGCTGTTATTCCATGATTGGGATTTCCATGCTGTCATCCCATGATTGGGATTTCCATGCTGTCATCCCATGATTGGGATTTCCATGCTGTCATCCCATGATTGGGATTTTTATGCTGTCATCCCATGATTGGGATTTCCATGCTGTCATCCCATGATTGGGATTTCCATGCTGTTATTCCATGATTGGGATTTCCATGCTGTCATCCCATGATTGGGATTTCCATGCTGTCATCCCATGATTGGGATTTCCGTGCTGTCATCCCATGATTGGGATTTCCATGCTGTCATCCCATGATTGGGATTTGTGATTTGTGTGTTAACTTTTCATGCATAAGTTTTTTGATGGTATCCTAGGATGTGGTACTTTTTGTTGCTATCCCATGCGATAATTATGGATTATATTAAATTCCAAGGAAGGTCAATATATTTTTTTGTATTTTTACTCACCAATCGTTCTCAGGATCGCTTCCATCCTCACGTGACCGGCAGTCATCTGGTCGAAGTGTGCTCAGCTATGGGCCCCCTGCTAGAGCGCGCTTATCCGTCTGGCGCTTCAGCGCCCGATGCCAGCAGTCGGGCGCTAACAGGGGGCGCCTGTTCCAGCCTTCTGGGGTCAGCTGTGCAGTCCCTGCTGCGGTCGCCTGCCGGTGAGTGTTAAGGCAGTGCTTTTGGCTTAGATTTTTTGCTGATAAACTGGCTGGTGTTGCCTAGTTACTTTCCAGGAAGCCAGATCCTAATATACCCAAATCTAATCTCATATAGATCCTAATCTATCCAAATGTAATCTCATATGGATCCTAATCTATCCAAATCTAATCTCATAGTATAGATCCTAATCTATCCAAATGTAATCTCATGGATCCTAATCTATCCAAATCTAATCTCATAGTATAGATCCTAATTTACCCAAATCTAATCTAATATAGATCCTAATCTATCCAAATGTAATCTCATATAGATTCTAATATATCCAAATCTAATCTAATATAGATCCTAATCTATCTGAATCTAATCTCATATAGATCCTAATCTATCCAAATCTAATCTCATAGTATAGATCCTAATTTACCCAAAGCTAATCTCATATAGATCCTAATCTATCCAAATGTAATCTCATGTAGATTCTAATATATCCAAATCTAATCTCATAGTATAGATCCTAATCTATCCAAATCTAATCTCATATAGATCCTAATCTATCCAAATCTAATCTCATAGTATAGATCCTAATTTACCCAAAGCTAATCTCATATAGATCCTAATCTATCCAAATGTAATCTCATGTAGATTCTAATATATCCAAATCTAATCTCATAGTATAGATCCTAATCTATCCAAATCTAATCTCATATAGATCCTAATCTATCCAAATCAAATCTCATAGTATAGATCCTAATTTACCCAAATCTAATCTAATATAGATCCTAATCTATCCAAATCTAATCTCATATGGATCCTAATCTACCCAAAGCTAATCTCATATAGATCCTAATAAATCCAAATCTAATCTCATAGTATAGATCCTAATCTACCCAAATCTCATCTCATATGGATCCTAATCTAAATCTACCTAAATCTCATCTCATATGGATCCTAATCTATTCATATCGAATCAAATTTATTCGACGCTTGCAATTGCAGGAGCCACTGGCGTGTCTTTGCAAGGCAAGTTGTAGCATAACTCCCCTATAGAAGTATTTATCTATGTTAATTTGCTTTTTTCTTTTAGTTGTTAGAATGCATAGAATTAATCATATAGCAATATTTTTGTTTGGTTGTGTCGGCACTAATATTTGGTCATTGTGCTTGAGAATTAGTATTTTCTTTTTAGTTTTGTATATACGCTTGCATAAATCCTCTAAACATCTGCATAGTGTGTCATCCCTACTCGCTGCTGTGTACTTCTACACAATAGTGCCATTGCTATACTGTCTCTTGTTAGTTGCATGTCCTGTTTAGTTCAATGTAGCAAACCTAGTAGTTATCTAGCAGTTTATTAAAAAAAGCTTCGATACAAAATTTACAGATCACGGCAGTATTTATCTGACGCTTAGTCAGAGCTTTCCAGTGCATAAGCGCGGCTTTCGATTGCCAGTGAATTGTGTTCGATCAAAGCGGAACGTTCGTAAGTTGATAGTGCAAATATTTTCCTGCTATCAAATGCTATCACCTCTACTAACTCCACCATTTAAAGTAGTCTGTAGCGCGTATAGGGGGTTGTAGCCCAGTGGTTAGAGCGTCGGACTTGCAACTTAAGGTCGGAGGTTCGATTCCCGATCCCACTGGAGCAAGACACTTAACTCTGCATTGCTTCAGTTCAGCATTAGCTGGTGTAATTGAGGCTGTGTGTAGCGACCCCCCAGTCCTTGGACTGAACAGCCGTACGCAGCCTTCAGAGGCGCCGCGCAATAGCTGTGGGCAGCGGCTGAGCTGTCGGTTGCACATCTAGCTCATTTGGACCAGGTGTCATTAAGGTAGTGCGTAAAAAGGCAAAATAGTCTGTTGCACTTTTTCAAGTAAATTGTATCCTCATTTTGTGTGAAAGTAGTCTGTACCGCTTATGCTTGATTTTTTTTAGCCAACTGCGTTCTACAAAGCGCCTACGATCCGCGGCATCGCAACCAGCTGGAGAGCGCCATCTACAAACGATTGAAGTTTCGCAAACGTATCGTTGGTCACGGCAATTCAGTCTACTGCGTTGTGTTCGATAGAACGTCTCGATTTGTTATTACTGTAAGTAGCAAAATTTTTTGCTTGCTAAAATCTTAATTATTTAGTAAAGAAAGTTAATTAAAATCAGTATAGATTTTAGAATAGGATTTTACCTAATTTAAGTATCATTTCGATACATATCGGCAATGAAATAATAGAGGTGGTACAGGTTCTCCTTAATAAAAAAATAATGTCATAAACATAATCATGTTTCCCTTACTAAAGTGTCGTTTCGATACATATCGGGAACAGGATTTTAAGAATTTAATTCTTTTTGAGGCTTATAATTTTTTTAAACTATCAATGTTTTCAAAAAAAATTCCTATAATTTTGAAAGTATTATGCATAGCTTTTTAAAAGAAAAATCATTAAAGATTTTTGAAAAATTAATTGCAGGGCGCAGACGATTCCCTAATTAAAGTGTGGTGCTGCCGTTCGTTGCGCCTATTAGCCACTCTGCGCGGGCATCGCAATGAAATCTGCGATCTGACCATATCGCACGATAATCGCCTATTAGCTTCCGGCGCATGCGATAAGCGCGTCATGGTTTGGCGTTTAGATAATTGCGCTCCAATTGCGGTGCTGAGCTTGCACACTTCGGCTATCATCTCCGTAGCTTTTTCCCCGTCGGTCCGGGGTTCGAAACGATGGCTGGCATCGACAGCTAAGGACGGCTGCGTCTGCTTCTGGTCCTACGATCCAGCCAGCTTGGAGTTTGAAGAACGGCCTGTCAAGTTTATCGAACGATCCAGGCCCGGCTGCTGCATGATGGCCAGCTGCTTCAGCGCCGGCGGCGGCTTCTTTGTTGGCGGTTGCTCCGATCACGCCATCCGGGTGTACAGCTTCCAGCCTGGAATGCCGGAGAAAATCGGCGAACTCGAGGGTCACAAGGGTAGCGTTGATAGCGTCGCCTATAGTCACTGGGATGGCAGATTTGCCAGCTGCAGTACAGATGGAACATGCCGAGTGTGGAGCTACTCTAGACAGCTGTGGCGCTCTCTGGTGCTGTGCCCGCCCGGGCCAAGTCAACAAGCTAGAGGCGTTAGTTGGACAGCTGACGATAGGTTAGTGACTTTTTTGCCTTTGTAAAGTATTCTTTCGATACATATCGGTTGTGTGTTATTCTATGAATTAGGCTTTCAAATTGTCATTTGAAAGTAACATGTAGTTACTAGGTTAGTTTCAGAACCTAAAAGTTGGTATATATAAAATTTTAGTTTTGTAAAACATTATTTCGATACATATCGTTGATTTAATTTTGCATTGTTTTGATGCATTAAAATTAAAAGAGCTTTGTTTAATAATAAATGAGATAATTTGTGTAAGTGTTCTTTCGATACATATCGGATGCATACTAGTTTGTGAATAAGGCTCTTTAAATTGTCTTTTCTAAAGTTATATGAGTCAGGTTTCTGTTCCCAGAAATTAGGGTATATAATTTTGTTTTTCGCGTTTTGAAAAGTATGGTTTTGATTGTTATTATCAGTGAAAAGGATTCGTTTAATAATAAATTATACGCTTTGTAAAGTGTTCTTTCGATACATATCGGACTATCTAGTCAAGAGCGCCATCGGATGCATAATGTCATTTAAATTAATAAAAATTTCTTAATACATTTTTCGATACATATCGTTTGATAAGCTTTTGTCTTTACAATGCATACGCTTGTATAACGTATTAGTTTAGTAGTTAGTTAGTCTGTTTTATCTTTATTCTAAATAATTGTTTCGATACATATCGGCTCCAGGTGCATAGTTACTACCCATTCGAATCACCTGGTGCACTGCTGGAACAGCCGGCGCGGTCATTTATTAGCCGTATTTCGCGACCACCGCGACGACGTATTCGTTGTGGATTGCCACCCGTCGAACCCGCGGCTGTTCCTCACGGCCGGCTACGATGGCAAAATTGCTGTGCGAGATTTGCAGTCGTCTAGTTCGGCGTTCCGGCATTTCAACCAGGTTATTTTGCTTTTTCTAGATGCTTTTGTATGTCTAAATAATTATCATCAAAGTCATTTAAATAATTCCCCCTTCAGAATCATTAGAAAAATGCCCCAAAATCATCTGATTTATTCCCCCCTCAGAACCATCTGAATAATTCCTCCTAAGAACCACCTTAATAATTCCCCCATAAGAACCATCTGAATAATTCCCCTTAGAGTCATTTGAATAATACCCCCTAAAGTAATACCCCCTAAGAATCGTCTGAATAATTCCCCCTAAGAATCGTCTGAATAATTCCCCCTAAGAATCGTCGAATAATTCCCCCCTAAGAATCCTCTAAATAATTCCCCCTAAGAATCATTTAAATAATACCCCCTAAGAATCGTCTGAATAATTCTCCCTAAGAATCATCTGAATAATTCCCCCTAAGAATCATCTGAATAATTCCCCCTAAGAATCGTCTGAATAATTCCCCCTAAGAATCATCTGAATAATACCCCCTAAGAATCGTCTGAATAATTCCCCCTAAGAATCGTCGAATAATTCCCTTCTAAGAATCCTCTAAATAATTCCCCCTAAGAATCATCTGAATAATACCCCCTAAGAATCATTTGAATCATACCCCCTAAGAATCATCTGAATAATACCCCCTAAGAATCATTTGAATAATACCCCCTAAGAATCATCTGAATAATAACCCCGTAAGAATCATTTGAATAATACCCCCTAAGAGTCATCTAAATAATACCCCCTAAGAATCGTCTGAATAATTCCCCCTAAGAATCGTCTGAATAATACCCCCTAAGAATCATCTGAATAATACCCCCTAAGAATCGTCGAATAATACCCCCTAAGAATCATCTGAATAATACCCCCTAAGAATCGTCGAATAATACCCCCTAAGAATCGTCTGAATAATTCCCCCTAAGAATCGTCTGAATAATACCCCCTAAGAATCATCTAAATAATACCCCCTAAGAATCATCTAAATAATACCCCCTAAGAATCATCTAAATAATACCCCCTAAGAATCGTCTGAATAATACCCCCTAAGAATCATCTGAATAATACCCCCTAAGAATCATTTGAATCATACCCCCTAAGAATCATCTGAATAATACCCCCTAAGAATCATTTGAATAATACCCCCTAAGAATCATCTGAATAATAACCCCGTAAGAATCATTTGAATAATACCCCCTAAGAGTCATCTGAATAATACCCCCTAAGAATCATCTGAATAATACCCCCTAAGAATCGTCGAATAATACCCCCTAAGAATCATCTGAATAATACCCCCTAAGAATCGTCGAATAATACCCCCTAAGAATCCTCTAAATAATTCCCCCTAAGAATCGTCTGAATAATCCCCCCCTAAGAATCGTCGAATAATTCCCCCTAAGAATCATCTGAATAATACCCCCTAAGAATCGTCTGAATAATTCCCCCTAAGAATCATCTGAATAATTCCCCTTAGAATCATCTGAATAATTCCCCTTAGAATCATCTGAATAATTCCCCTTAGAATAATCTAAATAGTTGCCCTCAATCATCTGAATAATTCCCCTCATAAGCATCTAAATAATTCCACTTAAAATAATATGAATAATTCCCTATGCGATCATTAGCAATCTGAATAATTCCCCCTGAATTCTTGGACAATCAGAATAATTCAGAATAATAAAGTCCTTCTTTGAGTCCTTATAAATCTTAATAATTCCTTTATTTAGTTTTTAACCTGTGGTGAAATTTACACAAGACTCTAGCTTTGAATTTAAACTTTATAGCCTACTATTAGTAGTGTTAAAATTACAAAGCATGGCTTATTTCTCGAATACCGCAGGCAAGCAACACTCGCCAGCCTGTCAGCCTATTTGAAGCCAAATTCAGTCCCGACGGCGACTCCCTGGCGGTTGTGGACGCGATCGGACATCTGCTGTTGTTCGGCTTAGCCTCTGATGACGAAATCGATGCTCACGCGCTGGACGAGCAGTTCTTCCACACGGACTTCTTCGCCCCGCCCGCGCTTGACGCTAACGGATGGCCGCTGGACGAGGCAACGCAACGGCAGCCGCATTTGATGCCGCCTCCTTATCTGGTTGATGCACTGATGCAGCCTTATCCTGCTGATGTGCAGAGAAGGGTGAGATTTCCGGGTGTGCTTGTGAAAGAGTGAGATTTTCGTGTGTGAAAGAGTGAGATTTCCGTGTGTAAGAGTGAGATTTCCATGTGTAAGAGTGAGATTTCCGTGTGTGAAAGAGTGAGATTTCCGTGTGTAAGAGTGAGATTTCCGTGTGTGAAAGAGTGAGATTTCCGTGTGTAAGAGTGAGATTTCTGTGTGTGTAAGGGTGAGATTTCGGTGTGTAAGAGTGAGATTTCCGTGTGTGTAAGAAAGAGATTTCCCTGTGTGCTTGTGAAGGAGTGAGATTTCCGTGTGTAAGGGTGAGATTTCCGTGTGTGTAAAAGTGAGATTTCCGTGTGTGTAAAAGTGAGATTTCCGTGTGTGTAAGAGTGAGATTTCCGTGTAAAAGAGTGAGATTTCCGTGTGTAAGGGTGAGATTTCCGAGTGTGTAAGGGTGAGATTTCCGTGTATAAGAGTGAGATTTCCGTGTGTGAAAGAGTGAGATTTCAGTGTGCGTAAAAGCGAGATTTCCGTGTATGTAAAGGTTAGATTTCCGTGTGTGTAAGAGTGAGATTTCCGTGTGTGCTTGTGAAAGAGTGAGATTTCCGTGTTTGCTTGTGAAAGAGTGAGATTTCCGTGTTTGCTTGTGAAAGAGTGAGATTTACGTGTGTGGAAGAAAGATTTTCGTGTTAGGAGAAGATGAATAAATTTCTACAAAATGAGTGAGATTTCGTTGGGGGAGAGAACTACTGTGAAAGAGAAGTTTCAAAAAGAAGCTGGTTAGATCTGTGTCAGATTTATTGAAATTTTTAAGAAAAGGGGTGAGATTTCTACGAAAGAGGGTAAGATTTCTGTGGGAGGGAGTGAGATTTCTGTGAATATAAGTGTGAGATTTCTGTGGATAAGTGTAAGATTTCTGTGAACGGTGTGAGATATCTGTGAAAAGGTGTGAGGTTTCTGTGAAAGAAGTGAGATTTCTGTAAAAGGGGTGAGATTTCTGTGGAAAGGGGTGAGATTTCTGTAAAAGGGGTGAGATTTCTGTGGAAAGGGGTGAGATTTCTGTAAAAGGTGTGAGATTTCTGTAAAAGGTGTGAGATTTCTGTAAAAGGTGTGAGATTTCTGTTAAAGGGGTAAGATTTGTGTGAATAAGTGTTAGATTTCTGTTAAAGGGGTGACATTTCTGTGCAAAGGGTTGAGATTTCTGTGAAAGGGGTGAGATTTCTGTGAAAGGGGTGAGATTTCTGTGCAAAGGATTGAGATTTCTGTGAAAGGGGTGAGATTTCTGTGAAAGGGGTGAGATTTCTGTGAGAGGACAACGCATCAATCATCACCAAATCTGGCACAGGTGCCGGGTCGCGAGTCGCTCCCCCTGCAGGAGCTGATCCCCTACAGCCGGACGGACGAGGCTGGCGACATGAGAGTCATCGATGACTCCATTGCTGAGTCTATTGCCGCCCGAGATCGGGTGTTCGGTCCGCCCCGAGCCTACCTGCAAACCTCCGTGTGGCAGACCCGGCGACTTGTGCCGCCGCTGACCGGCTCCCAGCTCGAGCAGTCCACAGCACGTCGTCTGGCTGCCGGGGATCGGGAAGTTCGACAATTCTGCATCGAATGCCGGTTGAAGCCGGCCGACTCTCAGGCGCCGATGTTGGCGAGAGCTTCTCGACAGCAGCAGCATCAGCATGATGCTCAGCTACCAGCCCTTCATAGCGGGACTGCAGGCTCTTCGAGTCAATCGTCGACTATTGTCGGTCATTCGTTTTCGTCCACGTCAGCTGGATCGGCGGCGGCGGCGTCAGCAGCTGATCAACAGTCGATGTCTCACAGAGAGTCGCAACAGCAGCAGCAGCAGCTGATGTCGCAACAGCAGGTTGGTGCCTTATTAATTGAGGAACTGTCCGAGTTGTTTTATCATGTAGATCTCTTCAATACCTTCCATAGGGAGCTCCCAGTCTGGGAATTTCCCTAGATACATAAGAAGCTCCCAATGTGGGAATTCCCCTAGTTACTTAGGGAGCTCCCAGTTTGGGAATTACCCTAGTTACTTAGGGAGCTCCTAGTGTGGAAATTCCCCTAGTTACTTAGGGTGTTCCTAGTTTGGGAATTTCCCTAGTTACTTAGGGAGCTCCCAGTGTGGGAATTCCCCTAGTTACTTAGGGAGCTCCGAGTTGGGGAATTACCCTAGTTATTTAGGGAGCTCCCAGTGTGGGAAATTCCCCTAGTTACTTAGGGAGTTCCCAGTGTGGGAAATTCCCCTAGTTATTTAGGGAGCTACCAGTGTGGGAATTCCCCTAGTTACTTAGGGAGCTCCTGGTGTGGGAATTCCCCTAGTTACTTAGGGAGTACCCACTTTGAAAATAACCTCAGTTACATAGGAAGCTCTTAGTGAAGGAATTCCTATAGATACAAACGGAGCTCCCAATTAGAGAAGTTTCTAGTTACATATAGAGCTCCCAGTTTGGTATTCCCCAGGTATTTAGGGTTACTAAGATTACTAAGATAGTAATTCTCAGTAGTTAAGAAGACAGTCTACAAATGCGATCTCTTTGATCGTACTCTAGTAAGAGATGAAGTTTGGAGTAGGGAATTCCCTTTGTAGTATAATTGTTGCTTAAAATAGTCTCCATTTCCTTCATAATTATCATTAAACGTACGCCCGTTATACAACCGCACCATTTCAGCAGCCGTTAAGTCAGGCCCTCCCTGTCGAGTCCACGGTGCCCGCTGCGGTGGAGTCCGCAACCTTCAATCGCCTAACCGCTCGCGCTCTGTACGACACGGATGTTGAGACTGGCGGCAGCGGCGAAGATGTTGACAGAGTGTACGCTCAGCTAGAAGCAGCTGGGGACGACTCCAGCGACGATAGAACTACGGAGTCTGAGTACTCTGACTGGCTGGAGGATGAGGTGAGCTTTGCGGTCCTTTTTCTGCGGGATATTTCATTTTCAGGGATTCCCCATTTGCAGATAGTATGAGGGAATTCCCATTTAATGTAGCTAATCTAAGGAAATTCCCATTTGGTGTAGATAATGTAAGGGAATTCCCATTTGGTGTAGATAATCTAAGGGAATTCCCATTTGGTGTAGATAATGTAAGGGAATTCCCATTTGGTGTAGATAATCTAAGGGAATTCCCATTTGGTGTAGATAATGTAAGGGAATTCCCATTTGGTGTAGATAATCTAAGGGAATTCCCATTTGGTGTAGATAATCTAAGGGAATTCCCATTTGGTGTAGATAATGTAAGGGAATTCCCATTTGGTGTAGATAATGTAAGGGAATTCCCATTTGGTGTAGATAATGTAAGGGAATTCCCATTTGGTGTAGATAATATAAGGGAATTCCCATTTGGTGTAGATAATGTAAGGGAATTCCCATTTGATGTAGATAATGTACGGGAATTCCCATTTGGTGTGGATAATGTACGGGAATTGCTGACCCACACGCATCCGCAGGGCGCCGGCAGGATGGCCATGCCTAAACGGGTGCAACGTCGAAAAGTTCGTCGACCAGCGGCAGTCGCTGCCGCGGCCGCTGCGGCTGCTGCTGCTGCAGCTTCAACATCTCAGGCAGGCAGGGAGTCTTCATCGTCCGATGGTTCGAGCGATTCTGGCAGCTCAGATGATGAAGAAGAGTCTGAGACGACGACTAGTTCGAATTCAGATGATTCTGACGAATCGGAATCAGCTGGAGAGGCAAAGGTTGGTGAAAAGTGACAATATGTGAAGCTTAGTTGTTGTATCCAAATTTCTCCGTTCTAAATTCCTTTGTTGATTAGTTATACAAGAAGTAATTAGCTAGCTATTTAGTTAGTTAGTTCGTTAGATAATTACTCAGTCAGTTAGTTAGTTTTTTGTTAGTAAGTTAGCTACTTAGTTAGTTAGTTAGTTAGTCAGTCAGTTAGTTAGTTAGTTAGTTAGTTAGTCAGTCAGTTAGTTAGTTAGTTAGTTAGTTAGTTAGTTAGTCAGTTAGTTAGTTAGTTAGTCAGTTAGTCAGTCAGTCAGTTAGTTAGTCAGTCAGTTAGTCAGTCAGTTAGTCAGTTAGTCAGTCAGTTAGTTAGTTAGTCAGTCAGTTAGTTAGTTAGTTAGTCAGTTAGTCAGTCAGTTAGTCAGTCAGTTAGTTAGTTAGTTAGTCAGTTAGTTAGTTAGTTAGTTAGTTAGTCAGTCAGTTAGTTAGTTAGTTAGTCAGTTAGTTAGTCAGTTAGTTAGTTAGTTAGTTAGTTAGTCAGTTAGTTAGTTAGTTAGTTAGTTAGTTAGTCAGTTAGTTAGTCAGTCAGTTAGTCAGTTAGTTAGTCAGTTAGTCAGTCAGTCAGTTAGTTAGTTAGTTAGCTAGTCAGTCAGTTAGTTAGTTAGTTAGTCAGTTAGTTAGTTAGTTAGTTAGTCAGTCAGTTAGTTAGTTAGTTAGTTAGTCAGTCAGTTAGTCAGTTAGTTAATTAGTTAGTTAATTAGTTAGTTAGTTAGTTAGTTAGTCAGTTAGTCAGTCAGTTAGTCAGTTAGTTAATTAGTTAGTTAGTTAGTTAGTTAGTCAGTTAGTCAGTTAGTTAGTTAGTTAGTCAGTTAGTCAGTCAGTTAGTTAGTTAGTTAGTTAGTTAGTCAGTCAGTTAGTCAGTTAGTCAGTCAGTTAGTTAGTTAGTTAGATAGTTAGTTAGTTAGTTAGTTAGTTAGTTAGTTAGTTAGTTAGTTAGTTAGTCAGTTAGTTAGTTAGTTAGTTAGTGAGTTAGTTAGTTAGTTAGTTAGTTAGTTAGTCAGTTAGTTAGTTAGTCAGTTGGTTGGTTAGTTAGTTAGTTAGTTAGTCAGTTGGTTAGTTAGTTAGTTAGTTAGTTAGTTAGTTAGTTAGTCAGTTAGTTAGTTAGTTAGTTAGTTAGTTAGTTAGTTAGTTAGTTAGTTAGTTAGTTAGTCAGTTAGTTAGTTAGTCAGTTGGTTAGTTAGTCAGTTAGTTAGTTAGTCAGTTGGTTAGTTAGTTAGTTAGTTAGTTAGTTAGTTAGTTAGTTAGTTAGTTAGTTAGTTAGTTAGTCAGTTAGTTAGTTAGTCAGTTGGTTAGTTAGTTAGTTAGTTAGTTAGTCAGTTGGTTAGTTAGTTAGTTAGTTAGTTAGTTAGTTAGTTAGTTAGTTAGTTAGTCAGTTAGTTAGTTAGTTAGTTAGTTAGTTAGTTAGTTAGTTAGTTAGTCAGTTAGTTAGTTAGTTAGTCAGTTGGTTAGTTAGTCAGTTAGTTAGTTAGTCAGTTGGTTAGTTAGTTAGTTAGTTAGTTAGTTAGTTAGTTAGTTAGTTAGTTAGTTAGTTAGTTAGTTAGTTAGTCAGTTAGTTAGTTAGTCAGTTGGTTAGTTAGTCAGTTAGTTAGTTAGTCAGTTGGTTAGTTAGTTAGTTAGTTAGTTAGTTAGTCAGTTAGTTAGTTAGTTAGTTAGTCAGTTAGTTGCTTAGCTTTTTTAGCGAATCGAAATGTCAAAAAAGGTTTTATTTACTATTAAGCTACTTCTGAGTAGCATAAGCGAATTGTAATTTTAATTAAAAAATCGTTGATTCAATCGCTCTCTCGCCTTCTCGCCCTGTTTGCAGTCGCCGGTCGTCGCCAACTCGCCCTCGCCCAGACGCCGTGGCCGCCCGCCAAAGCAGTCCAAGCGTTCAATATTAGCCAATTCTATTAATAACAATCGTTCCAGTAGCAAGGCAACGTCAATGCCGGCAACTTCAAAGGCTACAACATCGAAACCGACTCGGTCGTCGTCTCGTCGTCCCGCGGTCAGAGCAGACGCCGACGCCGCCCCGTCATCGTCTATGGCCGGTCCTTCCTATCAGTATCACCAGCAGCTGCAGCATCAAAGTCGTCGTAAACTGAAGCTGTCTGACGACTACCGGCCGCCCGAATGGCTGACCTCTACGCTGCCCAGGCACAGTCCCTACGTGCCGCAGATTGGCGACGAGATTGTGTACTTTAGGCAGGGCCATCAGCAGTACATTGATAGCGTCCAGGTGAGAATATGTGTTTACGTGTCGAAGGTTGTCGATAGCAGGTAAATATAAGCATATATGATTGCTAGATGAGGGTTATTTAAAGATAAAATAGATGCATAGAATGTTCTAGAAACGTTTGAATGGAGATGGGTGATATAGTTAATTCTGGGATAGAGTTGGATGGGATAGAGTTGGATGGGATAGGGGTTGATGGGATAGATTTGGATGGGTTAGAGATGGATGGGATAGGGGTTGATGGGATAGAGATGGATGGGATAGGGGTTAATGGGATAGAGATAGATGGGATAGGGGTTGATGGGAAAGAGATGGATGGGATAGAGATGGATGGGATAGAGATGGATGGGATAGGGGTTGATGGGATAGAGATGGATGGGATATAGGTTGATGGGATAGAGATGGATGGGATAGAGATGGATGGGATAGAGATGGATGGGATAGAGATGGATGGGATAGAGATGGATGGGATAGAGATGGATGGGATAGAGTTGGATGAGATAGAGATGGATGGGATAGAGATGGATGGGATAGAGTTGGATGGGATAGAGTTGGATGGGATAGAAATGTATCAGATGGAGATGGATTAGATGGTAGATAGAGTTAATAGAGATAAATGGGATAGAGATCGATGCGATATAGGTAGAGAGAACGAGTGGTTTAGCATGGATTCAGGCGAAGGTTGCTAGGTAACTATCGGTTAAAAAATACATTAATATAAATTCGCAACCAACACGTCAGTCAAACCGTCATAAATCATACAAAAATTTTCTGTCAGGCTATCGATGCCTACAAAGTTGACCGCGAACTGCCCTGGCTACGAATGCCCGACTTGTCGCCACACGAGCAAATGAAAGTGTCCGGTATGAAGCCTTTGTTAACAAAATCGCCTCGCTTAGTACAAATGACCCTGGCATTTGCTGACGGCTCTCGAGGCAAATTTCAATTACGCTTTCACGACATGGACAACGTGCTGGATTTTATGGTCCTGCGTCAGACTTACGATCGAGCGTTGGAGCGGAACTGGCAGGTTGGAGATCGATTTCGGGCCATTATCGACGACTATTGGTGGTCGGGAACCATTGTGGGCATAGCGGCTCACGATGCAGCGTTCCCGGAATCTCATTGGCTCAGCGTTCGAGCTAAATGGGATAACGATGGCAGTGAGGAGAACTTGAGTCTGTGGGATCTGCATCCGCTAAATGTTGGAGAGGATGGGTGAGTAGTTCTCTATGGCCCCATATGATCCTCTTATGAACGTCTGTCTATGACCCACTTATGAGCATCTGTCTATGACCTTATGAGCGTCTGTCTATGACCCACTTATTAGTGTTTGTCTATGATCCACTCACGTCTGTCTATGACCCACTTATGAGCGTTTGTCTATAATCCACTGATTCCACTCATTAGCGTTTGTCTATGACCCACTTATGAGCATCTGTCTATGACCCGCTTATGATCGTTTGTCTATAATCCACTCATTAGCGTCTGTCTATGACCCACTTATGAGCGTCTGTCTATGACCCACTTATGAGCATCTGTCTATGACCTTATGAGCGTCTGTCTATGACCCGCTTATGAGCGTCTGTCTATGACCTTCTTATGAGCGTCTATCTATGACCTTCTTATGAGCGTGTTTCTATGACCCACTTATAAGCGTCTATGACCCTCTTATGGACCTCTGTCAATGACCTTAGGATACTTCGAGTAATAATAAAAGTACAAACAACAATAATGCCAACAATGAATTTCCAGCTCGGAAGCGGAAGCCGCCGAGAACCGACCCGTCACCGCCGCGGAATTCGCCAGCCTCCAGTACACCCCATGTCCGCGCGAATGGCCTCACCCCGACGGTCGACCAGCCGATTGTGCCAGACTAGCCGCCGCCCTCGACTACCTAATCGACCTGCCCGTATTCGCTGAGTTCGCCAAGCCAGTAGACTTGGAACTGTATCCAACCTATGGATTTATGATTGCCTATCCAATCGATTTGAGCACCATCCGGAGCCGCCTAAGGAACATGTACTATCGTCGGCTATTGTCTGTGCAATACGATGTTCGATTTCTAGCTAACAATGCCGAGTACTTTAATGAGGCCGACACCGTGATTGTTAGGCGAGCCCGGCTGCTCACCGATCTGCTGTTGGAGTTTATTAGCAAGACCGACTGCTCGGATATTGGCCAGCTCCATCGAGAGATGCTGGATAGCCTGGATGAGGAGCATCGCAACGGATTGCATTTGAGCGAGTTTGAAGACGATGAGGAAGAGGAACCGCCGGATGCTGAGGGTGGCAGCGGCGACGGTAGCGAAGGTGACGCTTCGATTGAGAGCGAAGGCGATTCGGCCTCGGCTGATGAGGACGAGGAGGATGAGGCTGCGGAGGCTGTGCCCAGGAAGCGGAAGAGAATTTCCAGCGATGCAGATGTGAGTGGCGGTTTGATAGATTGCCTGTCTGTCTGTCTGTCTGTCTGTCAGTCTGTCTGTCTGTCTGTCTGTCTGTCTGTCTGTCTGTCTGTCTGTCTGTCTGTCTGTCTATCTGTCTGTGTGTCTGTCTGCCTGTCTGTCTGTCTATCTGTTTGTGTGTCTGTCTGTCTGTCTGTCTGTCTGTCTGTCTGTCTGTCTATCTGTCTGTGTGTCTGTCTGCCTGTCTGTCTGTCTATCTGTCTGTGTGTCTGTCTGTCTGTCTGTGTGTCTGTCTGTCTGTCTGTCTGTCTGGCTATGTCTGGCGCTGGGTCAGGCAGATAGGATGGACCCAAACCTGCCAATATTTCTTATCCTTTAATATTTCCACTGCTCAGGTTGCCGCCGGTCAGCCTCATCAGGAGAAGCAGCAGCCGGACGCCGATCCCGAAGCTTCATCATCGCTCCCAGCGGATGGGCCGCCCCTGTGGACCCGGTTGTGCTACCGGGTGCTGGCCAAGCTCACCCAGCGAGACGAGTCCCTGCCCTTCCAGCAGCCAGTGGATCTGGAAGCTTATCCAGACTATTTAGACGTGGTCTCCGATCCCATAGATTTAAGCACAGCCCGGCAACGCCTTAGCAACGGTTGCTACGCAAGTCCGTTGGATTTTTTCCGCGATCTACAGAGAATGTTTAGCAACTCTCGGGCCTACAATACTGTGCCAACTTCGAGAATTTATCAGATGACGCTGAGCCTGCAACGGGAATTTGAACGACTAATGAGCGGCGCTTTGAAACGATGGCGCCGATTGCGAGCGCGCGGTCTCGACGGCTCGGCTGGCGCCGCTGCTGCCGCCGCCTCCACAGGTGGTGCATCTGGTGCCAGATGTAGACCAACCAGGCGTCAGCAGCCGCAGCAGCAGCAGAGAAGCTCTAGAATTAGAGAACGGAAACGAAAACAGGCGTCAGTTGAGTCGGTTGCAGCTCCGACGGTTGGCAAACGAAATCTTCAGCGGGATCGGCAGCAGCAACAGCAGCAACAGCAGCAGCAGAATTTGCGAAAGAAAGCCACTGCGGCACCGAATCGAGGCAGATCGGCTGCGGCTTCCTCGTCGTCCTCGGCTGGATTGGGAAGCGGCGGCGGCGGACTCAGGAAGCGAGTTGCCCAGGTGGGATTTTATTGTTTTTCTTTCCTGCGTCTAATTTCCTATATAAGAGTCCAATAATCCCCATTACCAAGTCCCATGATCCCAATTCCCAGTCCCATGATCCCATTTCTCAATCCCATGATCCCATTTCTCAATCCCATGATCCCACTTCCCAATCCCATGATCCCACTTCCCAATCCCATGATCCCATTTCTCAATCCCATGATCCCATTTCTCAATCCCATGATCCCATTTCCCAATCCCATGATCCCATTTCTCAATCCCATGATCCCATTTCTCAATCTCATGATCCCATTTCCCAATCCCATGATCCCATTTCCCAATCCCATGATCCCATTTCTCAATCTCATGATCCCATTTCCCAATCCCATGATCCCATTTCCCAATCCCATGATCCCATTTCCCAGTCCCACAATTCAACTTCCCAATCCCATGATCCCATTTCCCAATCCCATGATCCCATTTCTCAATCCCATGATCCCATTTCTCAATCCCATGATCCCATTTCCCAATCCCATGATCCCATTTCCCAGTCCCACAATTCAACTTCCCAATCCCATGATCTCTTCACTAATCAACCAAACCCAGTGTAAGACTCACCTGCTCATCAAAAAATCTATCCAGGTGAACTACTGCGAATCAGACGACGACGATGATGATTCGGACGAAGACCACGACGCTGAAAACGACATGGACAGCGCCGGGGACCGCTGCAACCACGGCACCGACAATGACAACTCAAACAACTCCAACATGGACAGCTCAGTTGACCGAAAGCATCATCCGCGTACCAGACGTCGTGTACAGCTTCAAGAGCGTCGTCGACTTCGACGCCAGCGGCATCAGGTGGCGGTGGCGGCGTCTACTCGGCCAAAACGACCTCGACGAGCTGTGATGGTGGACACCTCGGAGGATGAGCAGCTGCAGCAGCAGCCGGTTGCTCAGTTAGAAGACGAGGACAGTCAACAAGCCAGACGGAAGCGTCAACGACGCCAGTCTCCTGAACAGCAGCAGTCTGCCAGCGGTCGACCATTGCGTCGGCATCGACCAGATTATCGAGCCATGCTAGAAGGAGACGATGAAAATGTCGATGACAGCGACGAAGGCGCTTCTGAGATTCAGAATAATGCCGATACTAATGATGATGAAGCACCTGCCGAGGTTGATGCTGAAGGTAACGACGACTCGTCTGCGAAGTCTGATGAAGATTAATGATTCTAAATCTGATTATATCTCAATCTCACTAGCGCTGTGTGAGTCGTAGATTATGAAGACAAAATCGATTTGGTTATTATTTGAATTAAACTAGTCACAGATTGGTGACTTTAGCTTAGAGACGATCGATTTAGTGTACGTCGCTTCTAGAGTGTACATTGCAATTGCGATGCCATTGGGAATGTACATTGCTGGCGTGAGAGGCAGTCGATAAGGAATGTACATTGGGAATGCACATTGCTGGCCTTAGAGGCGATTGAAAAGCAATGTACAGTGGGGATGTACATTGCTGGCGAGAGAGGCAGTCGATCAGGAATGTACACTGGGAATGCACATTGCTGGCCTTAGAGGCGATCGATACGCAATGTACAGTGGGGATGTACATTGCTGGCGTGAGAGGCAGTCGATAAGGAATGTACACTGGGAATGCACATTGCTGGCCTTAGAGGCGATCGAAAAGCAATGTACAGTGGGGATGTACATTGCTGGCGTGAGAGGCAGTCGATAAGGAATGTACATTGGGAATGCACATTGCTGGCCTTAGAGGCGATCGATACGCAATGTACAGTGGGGATGTACATTGCTGGCGTGAGAGGCAGTCGATAAGGAATGTACATTGGGAATGCACATTGCTGGCCTTAGAGGCGATCGATACGCAATGTACAGTGAAGATGTACATTGCTGGCGTGAGAGGCAGTCGATAAGGAATAAGACACAATTTAGACTGTACCGTTAATATTATTTGCTAATACACGAACTAAGATGTGCCTACAGTTGCTGCTGTGCTTATGTTTGCTGTGTGATCTATAAATTTGTTGCCGACAAAATGTGCACGGTTATTATTTGTATTGTTAATTACAAGTGTAATGCAGTCATGAATACTAGCAGGAATTTGTAAAGAAACCAATAACTATTTTCATTAACTTGCAAGGTTTTATTTTCATAGCATATGTAACTTATGCTTTCTTGATAGTGTAAATGCTTTTCTTACTACTTATTAACAGTAGTATGCTGTGTCCGAATTCGGCTCTCTCTAGTATAAATAGTTGGCTTTTATTTATTTCATTTTCCTATTGTTAGTGTAAGCGTTGGCAATTACCTTTTTTGTCTTTTCTGACTTTCCTTCTGTCATATTTGTACAGTGCCATATATTAACTAATTACGATTGTATGGCCATTGTTTCATCTTGTTTTAATCATTTTCTCTGTGCCAACTTGCTCTTTCCGGACTATGAATAATAAAAATTAGCAATATTTTAGCATCCCCAAATCATCCGTCTGTGGGTGTTATTTTTGTTTTAATAGTTTGAAAATGTGAACTAAAAATTAAAATTATATTAATATTCTGTTGGACTTGTATATACGTGTATTCTAATAAATTATCCTCAGTAATCTTATTAATAATGCTTCTCTGTCTCTGCAACGCCTTAATTTATTATCGATTTTATTGTAGTATACAAGACTAGATTTTTGTAGACCATAGCTTCGTATGTAGCACAGAAACTAGAATATCTAGATGGGCCACTCAGCACATTTGCATTTAAGCTACTTTTAGTTCAGTAGTAAGTTGAACAGGAGCATTTTAATGTATTTTAAAGCCAAGGCTCATTTATTGGCTCTTACCCCTCCCCAGCTTAAACCATCCGACCACCTTTCCACACTACCTCCGCCCCGCCCCAATTTTTATTGCCTTTCTCGGAATTCCAGCCTAAAGCTGCCATGTACATTTCAGTGGACTGACTAATGTACATAATTGCTGAACCAATTAGCAAGTTGTTTACGCCTGCAAGATTGGGCTTCTAAGCTTATCAAAATCATTTCAGCTGCCTTGTTTTGATGAAATAGTTTACGTATTCTTCTTTGCTACTGAACTGAAAGTAGAAAGCTGTTTTACTAAGTATATATGCCTGAGTGGCCCATCTAGGTATTTTAGTATGTGTGGTATGTACTAATGCTAATCAGTAGGGGGTAAGGGGCCCACTAGAGGGTTTGTAGCCTACTGGTTAGAGCGTCGGACTTACGACTTGAAGGTCGGGGGTTCGATTCCTGATCCCACTGGAACAATTTGTGTCCTTGAGCAAGACACCTAACTCTGCATTGCTTCAGTTCACCCAGCTGTAAAATGGATGCCAGCATTAGCTGGGGTAATTGAGGGTGTGTGGCGACCCCCCAGTCCTTGGACTGAACAGTTGTGGCTGAGCTGTCGGTTGCACATCTGCTCATTAGCGCAGGTGTAATCAATTATTATTACGATTCATTTTAGCTTCGTAGTTTGTATTTTCGCGTTCACTTTAGATTAACTCAAGCTTATCTCTAAAGAGTAATAATTATACTAATTGCTGTATTGGTATAATTAAAGTAATAAAAACAATTTATTTACAATAAATTACCTGTGATAAGAACACGCGCAATCTAATTATCTGTGCTTTTCTGTCAGCCGTCGTCTCATGGCCGCTCTTCGTCTGGAATCGAACAAAACCGCGACACATTGCTCACCGTCTTCAGTACCTGCAGAGTCTGCTCTGTCCAGCTTTGTTAATCTTGAGCGCATTGTCCTGGATCTAGAGAGCCAATCCATATCTAGAATCGAATTGCCAGCTAAATCAGACGGCATTGAAAAATGCAATCAGTCCGGCACTTTAACTAAACTCCTCCATTTAAAACCAGTTGTTAAATTGACTCGATTGAAAATCTTACCTGCAGCCAATCGCTGTTCAAGCCAAATCGACCAGCCTAGGCAACAGATTATATCAGCCTCCATATTGCCTTACACGCCTCAGGTTGGCGATCTGGCTGTTTACTTAGCTGACGCCCACACCGGCTGGTTTAATAATTATCGACAGAAGCATAAACTCGTTGCTCCTACTTATAGTAGTAAACTTGTTGAAGAAGCACCCGACGCTGTTAGACCCGAGCGAGCTGTGGTCCGAGTGCGCGGCATTCGCTACGTCCAATGTCGGAAACCCGACCAGTCAGCCGACTGGTTGATGCGGCTGCGCCTGAGAATTATCGGTGAAAATTGTGCTCAATCTAAATCAACAGTGCCGGAATTTATTGATGCCACCTGGCCTTTGATTGGTAGTAATTCTACAGAGTCTAGCAGCCTTGCTACGCCACAGTTTCTTGTGCCTCATTCTGTCTATAATACTGCTATGCAAATGCAGTGGCACGTTGGTGACAAGTGTCGTTACCGCTGTTGTTATGGCAACAATAGTAAAGCGGAGTCTGACCGATTTGGCACAGTGCTGGGCTTTGACAAACGAAATCTAGTCAGCGGCTGGCGTTGCGTCAGAGTTCAGTGGAATGATGAAGTCGGCGAGGATCGTGTCAGCCCGTGGGAGATGCTGCCGGTTAGTGAAATTTGTGTTTGAGTCTGTTTATCCGCTCTTGTAGTCTGTTTATCCACTCCTTGAGGCTTGGGTCTGTTTATCCACTCCTTGAGGCTTGAGTCTGTTTATCCACTCCTTGAGGCTTGAGTCTGTTTATTCGCTTCTTGAGGCTTGAGTCTGTTTATCCACTCCTTGAGGCTTGGGTCTGTTTATCCACTCCTTGAGGCTTGAGTCTGTTTATCCACTCCTTGAGGCTTGAGTCTGTTTATCCACTCCTTGAGGCTTGAGTCTGTTTATCCACTCCTTGAGGCTTGGGTCTGTTTATCCACTCCTTGAGGCTTGAGTCTGTTTATCCACTCCTTGAGGCTTGAGTCTGTTTATCCACTCCTTGAGGCTTGAGTCTGTTTATCCACTCCTTGAGGCTTGAGTCTGTTTATCCACTCCTTGAGGCTTGAGTCTGTTTATCCACTCCTTGAGGCTTGAGTCTGTTTATCCACTCCTTGAGGCTTGAGTCTGTTTATTCGCTTCTTGAGGCTTGAGTCTGTTTATCCACTCCTTGAGGCTTGGGTCTGTTTATCCACTCCTTGAGGCTTGAGTCTGTTTATCCTCTCTTTGAGTCTGTTTATCCGCTCTTTGAGTCTGTTTATCCGCTCTTTGAGTCTGTTTATCCGGTCCTTGAGTCTGTTTATCCGCTCTTTGAGTCTGTTAATCCCGTCTTTGAGTCTGTTTATCCGGTCTTTGAGTCTGTTTATCCGGTCTTTGAGTCTGTTTATCCGCTCTTTGAGGCTTGAGTCTGTTTATCCACTCCTTGAGGCTTGAGTCTGTTTATTCGCTTCTTGAGGCTTGAGTCTGTTTATCCACTCCTTGAGGCTTGGGTCTGTTTATCCACTCCTTGAGGCTTGAGTCTGTTTATCCACTCCTTGAGGCTTGAGTCTGTTTATTAGCTTCTTGAGGCTTGAGTCTGTTTATCCACTCCTTGAGGCTTGGGTCTGTTTATCCACTCCTTGAGGCTTGAGTCTGTTTATCCTCTCTTTGAGTCTGTTTATCCGCTCTTTGAGTCTGTTTATCCGCTCTTTGAGTCTGTTTATCCGGTCCTTGAGTCTGTTTATCCGCTCTTTGAGTCTGTTAATCCCGTCTTTGAGTCTGTTTATCCGGTCTTTGAGTCTGTTTATCCGCTCTTTGAGTCTGTTTATCCGCTCTTTGAGTCTGTTTATCCGGTCCTTGAGTCTGTTTATCCGCTCTTTGAGTCTGTTAATCCCGTCTTTGAGTCTGTTTATCCGGTCTTTGAGTCTGTTTATCCCGTCTTTGAGTCTGTTTATCCGGTCTTTGAGTCTGTTTTGTCCCGTCTTTGAGTCTGTCTCTATTCCATAAATCTCTGAGAAGTTGTCGGTTTTAACTCTGAATACCATGACCTATTTTTAAAGTTCAGTTGCCTTAATTATCTCGCATAAATTTCAACCAATCCCAAAACAGTTGGACCAAGACAACGCGACAAAGACTGCCGTTTTGTCGACAACCGAATCTGCCTCATCTCGGCGCTCAGAGTCGCTACTGCTGGACCGCATGCTCTCCTGTCTTCAAGAATGTCGCCGACCCTGCTGGCGTCGCCTGTTCGGCCTCGCTTTCTTAGCCGACCGTCGACCTCGCCGTTGTCAGAAGAGTTGGAAATCGAATTTTCCACTAAACGTTTCCATGGTGACGAAGCGGCTTCGACTTGGACAGTATCGGCATTCGCTGGCCGTTTTGCACGACTTAGCCGCTCTGTCCACCAACTATCGGAAGCGTTGGAGACTCGCCTATCGTACTGGCAGCGTCCGGAACACGGCCGAGGCGGCGGTCGACGTTAAACGAGCCAGTCTGCTCTGCGACTCTGTAGCCGTTTGTTGCAGCCGGCTGGGCCAAGGAATTCAGGAGGACGAGAATTTGCGAGAGATGCTGCTTGTGCCTGGCAGGGAAGGCCTGCTGCCCTTAGTTAATGGCGTGTTCCGCTGAAACTGATTAGTTAATGTTGTCCATGTACCTTCATCAAACCATATTTATTGATAAGATTCTTAATCTACCTCTTTAGCGAACATTTTCTAACGGTTGATTTTGGGGTGAAGGTGGCTGTCCTTGCCCCGATCAATAATATTGTTAAGGTTCGGTTTCTGGAATAAAATCAATATATTTTTATCAAAACCCAGTTGGGGTGGGTGTCTTGACTAAACCGATCGATATTTAAGTGGGGTGGGTGTCTTGGCTAAACCGATCGATATTGAAGTGGGGTGGGTGTCTTGGCTAAACCGATCGATATTGAAGTGGGGTGGGTGTCTTGGCTAAACCGATCGATATTGAAGTGGGGTGGGTGTCTTGGCTAAATCGATCGATATTGAAGTGGGATGGGTGTCTTGGCTAAATCGATCGATATTGAAGTAGGGGTGGGTGTCTTGTTATAATCGACCGATATATAGTTATATGTATTTATCTGCAAGTCATGTTTTGTATTTATAATTATAGGTGATCTGGGGTGTCTGTGTTTTAAATCGTGTTTTACACTTCTTTGTTGTGTTTTCTTTTTACTCGTAAGCTAAGAATCTTACTCTCTTCTTTCACGTTTTAAAGGTAATCAGTTGGCTAATATAGAATAAAGCCTTCTTCTTTCATGACAATGCCACTGTGAATGTCGATGTATTGAATATTTGTTCATCTATAGTTAATAATCACGTGCTTTACCAATCATAAAATTGCAATCTACTTCTGTGCAAATGCAAATTTAGCCATTGGCTAAATCTATCCTGTAATTAAATTTTATCTGTTATCTAGAGTTCCTTTGTTACCTACCGATGCTTTTATGCATTCCTTTTAAAATATTTCCACACTAATATGCAGTATATCAAGTTAATAATTTCCTACATGTGTCTTATTTTCATATGCGCTTAAATTAAGCAGTAACCTATTTAAATGCATAGTTAATTAATATATATATTTGGAGCCATGTGCCATATTAATTATTGCAGTGAATGTTGATTTCATAAAAATATTCCTGTCCTTATTATTCACTTTATACCCATCGCGCACCCACCCCACTTCCCGCTGGGTTTGGCTGGCTACGCTTTGCAGTTCAGACCCATCGCGCACCCACCCCACTCCCCGCTGGGTTTGGCTGGCTACGCTTTGCAGTTCAGACCCATCGCGCGCACCCACCCCACTTCCCGCTGGGTTTGGCTGGCCACGCTTTGCAGTTCAGACCCATCGCGCACCCACCCCACTCCCCGCTGGGTTTGGCTGGCCACTGTGTATTTCGGACCCGTCAGATACAGGAGTACTCGTACATGTAGAAGTAAAAAAAGTTAGACAGCTAGCTCTTGAATACAAGCAGTTTTGATACGCCATATCAAGTACGTATAGACTTTCAAAGCGTTTTTATATTTGATATTATTTAATCAAAATATGAAGCTTCTACAGATTCAAGGTTGGAAGTTGAGTCGCCTTGCGAAATTTTATTTTTCTTTCGATGAGACAAATCAACTGCATCAAATACCTATATTATAGTTTGTACGAGTGTGTACCAGATCTGGCATGCGTTACAAATGAAATTATCCATTGAATATTGGCACTGAATATATATGGGGAATAATTGATTGAAACAATGACGAGATTACCTTACATCGATAGCTACAACACGCTGTACATGAAAGTGATTTTAGAAAGAGAAATTTAACACTAATTCCAATTACTTAATTTTCATTTCGTATAAACGAGTGGGCTTCTTATCACTATCAGGTACCGGTATAGGTAACAAATCACAAGCAATCGAAGGTTAACTAAAAAGTGTGAGCTACAGTTTGGTGTACAAATAACAAAATCAAAGCGATTTACTAAGATAATAAATCAATCAATCAATTTTTAACAATTATTTGATCGTAGCACTGTTTCAGTGAGACCTTAGCCACTTGTTTTTTGTACTCTAACAGAAAAAGTCCTACGAACGCACTACTAGCAGTAGCTTGCCGGCTAAACAGAGGGCTGACTGCGATCGTTAGTGACGGCCTTCTTTAAGCCGTCCTTGCGGAATCCGGCGATATCCGACAGCAGCGCGCCGCGGCCCTGGCCACCGCCAGCCGCTCCAGGGTCACCGCTTGGTGGCATCGGCGGTGGTGGCGGCGGTGGGACACCAGGAGGCGGAGGAGGAGGAGGCGGCTGCTGCTGTTGCGCGCTCGCTGTATTAATAAAAATGTACGATTTGTCCTGGTCAAATCGATCGATATTGGAGTGGAATGGTGTCCTGGTCCAATCGATCGATATTGGGGTGAAATGGGTGCCTTTGTGAAATCGATCGATATTGGAGTGGAATGGGTGCCTTGTCCAATCGATCGATATTGGGGTGGAATGGGTGCCTTTGTGAAATCGATCGATATTGGAGTGGGATGGGTGTCCTGGTCAAATCGATCAATATATTGGACTGGAATGGGTGTCTTAGTTTAATCGATCGATATTTGAGTTGGGATGGGTGTCCTGGTCAAATCGATCGATATTGGGGTGGAATGGGTGTCTTGATCCAATCGATCGATATATTGGACTGGAATGGGTGTCTTAGTCTAATCGATCGATATTGGAGTGGGGTGGGTGTCTTGGTCAAACCGATCGATATTGAAGTGGGAGTGGGTGTCTTAGTCTAATCGATCAATATTGGAGTGGGATGGGTGTCTTGGTCCAATCGACCGATTTTTGAGTGGAATGGGTACCTTAGTTAAATCGATCGATATTGGGGTGGGTGTCCTGGTTAAATCGATCGATATTGGGGTGGGTGTCCTGGTTAAATCGATCGATATATGAGTGGAGTAGGTGTCTTGGTCTAATCGATCGACATTGGAGTTGGGATGGGTGCCTAGGTCAAACCGATCGATATTGAAGTACTCGGCTTTTCACTTACGGTTGGCTTTAGTAGCATCACCGTCTGCGGACTGCAACAAGACGGAAGAATAAAGAGAACCGTTTTAATTCATAGAAAGAAAACTGCTATTCGAAGCTGTAGGAGCTGGTCAAACCAAAGCTTTTAAAACAGAACTCACCGAAAATTTCGCTGTCCTTCTTGCCCGCCTTTCATCCTCAGTAAGGTTGGCCGCTCTCGAACGCCGTTTCACCAGGCTCACTTGGCGCTGGTCCTCTCGCAGTCGGAACTCTTGAGCAGCCTTATAGGCGGTGAGCACCTCTTTAGCTCTGCCAGCAATCTTCCACTGTGGCTTGGCCAGATAGTGAACCGGCGTGGATGCGAAGAAGCTTGAGTTGGGATTTGAGCACTTTATTTATGAGTCATTGCGTTCCGTATAAAAAAATAATCCCCAATTCCTCTTTGGTTAAAAGACCAAGTTTCCAACTAAGCATTCTGGCCACAGAACTTCATTTCCTTACTCAAAGAAGCCTCTATGGTCGCTGCGCTCCCCAGGAAGGGACACTATAGTTTGGGCAGCATACAAGTTTAGGGGTAAAAACCCAATTGGAAAGCAGTAAATGAATAGGAAAATGCAACGTTTTTCATTTTTTGATTGATAACTTTTTAACTCAAAGTCATAGAAAGATGCAGCTTGCACTATTCAACGCAAAACATTCAGAACTTTAGGTCTCCAAGGTAAGGTTGTATTATTCAAAAAACTCCCGTTTTTAGTGCGAGAAAAAATACTTTACGACCCATCAGGCCATGCAAACATATGAAATAAAAATTGAATTGGTTACCCTTAGGTGATAATCAAGCAAAAGAGAGTGAAATTAACTTACCTACACAGCAGACAATTGCTGGTGCAAGCTGTATAAAAATAGCACTTTGTATGACTCTGTAAAACAAAAGCAAAGTCTACAACGAGTATACATCAGAGCTATAGCTCAATTTCTCAGATAGTTTTGACTTCAAAATGTTTCTGCCTCATCCTAGCAGCGACGCATGGCACTCTCTCGCCGAGTCTGAGCAGATGTCATTGTGGTAGGTCGCTTCTCAGGAACAGTTTCGATGAAGTAGGATGGCGCGCTTGGAAAGATGCTGGGTACGGCATCAGAAGTGAACCAAGCGTCGATTTTTCAGCTTCTTTGCTTGTCCATCTGCATATGCAAATGCCGGAGCGCTTACGGCTGGAGTTGGAGTACTGAGAGTTGGTTACAAATAACCTTTCAGAAAAATGCAGCGAGCAGATCCGGTAGTTGTGCTTTGGATCGCAGCGCAACTTCTCCAACTCTGCTGCTGTCCACTTTCGGGGAATTGCAGAGATCCATTTTCCCGAAGCTCCGGCTGTGTATATATTCTTTTTCCAGTTAGCAAGCTATGAAATACGAGAGGTGTTACAAAAGTTCGCGTACAAACTGCTCTAGCGAGAAATCGATAAGCAGCAGCATCATTTCATATTTTATGCCATTCCCCTAAACTTGTATAGCGGAGTGGCGTGGGGCGGGTGAGTGTCATGGAGGAAAGAATAGAATGGAGTGCTAATCTGAGCCAGTTATTTTTATCTCGCTCGATCTTCGCTTTTAACATCCCTTCCCCCCGTTCTTTCCTATTGGCTCGTGACTACCATAGACAAAGTCTTTTTCGTCTCGATTTCGTTTTCGCCCCCTCGGAAAGTAACACCATCTGAAAGTAGTATCGTGGACTATATATGACTATAATGCCAGTGGATACAGCATGCGAAGCTTTGAGCAAAAATTCAATCTACTTGATTCTGTACATTCGGTCAATTCATTTTAAGATTCACTTGAATCTAAAAACGTTATATTACTAAAATACATGATGCGTTATATTTTGCAGCGTATATACAAGAGTCGTTGTGTGACCGTACTATGTTATGACCGTACATACATAGAAATTCAAAGGCAGCACTAAATTCTTTTGAAAAATAAACATTAAACTAATGGCTTTCAGTTTATGTAGTAACTACCAGAAATTTTTAACTTTAACTTAAAACTTAAACTTAAAGAAACTTAACGTACAATAAACTTTTATCAATTTTTGTGAAATTAAATGCCTGATGATTCTGGCAGCGAAAGGCATGTCATTTTAGTTAAGCTACACAAAAAACTAAAACTCTGAAAAAAACATATTTTGACGTGAGCTCGCACTTTGGTGTGACATATTTTTCAGAGGGGGCGAAAACGAAATCGAGACGAAAAAGACTTTGTCTATGGTAGTCACGAGCCAATAGGAAAGAACGGGGGGAAAGGGATGTCGAAAGCGAAGATCGAGCGAGACAAAAACAACTGGCTCAGATTAGCACTCCATTCTATTCTTTCCTCCATGGTGAGTGTCCCTTCCTGGGGAGCGCAGCGACCATAGAGACTTCCCTGCCTTACTATTGCCTGCAAGGCAAGCAAGTTGATACTTCGGCCATAGACATCTGCACAATGAAGGATGCCAGCAGCAACCACTGCCATAGACTCTCAATTTTCAAAACTATTGTTGAATTTTTGAGCTTATTGAAATCATGCCATAAAAATCGAGTTCCATTTTCCCTCGTTATGCGCCGGGCCAAATCGATTGCTTCTGAATCGGAATAATTTTATAAAAATACCCCACCCAGCCAACGGATTAGGCCAGGATCGGCTAACTCCGGCCCGCGAAGCCTCTCTATCTGGCCTTCGGGTCTCAATGTTTGTGTCTCTTCTCCCCTCTCCCCTCTCATCTCTCGACTCACCTCTCTCCCCTCTTCTCTCTCCACTCTTCCCTCTCTCTTCTCTCTTCCCTCTCCCCTCTTCTACCCCCTTCCTCTCTCCCATCTCCTTTCTTCCCTTTCCCTCCTTTCTCTCATGTCTCTTCTCCCATTTCATCTCTCGCCTCTCCTCTCTTACTCTTTTCTCTCTTATCTTCTCTCATCTTTCCACTCTCGTCTGGCCCGCAGCCAAGAGCAGGATTCTTAATCTGAGTCTTGAGGTAAAAAAGTCTGCCAACCCTGGGATTAGGCAGTGACCTTCACTATCTTTAACTTACGGATTTTCCAACAGTTCTGGAACTGTAGGCATCCCAGATCTAATGGCATCTTCGGTTAAAATCGATTGAATAATATTCTCTGGAATTGGATAAAGAATTGAAAAGAAAACAAATTAAAATAATAAAAACAACAACCTTAAAACGCAACAACTCACTCAGATCAGTGGAGCAGGTCAGCGAGTGCGCGTCCACATAGGACGAAGTTAACACCTGACCAGTGGCCATTTCGTACAGGCAGTGGCCAAACGAATAAACGTCAATTTCTTCAAAAGATTTCAGACGTTTCAACGACAGAACTCGTTGACGAAGCGAGCAGCTCAGGCCTAGCAGACCGTTCTCAAGGTCTGTCAGCTTGCAGCCGTTCTCAGATACAAGCACGTTTCCAAGGTGGAGATGTCCTGGGTAAAGCAGTTTGAGCATTGGATTTTACATGACTTGTTTAAGCATTGGACACGTGACTCCCTACTGACCCTGAAGACACGTGACTCCCTACTGACCCTGAAGACACGTGACTCCCTACTGACCCTGAAGACACGTGACTCCCTACTGACTCTGAGGACACGTGACTCCCTACTGACCCTGAGGACACGTGACTCCCTACTGACTCTGAGGACATGTGACTCCCTGACCCTGAGGACACGTGACTCCCTACTGACTCTGAGGACACGTGACTCCCTACTGGCTCTGAGGACACGTGACTCCCTACTGACTCTGAGGACACGTGACTCCCTACTGACTCTGAGGACACGTGACTCCCTACTGACTCTGAGGACATGTGACTCCCTGACCCTGAGGACACGTGACTCCCTACTGACCCTGAAGACACGTGACTCCCTACTGACTCTGAGGACACGTGACTCCCTACTGACTCTGAGGACATGTGACTCCCTGACCCTGAAGACACGTGACTCCCTACTGACCCTGAAGACACGTGACTCCCTACTGACCCTGAAGACACGTGACTCCCTACTGACTCTGAGGACACGTGACTCCCTACTGACCCTGAGGACACGTGACTCCCTACTGACCCTGAAGACACGTGACTCCCTACTGACTCTGAGGACACGTGACTCCCTACTGACCCTGAGGACACGTGACTCCCTACTGACTCTGAGGACATGTGACTCCCTGACCCTGAGGACACGTGACTCCCTACTGACCCTGAAGACACGTGACTCCCTACTGACCCTGAAGACACGTGACTCCCTACTGACCCTGAAGACACGTGACTCCCTACTGACCCTGAGGACACGTGACTCCCTACTGACCCTGAGGACACGTGACTCCCTACTGACCCTGAAGACACGTGACTCCCTACTGACCCTGAAGACACGTGACTCCCTACTGACCCTGAGGACACGTGACTCCCTACTGACTCTGAGGACACGTGACTCCCTGACTCTGAGGACACGTGACTCCCTAACTACTCAGAAGACACATGACCTTAAAAGTACACTACCTAAGAACACGTGACGTAGCCCATAATCGATAACTCACCGTAGGCGAAGCCCTTCGAGTGCATAAACTTGAGTGCTTCAAGAATCTGCCGACCAAACGACTGGATCTGCGGCACACTGAGACCGCCGCTAGGAGACGAAGCTCCTTTTTGTCGGCCGTACTTCTTTAGACAGTCCAACTTTGGCTTTGCCTATAAAAATTAAACCAGTATGTACATTAGAACTTTAAAGTGTAAACGTGAAGTGTAACAGGTTAACAATCTTTTTAAGGCCCACCTTGTGCAGTAGGTCTCGAACTGAGCCGTGCCTTTCAAATTGTCTGACGCAATAAAATCCGTGCTTAACGGCTCCGCAAATGTTGGCATTGGCAATGAATGGGTGCTAAAATTTCAGCATTAGAACAAGAAATAATAATAATGAACAAACTACTTTACTGTAAGTAGAAAGTAAAGAAAAAATAGATAAAATTACGCTAATCGACGTTAGACAGGACACAACGGCAGCCGTGTCTTTCTGGTCCAAATTGCAAAACGGTCCGTAGCCAACCTATATAAAAACGAAAAAAAATCTTTAAATGAAATTTAACTACTAAGAAAATATATTGAATAAACACTCACCCAAGTCATCAGGTACTCATTCCTGTCCGTGGGCAGAGCACTCTCCGCAGTGAAATAAGTTTTACGAATTCTTGTTCCTGTAAATTGTAAATCATGACTCACTGAAATTCAATGCCACTTTATAAGCTTCAAGTTTTAATAACTTACCCATAAACGAACAGGGTTGCAACACCTGAAAAGTGCTTTCGGATCTGAGAACCATCGACACGTGTTGCAGTGACAGCTCTGTGAGGATGCAAGAGTGGAAAGAAATTATTGTTGATAAAGGAATAACAGCATGAGCATCTGGGAGGATGATGGTGACCTAGCAACTAAAGATCTGGGAGGCTGGCCCAGCAACTGAGGATCTGGGAGGCTGGCCCAGCAACTGAGAATCTGGGAGGCTGGCCCAGCAAATGAGGATCTGGGAGGCTGGCCCAGCAACTGAGGATCTGGGAGGCTGGCCCAGCAACTGAGGATCTGGAAGGCTGGCCCAGCAACTGAGGATCTGGGAGGCTGGCCCAGCAACTGAGGATCTGGGAGGCTGGCCCAGCAACTGAGGATCTGGGAGGCTGGCCCAGCAACTGAGGATCTGGGAGGCTGGCCCAGCAACTGAGGATTTGGGAGGCTGGCCCAGCAACTGAGGATCTGGGAAGCTGGCCCAGCAACTGAGAATCTGGGAGGCTGGCCCAGCAACTGAAGATCTGGGAGGCTGGCCCAGCAACTGAGGATCTGGGAGGCTGGCCCAGCAACTGAGGATCTGGGATGCTGGCCCAGCAACTGAGAATCTGGGAGGCTGGCCCAGCAAATGAGGATCTGGGAGGCTGGCCCAGCAAATGAGAATCTGGGAAGGTGTCAGTCATATCAATTACCCTTTCTGAGACAAGCAACTCACCTTGATAGTTAAAGCAATAGTTATCAGGATCAAGGAACTGTTTCACTGGAAACGACTGCTCCAGGAGAGGAATGCTCAAGAGAACATTCACATAGTTTTGCAACTCTTTCTGCCTAGTAGCCACAAACTCCCTGCCCTTGTTGCCAACCCATTTCTTAGGTGGCAGTGGCAATTCATAGCCAGAAATTTTCAGTACATTGTCTAAACTGACAAAATCGTTGTAGCGTCGGTAAACTTTCCACGAGTCTGAGTCACCTCTGTTTACCTTGAGGATGTACTCCTGTGAAAGTGAATACAATATGCAAATTAATTTATTTCATATTCATTTCATTTTATGAGGGTTTACTTTATAAAGAGTAAACATCTGGTAACATGAATAAAAAATTATGAAACAGCAATAATTTTAATTCTATTTGCAAATATATTTTCATACAACCAAACCACAAACTTATCACATGTATTTACATACTTTTGGGCTAATCTGTGCTGTTATTAATGTTCAATAAGTTGTTTAACAATCACCATGCCAACGTCAATGAGCACAGAGCAATGAACTAATCTAAAATTTCTGGTCTGATTTAGAAAATTGCCCTCGAAAGCACTTGCACTGTTGCAACAAGTGTTGTTATGTATGCTATGTATTGCTCCAGAGTTTTTCAGTGGCACAAGCAATTTGAGAAGGGGTGGGAAAGGGTTGAGGATGACACCAGGCGTGGAAGACCTTCAATGTCAAATGTCAAAGGCATTGTCCACATAGAGTTTCTGTGCCAAGGCCAGACTATCAATCAGCATGTTTACAAGTACAAAGGCATCCTGCAGAAAAGACAAGAGATGGATCTCGCAAATAGGAATGTCACAGTGCTAGACCTAGCTTCCATATTCACCCAATCTAGCTCCATGTGTTTTCCTATTTCCCAAAGCTCAAGGAGGTTCTCAAGGGTACTCAATTTCCTAATGTTGATAGGGGCCTACCATCAGAAGGGCCACAATGACAAAACTGCAAAGTATTTCCAAAGAAGCCTGGAGCAGAAGAATGGACAAGTGCATTTGGCTCAGAGGGGGAGTACTTTGAAGGAGCCAGATTTGATTCTAATTGATTTTTGCTAATGAAGTTTCTGTGAGCCCAGTCCTAGGACTTTCTAACATATCTCATAAATCATTTTTTAAAAGTCTAATTCTACATACTATAAAACAACAAACAAGCAACAATTCTTTGTGCAATGCTTGACAATTAGATAAAAAAAGTTATGAGTTAAAATTTAAAAAATGTAAAATCAAACTAATTTGCACTTTTTGTTGATTTATTTTAAAGCCATAAAAATAGTGATTTTTAGAAAATAACTTTTCATATCTCTTATCACATGCCCTCTTTTTCTATGCTAGATATCTATCCCTTGCTACTCCCTACATATGCCTTGCACCTCCTTAATATATAGGCCTCTATGTATTATGCTATTGCTAAACTAATCTATATTAAACACTATCTAAAAATTGCCATTGGCTGCAATATGGAATAAACCATTTAATTTTATCCAAAGTATAACCAAACCCCTTTCCTTTTTTATATCAATGCCACAATGCCATCTAACACATTTGGAACACTAAATAACCTAATATTTTTATTTTATAAAACAATTGCTTAGTATATGATATATATTAGTTATAATAAGGAGTATTATTGTTAATTTAAACAAGAAAAAATTTAGTAGCAAAAAAGAAAATCAAACTAAAGTCAATAATAAGAAGTAGTCAATTAGTTAAAAAATTATATATAGGGCCTATAAAAATTAACTTTTAAGCAACAAAATAACCTGTTAAGTAATTAATACTAGTTAAAGTAAAACTTGTTAAATAAAATATATTGCAAAATGTCTTCTGTTTTTTATCTATAAAATGTCCTATAAAATTTTATCAAGAACAGGTGTTTAAAAGTTTAGGATATTTGGGTAAGCAGATAATGCATATTAGAAGGACCTACCTATACTGGCTATAGGTATTAAATATACAGGGTTGTTTAAATAAATCTAGAACAATTTGTTTCACCTGCCAGAAATTTAAATTGAGTCGCACATCCTCGCCACTATAGCGAATTGTAGCCCTGCATCCCTGCCTTCTTTTGCATTCCAGCTTGTTATTACTCCTGCTTCCTATTCATGGAAATTGATTGCCTAAAAATTATTATTGATTTGTTCCACATGGGACACACTCCTTTTCAAATTTCAAAGCTGCTTGGTTATCCCAAAAGCACCGTTTATGACATTGTTCATTGCTTTAAGTCAATTGGCAGTCCCGAAAGAAAGCTGCACACTGCTTGTCAGGATCAAATTCGGACATCTAGCTTCCTAGTAAGACTGAAATGGTCAATTTAGGCAGCACCAGGCCAGCCATATCTGAGCTGGCCAAGAAGTAGACAGTCAGTCAACCAACAATCTCGCGAGCTGTCAATTGAGACCTCGGATGCCGCAGCTTCTTGCTGAAGATCCTGCAGCTGCTGATGTTGCAGCAGAAGATGGCCGAGTTGACAAATGCCACCAGCTCATTTCTTCTTTCAAGTCAATGGGTGGCCCCTTTCGCTTCTTCTTAGACAAGAAAATTTTTAAGATCAACTGCTTGCGCAACTCAGAATGATAAGTGGGTCTGCCAGGACATAGCTGAAGTGCCAGCTAACTGCTGGAGCAAGAAGCCAGTGTCTGTCATGGTCTTGGCCATCATCTCTAGCAACAGTCACGTAATGCCGCCACACTTCTTTGGCCAAGGGGAGACCATGACCAAGGAGATATACCAGCGTATCCTAGAGGCAAAAGTAAAGCCATGGATAGACAAGGCAGCTGATAAATGTCGAAACATCTTCTAGCAGGACTCTATGCTAGTCTACAAGTTAAGGCTTATCTAGCAGTGGTTGGCTGCCAATGTGCCACATTTTTGGCTGAGCTGTGTGTGGATGCCGAACAGCTTAGACTTAAACCTGTGCAACTTCTACTTGTGGGGCAGAGTCTAGCGGGCAGCTTGTGCCACTTTCCATGGCAACGTAGACCAGCTGAAGGCTGCTAGTGCCATTAGGCAGCAAATAGCTGCCCTAGATTTTGCAGAGGTTGCAGGGGCTGTCTAAGCTTTTAGGCGCTGAGTTTAGCGAGTGTTGGCAGCTAGAGGCAGCCATATTGAATAAAATATGCAGCATATGATGTAGATTAACAAGAAACTAATTGTAGGTCCTATAGTTAATTTCTTAGAATCATTCAAAGTTGTTCCAGATTTATCAGAATGACCCTATAAATCATTGTTTACTTATACTCATACTCCTTTTCAAATAAATTTAATATTACATTTCACTAAATAATAAAAAATTAACCTATGCTAAATAGTTATATCAGTTATTATATATTTATCAATTATTATATATTGCAATATATAATAATTAATATATTAATAAATATTAATTATATTTTAATTAAATATAATTGTTATATTTTAGTTTAATTTTAGTCTCAATATTTTAGCATATAGCTACCTCTTTAAATCATTAATTAAAACACTGAAAATCTTAACCAAATAGCGAATACTAGGTCCCTCCCTAGGTATGATATACTTTATAACATTGGTATAAATTTAAAACTGATACCTCAAAATATACTTAAGAGGCAGTTTCAAGCAACTGTTTATAAACAGTTTCTGCTCCCGAGTCCCAACTAACTTCTTAAGACAATACTTACCACATATTCCTTTAGATCTTGGCTACCTTCTATTGAAACAGTAAGCTTATAGTAGTCATCCAAAATCTTGGACTCCGATGCACTAAAAAGGGCCATAGTATATATATAACATACGTACAGAAGAGTATTTTTAAACCCTTTTTATATGGTATTTATAACTTTATGATTTTATATAACTGAAAAATGAAAAGCAAAACAGAACTCGCTTGATAAGTTCTTGGAAAGTCGATCATTTAACTAAACGCTAAAGAACTTGCATTACCTTAGTCTTTCATATGTTAACTTTTTTACATAGGATTTATAAAGTATTTTCTTTTGTTACTTTTTAAGTCACTTAGCTTTAGGACTTTACCAAATAAATACGAATACAGTTAAAGTAATTTGTTTACTTAAGCTGTATCGCTTCACTTTGCTAATTTAAATTGCGAACAATAGGTAGGATTAAAAATATAGAAAGAAAATCTTTCAGTGTTCTCCCCTACTTAAGCAACATATCATTAATCATTTTCAATGTGATACTTTTATATTCTGTCTTTATGCTTACTTAAGTTTGTGCTGGCCATGAAAAAAATAAAGAATATGAAAGGGGTGCTGGATGGACTTCGAGGACTTGGAGGTTCATCTCAATCAAAGTCTGAAACAGAGTCATTTGACTTTGAAGAAAACCTTAAGTCAGAGGATTTCAAAATAGCAAAGGTAAGATTTCGCCGGAGGGATTTTATTTTGTATACTTTTATTATTACTTTTATTATCTGTACTTTTATTATCTGTCCCATCTAAATTAAAAGTTTCTAAAAACATCTAAAAGTTTCAATACAAAAAATAAAACAACCAAGCGTTGTTGAATGGGATTTTGGGAAAAACAAAAATGTAAAACTCCTAAATTCAATGAGCTTATTGAAGCGATATTTGTGTATAACTTCAGAAATAATAATAATATATTTTTAGTGTAAGTAAATTTAGTATATTTAGGATAACTTCTCAAGCTCAAAATGAGATAAGTACATTTGTTCTATAAATGTTTGAGTGATTATAATATTGTGCTACTGGTGTATTATTTTTGCTAAAACTATACTATATTTTGTTTTAAATATTTTTTAAACATTTTTGTTTTTCTCTTCTTAGAAATGTGATTCAATTCATTTTAATTCTTAAGCTTTTAGTAGCTACAATAGTTTTGAAAATGATTACACCAAAAATGTATCTTAGTTAAGATGTTAGTTACCTTTTATTGCATGACTTTTAAATAAATGTTTATTTTTGTATCTATAGAAGGCCTATTTATATAATACCACTCTATATTTTTAACTTTGTTTGAATGGATACCAGTTACCAATAAATAATGTATCGTTTGAAATCAATAAAACTTTATTGTGTTTTTAAGTAAAAAAAACATTTTTTTAATTTTAGATTGTCTGTCATGGCTTTCCAAATGCACCCTGTTGCATTGCATTTGACCCAATTCAAAAACTGCTTGCCATTGGAACAAAACATGGTTCAATTAGAATGTAAGTTTCTGAGTTATTTGAGTTGGTATATATTACTCGTATTATGCATGTCCATAAGTTTTAATCCAAGGAGGCGTTTTATTTCAGCCTGGGACAGTCTGGAGTTGATTGCAACCTGAGTTTAGACAAAGAGGCAATCAAACAGTTGATTTTCATCATCAATGAAGTGAGTTCTATTTTATTTTAATCACAACTTTTACTTGGATTGGCTTATCATAAAATTTTCATAATTTGTGTCCTTTTCAGGGTGGCCTGATTTCGATTGCATCCAACAATACGATCAGCCTATGGACAATCAGACAGAAGGAGCCAACCATCACTATGCAGATGCAGTTTACAAAGCGAGAAGAGTAAGTGACGAAAGAAGCAGTCTTGAAAAGTGCAGGCGCGTTCGCTAATTTTGCACTCTGTGTCTCCATCCCTTCCTTTTGCTCTCGCTTTTACCTCTCTGAGTCTGCCGCGCAGGGAGGAGATGCATATTGATTAATTATTTATAGCCCTGTAGTTTAATCATCAAAATCACTTTGGCGCACACTTGCACAAAATAATTTATGCAATTCCTATCTTATCGTAATCGTAATCTGACTGTAAAAAAAGAATTTTTAGCTACTTGAAATATCATAATTAATTTTTCTTTGCCAATGGCGGATTCTGTCAGCCTGTCTGTCAGCTATGTTCTTGTAGAGCATTTACATAACTGGACAGAATTCAATGCGAATATTATCTGAGTATAATAGGACCATAATTATGGACGATGAGGACTAGTTGATTAAATACGATTAATTGAGGCCTGGCGATGATTGAATTCTGTCTGCCCGGATTTTGCAGCAGACTGACATTGTAATCATGGGGTTGCACGCTTTGCTCTTGTGTGTCCCTGCGCCTGAAATGGCGTGACCGTTTGCTTATGATGAAAGGGGAATTGCGTAAAGAAGGGCCTGTTACAAAAGCAGGAGTCTTCCTCCTTCCTGAAAGTAATTGCGACAGCGTTTCGTCACGTAAAAGCTCAATTATTGTTATGCGAAAAATTTAAACATACTTGTATGAACTTGCTAATGCCTGAGACTGTTTTTTTACCAGCTCAAAACCTCACGTAGAAGATGAAAAACTAAAAAATCTGTAGTTATTCGGAGATGTGGATTTTCAAGCTTGTAGAGTTTACTGTCTTCAGTGTGAAAGTTCGAGCTTGTAGAGTTTACTGTCTTCGGTGTGAAAGTTCAAGCTTGTAGAGTTTACTGTCTTCAGTGTGAAAGTTCGAGCTTGTAGAGTTTACTGTCTTCGGTGTGAAAGTTCGAGCTTGTAGAGTTTACTGTCTTCAGTGTGAAAGTTCGAGCTTGTAGAGTTTACTGTCTTCGGTGTGAAAGTTCAAGCTTGTAGAGTTTACTGTCTTCAGTGTGAAAGTTCGAGCTTGTAGAGTTTACTGTCTTCGGTGTGAAAGTTCAAGCTTGTAGAGTTTACTGTCTTCAGTGTGAAAGTTCGAGCTTGTAGAGTTTACTGTCTTCAGTGTGAAAGTTCGAGCTTGTAGAGTTTACTGTCTTCGGTGTGAAAGTTCAAGCTTGTAGAGTTTACTGTCTTCAGTGTGAAAGTTCGAGCTTGTAGAGTTTACTGTCTTCGGTGTGAAAGTTCGAGCTTGTAGAGTTTACTGTCTTCGGTGTGAAAGTTCAAGCTTGTAGAGTTTACTGTCTTCAGTGTGAAAGTTCGAGCTTGTAGATTTTACTGTCTTCGGTGTGAAAGTTCGAGCTTGTAGAGTTTACTGTCTTCAGTGTGAAAGTTCAAGCTTGTAGAGTTTACTGTCTTCAGTGTGAAAGTTCGAGCTTGTAGAGTTTACTGTCTTCGGTGTGAAAGTTCGAGCTTGTAGATTTTACTGTCTTCGGTGTGAAAGTTCGAGCTTGTAGAGTTTACTGTCTTCGGTGTGAAAGTTCGAGCTTGTAGAGTTTACTGTCTTCGGTGTGAAAGTTCGAGCTTGTAGAGTTTACTGTCTTCAGTGTGAAAGTTCGAGCTTGTAGATTTTACTGTCTTCGGTGTGAAAGTTCGAGCTTGTAGAGTTTACTGTCTTCGGTGTGAAAGTTCGAGCTTGTAGAGTTTACTGTCTTCAATGTGAAAGTTCGAGCTTGTAGAGTTTACTGTCTTCAGTGTGAAAGTTCGAGCTTGTAGAGTTTACTGTCTTCAGTGTGAAAGTTCGAGCTTGTAGATTTTACTGTCTTCGGTGTGAAAGTTCGAGCTTGTAGAGTTTACTGTCTTCAATGTGAAAGTTCGAGCTTGTAGAGTTTACTGTCTTCAGTGTGAAAGTTCGAGCTTGTAGAGTTTACTGTCTTCGGTGTGAAAGTTCAAGCTTGTAGAGTTTACTGTCTTCAGTGTGAAAGTTCGAGCTTGTAGAGTTTACTGTCTTCGGTGTGAAAGTTCGAGCTTGTAGAGTTTACTGTCTTCAGTGTGAAAGTTCGAGCTTGTAGAGTTTACTGTCTTCAATGTGAATGTTCGAGCTTGTAGAGTTTACTGTCTTCAGTGTGAAAGTTCGAGCTTGTAGAGTTTACTGTCTTCGGTGTGAAAGTTCGAGCTTGTAGATTTTACTGTCTTCAGTGTAAAGTAGGTTTGCAGTGGCATTAACTTAGCAAATTACGTATAAAAGCATTGTAACAATGTAAGCCACATAAAACTTAGAAGTGGAAAACCCGTTTAAAGGTACAGTACAGGTAGGTTTCTGTGATTAGGTACGCGCTTGATAGCAAAAGTACTCTTAACAGTACTCATGTCGAGCATATATGGACATGTCTCTTCACACTTGACTGATTGAAGCAGCATTCCTCAAATGGTCAAGTGACTAACCGTCACGGAAGGGGCAACGTTTGATTAGCTCTTCGTGATGAGCGATGTTAAGCTATAGATTTTCCACAAGAAATGAACCATGTTAACAAAAGCGTTTAAATATTCACCAAGCCACGAGACTTCTATGTCGGATAATCGACCATCTGAAGTAGTAGTTCAAAATCAGAGCCAAAGTGCATGCATTAAGCTCAATGCGATATGAGAGTTAGCTTTCAAACAGAATATTTTGAGCTCAAGCATTATTGATTGAATGAGTTCGGTCGATCCCTTTTTTACACTCTTCCTGCTCATAGTGTGTACACCGCTGCTCGTGAGGCGCTAACAAGACGAAATGATTAATTGACGGGCATGAGTAGCTTGCGAGTAAATGTTAGACTACAATGACTGATGAATTGCCTAATGATTATATCGACAGTCATCGCATTCTTATTTACTTGCTTTTCTATATTAGTGTAGACATGTGGTCGTTTGCTTGTACTTTAGCAACTAAAATTCAAAGATGATGCATTGGGAATTTCACGGACTAGACACTTCACCAACTAGACACTTCACCAACTGGACACTTCACCAACTGGACACTTCACCAACTGGACACTTCACCAACTGGACACTTCACCTACTGGACACTTCACCAACTGGACACTTCACCAACTGGACACTTCACCAACTAGACACTTCACCAACTAGACACTTCACCAACTAGACACTTCACCAACTAGACACTTCACCAACTAGACACTTCACCAACTAGACACTTCACCAACTAGACACTTCACCAACTAGACGCTTCACCAACTAGACACTTTACCAACTAGACACTTCACCAACGAGACACTCCACCAACTAGACGCTTCACCAACTGGACACTTCACCAACTAGACACTTCACCAAC
>NIVC01000717.1:202500-207500 GCA_002269645.1 Macrostomum lignano
CAATTATCGACATTGTGCCCCTGTGCGAGTCCCCGTTTGTTAACGGTGAGGCTGGCAACTGATACCGATGTTTGTTTTAGTTGATTTTATTTATTTAATTTTGAATTTTTTTGGCGTATTTCTATTGGTAATATCTAGGGAAATTGAGTAGCCATATTAAGGGCCGCACGTTTGCATCTGTAAATGCACAAATATAAATTCTGTGCGAATTCCATATAAATATATCGCACAATGTCTAAACAACAGTCAGACACTGAAAAGGTTTCCCAGAAAATCATTTATGTGTCTTCACTGACCAATACATTGCAGATTCCTCTGAAGCTTATGCGGTTGCAGTTCTTCAGCAGAATGACCTGACAGTTATTGATCTGCTCTCGGACGGGTAAGGGTCCTGTACTAAATTAGTGTGCTGAATTAGCGTGCTCAATCAGTGTGCTCAGTAAGTGTGCTCAATCAGTGTGCTCAATCAGTGTGCTCAATTAGCGTGCTTAATCAGTGTGCTCAGTTAGTGTGCTCAATCAGTGTGCTCAATTAGCGTGCTCAATCAGTGTGCTCAGTTAGTGTGCTCAATCAGTGTGCTCAATCAGTGTGCTAGCTCAATCAGTGTGCTCAATCATTGTACTTAATCAGTGTGCTCAATCAGTGTGCTCAATCAGTGTGCTCAATCAGTGTGCTCAATTTGCGTGCTCAATCAGTGTGCTCAATTAGTGTGCTGAAACAGTGTGCTCAAGTAGTGTGCTCAACTAGTGTGCTCAATCATTTTATTCACTTACTGTGCTCAACTAGTGTGCTCAATCATTGTACTCACTTACTGTGCTCAACTAAGTGTGCTCAATCAATGTGCTCAATCAGTTTGGTCAATAAACTGACTCACTGCACAGTTAATATGACAGTAAGTGTTATTAATGTGCCCAATATATGCATTGACTGAATGAGCTGTGAAAAATAGCAATTTCATATAGTGTACTAAATTGTCAAATAGTGTTGCAGGCTGTCAGTCTTGTAGTTTTATCATCTATCTTTATCATTGTTTTCGACTCTTATGTTGCATTAATTGTCTTTTGCCTTCTTAGACAACACTTAGTTTCTTCCCTCGCTCGGGTCTCTTCTCTCTTTCTTCAACCTTGTCTCTCTTCTCAACTCCCCGTTCCTCATCTTCCATCTCTTCATCAAGTCGAGCCACACTTCAAAAAACCTTGTCAGGACCGTCGCTTTCCCTCACCAATGTCGGTGCAGCAATATACCTAAATAGCGGAAATCTAATTTTCTGAGAATCTTATTATTATTAAGTAGCTAAGCTCTGTGCTCAATCTATAGGCGCCTTAGATCTCCCCGTAGCCTCGAGCTCAAGCCTCGTGAGCAACACTATACACTAGCTATCCCGGTCCCCGTCTCATACTGGTTGCTACTTCTAATTTTTTATCTTCTCGCACACACGCACCCAGCACTGCTGCAGCTGCTCCTATAGAGAGATACACTGCTGATTGGAAACCTCTCATTCTCCTTGCTGACTTCTCTGCTCAGGCTACAGGAATAGGGGAGGGGAGGGGGGGGGGGTTATAGCGGCCCGGGGCAACTCGCGTCCTTGTTGTTGGAGAGAGAGAGAGAGGGGGGGACCTGACAGATTAGTCAAGGAGGCCTGAAAACCCAGACCGCTTCGGCGCTTCAACTACTCGTAGCGCGACAAACGACACACAAATCACTGTGTCATCTTTTACTAAACTGATCCTAACTACGGTTTGGTTTGTATTGACGATACAACTTATCTAGATTGAATAAAATACGATTCACTTTGGTATCGATTTTTTTTACAAGTTGATTCAGTTAGTTGGACGTAACTCTTGTTGGTGTAATTTGCAACGCATGCACTCGAAGATTCAGGTAGTCGTCAACTCAAACGGTCTGGTTTGGATGACTGCGAGTTACAGTAATGCGCCATCCTCGCTCCCCCATCTGTAGAGATGATGATAGAGAGAGAGATTGAAATAATAAGGAAGCAGAGCGAAACAAGACTGCGGGTTCTGTTCTCTCGTAGCCTATAAGTAGTTATTATTCGTATTGCAATTATTAGGCCAGTTCGTTTCCGTCTTCTGTGCGCGCAAACGCTTTAATACAGTACCGCGAGTGTAATCATTTTTCTGTTAACAACGCGTATATCGCATGCATCTATACTGTCTCCCTACTGGAGCAGAAACTTGCGCTTTCTTAAGAGGAAAACACGTGGATGCACAATAGATAGACACAGAAAGCAGATTAGCTGCATCAGTGACGGGCAAGTTTGCTAACATGATTAACCTGAATACTTCCATTGCAAGGGGATTAATTAACCTAGCCTTGAGACTCGAATATAGTTGCTGACCTAAACCTGAGGTCTGAAGATCCTGTCTGTAGATGAGTTAGTGGCTTAAACCCGAGGTCTGAAGATCCTGTCTGTAGATGAGTTGGTGGCTTAAACCCGAGGCCTGAAGATCCTGTCTGTAGATGAGTTGGTGGCTTAAACCCGAGGTCTGAAGATCCTGTCTGTAGATGAGTTGGTGGCTTAAAACCGAGGCCTGAAGATCCTGTCTGTAGATAAGTTGGATAGCTTAAGCCTGAACCCTAAAATTTTTGCGTGTAAAAGAGTTGGTGTTCTAGTTAATTAATAAAATCTGTATTTCGAATATTTGAGCATGTTGCTAAAGCTTAGCGTCAGATTTGCAGACATTGGGAATTGTGAATTTTAATTACCAGACTAGTAGGACCTAATTGAATCAAGCTTTCTCGGACACTGAGTGCTTATTAAAGCATATGTCAACCTAATCTAAAGGACCGGAGAAATATTATTTTAAATCTGCTCTTCGCTTTTCACATCTGCTTGCTCGGATAATTTTGGCTGGGATCCCAGAAGCAATCAGGCAAATTGAACTCGGCTTACTCGGCGTTGTACTTTTATGAATCGCTGTTTTATTCACAAAATAATCTAGAGTCAGGATTTTATCAGTAATATTTCTCGCTACTAGAGTATTACTAATATGTATGTGTACTTTTACCGTGGCCTGCATACTTGCATTAATGGTTGGGGCTAACATATATTCAATAGTTTGCCAACGCTTAAAGCCGAGATCCTCACTTTATTTCAAAAAAGCAATTTTTAACTGACTTTCCATTCATGGGTGAAATCTTAATTCGCTGCAATCCTATCTAAATTAAATCAATTCAACTGGTCGAAGGGAGATCTATTGAAGGAAGCGATACCATTATTTACCAGGAAAATTTATTTTTTTATCTAGATATCTTCCAAGGACGTGGCTGCAACAGATAAGAGGAACTGTCACTAAGTGCATGGGAAAGTGTAAACATTACTTTACTGAGTTGTTTGTTTACCTTTAGGAAAAATAAATACCAATCCAAGAAGATAAAGACTGTTACAAATTGACTGTCAACTCCAACCCTAAACTAAATCATCATTCCTTAACTCCAAACCTTACCTAAATCACCGTTCCTTAACTCCAAACCTAACCTAAACCATAATTCATCAACTCCAACCCTAAACTAAATTGTAATTCCAAAAACCTAACCCTAACCTAAACCGTATTTCCTAAAACCGAACCCTAATCTAAACCATATATAATCCCTAAAAACTAACCTTAACCTAAACCATAATCCCTAAAACCTAACCCTAACCTAAACCATAATCCCTAAAACCTAAACTTAACCATAATTCCTAAAACCTAACCCTGACCCTAACTATAATTCCTCAATTATAACTCTAAATTGTCGGCAGTGATTTATCTGACAGTCAATATGTGGCAGTCATACTGCCATTGTATTTTTCAATGCATGGATGAACTAACGCATGTAATTTGTTATTGTCACGCGTTTAAAACGTTTTAACTCTAACTGTGACTTTTGAAATTTCATTTTTCACTCAATAAGTTGCTGAAAAAGGAACAAAAGTCTGCGACAGCTTAAAAGACAAAAAGTTTTATTGAAAAGGTAACAAAAGTACATCTCATCTATTGTTTCCTCTCTGCATAGAAGCTTTACAAGTCTGCCACTTTTGTTCCTCGTATTACACTCAATGGCAGATGTAAGTCTGTGCTTGGTATTGACTATATACCAAGTCAATGAAGATGAAGCCTGAAGATCTGTAGATGTGTTTGAGACTTCACATTGAAGCCTGAAGATCTGTAGATGTGTTTGAGACTTCACATTGAAGCCTGAAGATCTGTAGATGTGTTTGAGACTTCACATTGAAGCCTGAAGATCTGTAGATGTGTTTGAGACTTCACATTGAAGCCTGAAGATCTGTAGATGTGTTTGAGACTTCACATTGAAGCCTGAAGATCTGTAGATGTGTTTGAGACTTCACATTGAAGCCTGAATATCTGTAGATGTGTTTGAGACTTCACATTGAAGCCTGAAGATCTGTAGTTGTGTTTGAGACTTCACATTGAAGCCTGAAGATCTGTAGATGTGTTTGAGACTACACATTGAAGCCTGAAGATCTGTAGATGTTTTTGAGACTTCACATTGAAGCCTGAAGATCTGTAGATGTGTTTGAGACTTCACATTGAAGCCTGAAGATCTGTAGTTGTGTTTGAGACTTCACATTGAAGCCTGAAGATCTGTAGATGTGTTTGAGACTTCACATTGAAGCCTGAAGATCTGTAGATGTGTTTGAGACTTCACATTGAAGCCTGAAGATCTGTAGATGTGTTTGAGACTTCACATTGAAGTCTGAAGGTCTTTGTCGTCAATATCAATAACATTTTGAGCTATAGCAATGAGATTTGAGCTTTAGCAATGAGATTTGAGCTATAGCAATGAGATTTGAGCTATAGCAATGAGATTTGAGCTTTAGCAATGAGATTTGAGCTATAGCAATGGGATTTGAGCTATAGCAATGTGACTAGCAAAAATTGTCTACAATGCAAATTGAACAAAAAAAATGCTAAATTTCGAGCCTCTGAAAGCGATCGACTCTAAAGGATAACTTGAAAAGGCCAGAGAACATAAAA
>NIVC01000717.1:215000-217500 GCA_002269645.1 Macrostomum lignano
GCGCTGATTGTCACGATGATTCGGCCCAGCAGCAGCAGCAGCAACGCGGCAGCAGCGGCTCGCAACAGAATATTGGCTTTTCTGCAAGTTTTGGGTCACCGAAACTTGCAAGTGAAAAGGTATTTATTGACCTTTCTTTGTACTTTGTAGTTACATTAATACGCTCGTAGTTGTTCCGTAGCCTAGGTGGGGGTGGGGGGTTAGCTTAGTGGTCACAACCTGTAGAGGATGGTGCATGGTTAGTGCATTGTTAGAGCGTCGGACTCATGACTTGAAGGTCAGGGGTTCGATTCCCGATTTCACTGGAAAAGTTTGTGTTCTTGAGCAAGACACTTAACTCTGCATTGCTTCAGTTCACCCAGCTGTAACATGGGTGCCAGCATTAGCTGGGGTAATTGAGGCTGTGTGTGGCGACCCCCAGGCCTTTGGATAGCTGCGGCTGAGCTGTCGGTTGCACACCTGCCTATTAGGGCAGGTTTAATCATAATTATTAATAGCTCTGGTTACAGCTAATAACTAAATTACCATACCAATGCTCTATAGCAATATTTTTACTCGGAAAATTTCCCCATACTTAAAGCTTGTAAAAACTAACCAGTTTTTAGTCTGCTAAATTTTTAGATGCGCAGCATATTTTTTAAATTAATTTGTGACAGTTTCATTTTTAAGCTAACACCGTTTCACTATATCTTTCTGTCGTGTAGCAGCAAAACCTACTCTCTGAAAAAATCAATTTGAAATTGATTAACCAATATCGGAATTCTGTTTTTTGTTTCCCACGGTAGGGTTTAGAATCTTAGAATTTATAGTTTTTCATTTTTGTCTCTAGAAAACAAATTTTAATATCACTTTCCTGTATTGCAGCGCTTACATAGGTCTAGAGTTAGCTCAGCGTCAAGTTACGCTTCGAGTCCAATTCATTCCGACACATTTGCTGTTCACCAACCGAAGGTATTGTTTTGTTTTAAATATATACACTCCGGTGCTTATACGAGTAGAAGCATTTGAGTTTGGGTGCACTGGGGTGAGGCTAGGGAGAGAGGTGGTTTTCTATACGCGGACTGGCGGTGAAGAGTTGGGCGCACTGGGGTAAGGGCCAGGGAGAGAGGTGGTTTTCTGTGCGCGGATTGGGGGTGGGGTGGGGGTTGGGCGCACTGGGGTAGGGCTACGGAGAGAGGTGGTTTTCTGTGCGCAGACTGGGTGGGGTTGGGCGCACTGGGGTATGGCTACGGAGAGAGGTGGTTTTCTGTGCGCGGACTGGGGGTGGGGTTGGGCGCACTGGAGTGAGGCTAGGGAGGGAGGTTGTTTCTCTGTGCGCGGACTGAGGGTGGGGGTCGCACACTGGGGTAGGGCTAGAGAGAGAAGTGGTTGTGGTTTTCTGTGCGTAGACTGAGAGTTGGGCGCGAAGGGGTGAGGCTATGTTTGACAAGTTTGGGGGGGAGGGGGGAAGGGGGCCAGTCTAGTCCGCAGTTTTGTCGTAGCCAATGAGAATCCAGCTGAAGTGATTTATTTTATTAGAGGCAGGGAGGTTGTGTGCACCCTGGCGCACTTTAAGCGACAGGCACACAACCGGCGAGAGGCATTACTGCCCATTCCGCCGACTCCCCTGAGCAGGCATACAAGCGCGCGGATACGTACGCAGGCACACACTCACACAGGAGTGTACAGCGGCCCTAACTTTATATTATCGTTAGGCATGTACACTTCACTGGGCCTTGGGGGGTTGGCTCTCAAGGCCGTTAATTGCACGAGCAGAGCCAAGCCGAGATTCCAATTCAGCCCCAAATTAATGTGACTGCACTTGGAATCGAGCCTGGGTCGCTGGCACACCAGAGCAGCTGCGCTACCGCTGGGCTACGGCCCCCCTTAAACTGAAGTGATAGTTTATTCAACTATTTTGGCTATTTTGCAGAGCAGGGATTTTAGTGTAGCTAAAAATAGCCTTAAAAATTCTGCAATTAAGCATACTTATAAAGTTTACAGAAATTATATTTGCACAATAGTGGCCATGAACCATCATCCTCAATGTCCTTTTATAAAAATATTCTTCCATTGTTAAATGTGCGCAATATTACTCGTATTTTTAGTAGCCCTCTTGTTCGTAAATTGTATAGATTTCATTCTGTATGAGTTACGCTCGAAAATAAATTCAAGTAATCCGCATGATTCTCTATATGTATAGTTATATACAGATTCCCATGTTATAACGTCTCGACAATCCTTGACCATTAAATTTAGTGATGATATGTTACATTATTATTTAGCCATTCCTTATTAACCTTGCCATAATTATATTTGTTTCAAACCATTGTCAGTGCAATGTACTTGAAATAGAGTTCGTCCTGGTGTTTATAGCCCAGCTTTTCATTGATAGTTAGGTAGTCAATTGTGTCATTGGTAACGAAATTAATCTAATAACCATTTTTATTGGTAAGTTTTGTATACTCATAACAATTGATTTCAGATCACACTTGCACTTTCTGCGTTACAGAATAAAAAC
>NIVC01000717.1:220000-350000 GCA_002269645.1 Macrostomum lignano
GACACTTTGGTCTTCGCTCCGTTCGGACGCCAGTAAAATCACTGTCTCTCTCCTATTGACCTCGGGTAGGAAATCATTTAGGTCTTAGTATACCTACTATATGCTGTTGAAACGACCCAAGCCTAATTAATTTTGTGATTATTTTCTCTATAAAAATTCGACAACGCGCAGTGCTTGCACCATTCGTTTACGTCTGGAGCCGGCGTCGGTTTGCCATCGTCGCCTCAGCTACGTATGCACCACCAGTTTAAAGCGTTGCGCTGCGACAAAAAGACCAAGTCTTGTCAGCAGATCAACGTCACGAACAGGTTAAACGAGGTTAGACCGAGGGTTGAAGTAATTAATAGTTAATAATTATAATAGTCATGCAGATATCAGCTGCGATACATTATAGTTGTTTTCTATCCCCGCTTTCCGCTTGACAAAATTATTATTACCTAGCTATGTTATTAAAATTAGTTCACGCACTGAGGGATGGTGGTCCATTTACCTGCCATCGTTAGCATTCAAGGTGTCGGTTTGGACGCTTGGCACTCACTCATTTAAGAAATGTTGTGCTTTGTGTGAGCTAACAGGAATCTTTTTCATTAATGAACAACCGATTCACCAACCGTGCCAATCTGAGTCGCCGATTCACCAATCTTGTCATTCAAAGAGTCGCCGATTCACCAATCTTGTCATTCAAAGAGTCGCCGATTCACCAATCGTGTCATTCAAAGAGTCGCCGATTCACCAATCTTGTCATTCAAAGAGTCACTGATTCACCAATCTTGTTATTCAAAGAGTCGTCGATTCACCAATCTTGTCATTCAAAGAGTCGCTGATTCACCAATCTTGTCATTCAAAGAGTCGCCGATTTACCAATCTTGTCAACCAAAGAGTCGCCGATTCACCTATCGTGTCATTCAAAGAGTCGCCGATTCACCAATCTTGTCATTCAAAGAGTCACTGATTCACCAATCTTGTTATTCAAAGAGTCGTCGATTCACCAATCTTGTCATTCAAAGAGTCGCTGATTCACCAATCTTGTCATTCAAAGAGTCGCCGATTTACCAATCTTGTCATTCAAAGAGTCGCCGATTTACCAATCTTGTCAACCAAAGAGTCGCCGATTCACCTATCGTGTCATTCAAAGAGTCGCCGATTCACCAATCTTGTCATTCAAAGAGTCACTGATTCACCAATCTTGTCATTCAAAGAGTCGTCGATTCACCAATCTTGTCATTCAAAGAGTCGCTGATTTACCAATCTTGTCATTCAAAGAGTCGCCGATTTACCAATCTTGTCAACCAAAGAGTCGCCGATTCACCTATCGTGTCATTCAAAGAGTCGTCGATTCACCAATCTTGTCATTCAAAGAGTCACTGATTCACCAATCTTGTTATTCAAAGAGTCGTCGATTCACCAATCTTGTCATTCAAAGAGTCGCTGATTCACCAATCTTGTCATTCAAAGAGTCGCCGATTCACCAATCTTGTCAACCAAAGAGTCGCCGATTCACCAATCTTGTCAACCAAAGAGTCGCCGATTCACCAATCTTGTCTTTTAGACTGCTTTATTATCTCTCCCATTCAGCGAGCCTCTGATTCACCAATCCTGTCATTAATTTTAGTCTTTTAAACTTGACCAACATAATGGCACTATGTCATATGCATAGCAATAGTCCATTCTTATTAAAAAAATAGCTTATCTAGTTCGTCATTTTCTCTAATTACAAAGCTTAATTTGCTTAATTAAGTACTCTCAAGTTAGCGCTAAAAGTTTTTTCGCCTACCGCTTACTCAAACCTGTAGACCACGCAGCCACAATCCCACAACCTTGTTCACCTTAGCAATATTTTGCACCCTTTCTTTATTTACTACGTGTAATTAATGTTAATATTTTTTATTGTCCAATTACCAGCTATGAAAATAATTTAAATCGTAAACGAGAACTATTTCGCTATAAAAATTCTCACACAGTGCCCCAGTCCTGAAACAGCCAAGAAACGGACAGCCACACTGTCTAGATGGCTTCAGATATTTAATTCGGCGTCCAAGGTTGTTTAATTGCGATAATTGTTGCCTTTTTACATTATTTTTTAAAATAGAGCGATTAGCTAAAATGCACAATAAAATGGCGCTGGAGTTTTCCCAGTTATCTATAGCTAGTGGCCTAGTGTACTCTTAAGAGTTCATCAACTGTACTATGCATACACCTTGATGAAACACATAGAGATTCGAGCTAGATTTTGACTGGAGTTTTATTATTGAATACGTCTATAATACTATCACACTAGATTAGTAGATAGTAGTGTTTTAATGACACCCCGGCACAATAGCAGCGCTTATTATAAGCATACATGCGCAACCTCCAAAATTCGGTCGGCCGTGCGACTTAGTTTTAACAAAAATGCGACATAGTTTTTGGCCAGAAATGCGACTTACATGTAAAAAAACCCTAAAGCAAAATTAACGCAACTTTGGGTAAACGGCAGGAGTAACTATGACTGTCTTATTAAGCCAAAATGCCTCGTCAGCTACTTAGTACTACTACTTAGGTATTTTTTCGGGTGGGCATTTTTGCGACTTCCTTGGTTGGTCACCAAATCAGTCGGCCGGATCGGCCGACTCGGCCGACTGTTGCGCATGTATGATTATAAGGCACATTTTTTAAAAGTAAATATCATTCCATGTGGCTGGCGCCGTTTATTCTAGTGTATATGATGTACAATCTGTAAAACGATTCTTGACTAGATTTTCTACCCCAAGCGTACATTGTTCAGCTTTTCCCACCGTGTCGTCACTTTAATTTACACCAGATGGATAAGAATCGACTGTTAATACACGCAGACAGTGTACATTCATGAAGGGAAGTGGGCGATGCGTTCTAAAAATAACCGTTAACCTTTAGTTTGTTCGAGGGTGACTGTTATTTTTAGCAAGCTTCGCCTCGTGAATGTACATTGATTGAATTCCGATGCTAAAAATAACTTCCGTCCTTTCTATCCTGTGTACACGCTCACCCCCTCTTACCTAAAGTTTAGTCAGCAGTAAAATTTTATTAATACGTACATCCACAACGAAGACAAGAATTTTAATGTTCCGATTATTGTAGGCCGTTTGATACGTCATTTGTTTGTTTTGTTGCAAGAGTACATTAGCAAGATAAACCAATTAGATTCCAAAATACGCTCGTAAATAAATCTAAGTTTTCTTTATTGTCCTAATTTTTCAAAGTTCCTACACGAAGTTCTTTGCCTGCCCGTTAAAATAATCACAATCGTGCTTCTTGTTGTCCCGCAAGCGCAGCAGACGTTTTTATTAAGTAGCTCTGCAACAAGCTAAATAGTATTGCTTTTTCAAACCAAAAAATCAAATGTTTTACCATTAGCTACTGTTGCTCTTAACGTATTATGATGCCATTTTTATTTAAAATTGAATTTATGCCATTTATACGTTATATTTGAGAGCAAGTTGTAATATTTTGGTTATTTTTACAGTAAGCCTTAGATTTGCTGAAGGTTTTTGGTTGCTGTCAAGTGAAATCTGGCTTGGAGTTGGAGTAGGACGGTTTTAATGAGAATTTGTTTTACTTTCGATTGTCAAATTAATCCTTTTTGCGTTGCTAGATGTGTTGTGTTGTGAAAAAAATATAAAAATTTATTAGTGTTTTCTCCGGAATCATATGTGTTGTTTTTTGTTTTAAATCGGTTTAATTTTTTACTGATGATAGTGGGTGTCTGTTATACATACACTAACATGTCTAATTTTCACTTTTTTTAGCTCGTATAATTACAAATTAACGAGTCAGTGTTTATTGTTGTTTTTCTAGTCAGAAGTCAGTGTATAAATATTTTGTTTTTCATCAACGCTTTAGTGCTAATTCTACAAATTTATCCATAAATTGCATTTTTCGTTGAAGAGACACGTGCACCTGACGGGGGCGCTTCATAAGACCTAGATTTCACAACGCCTAAAGCACATGACTTCACAACGCCTAAATTTCGTATCACCTAAATTTAACAACACCTAAAACCGAAAATGCATCCTATTCCATATCGCCTAAATTTCACAACGCTTAAAAATCTGCATGCTCTTTCATATCGCCTAAACTTCATTTCGCCTAAATTTCACAACACCTAAAACTGAATGTGAAGGAGAGAAGCAAAGATTTTAGGCGTTCTGAAACTTAGGCGACATAAAATTTAGGCGATGTGAAGGAGGCTGCATTTTCGGTTTTAGGCGTTGTGAAATTTAGGCGATATGAAATTTAAGGCGTTGTGAAGTGTGGTGGTTTTAGGCGTTGTGAAATTTGGTTCTTATGAAAGCGTCCCACCTGACGCATGCAAAGTTACTTTTTTGCCGTTCAATAATGCTATACAAACTATTTATGTTGAAATTGCTATCCGTTGAGTTAGAATTTATTATGCTACTTGTTGTCTCGCACTGCTTATTGTCGCATAATAATAATTATTATTAAACTATAGTGCACCGCATGATACTATTTGTTGTACCTATCTGTCTTTTCATTTTGTAGAGCCACAATCGACAGCACACGCATCAAAGGCGGGTGTCTGCGGCCGGCAATAATCAGACAGGCATTGATGGCGTAGCTTCATGCTCATCTGGCGCTGCTGCTGCTGCTGCTGTTGCCAGCCCAGGGCAGTCCGGCACAGTGCGATTAAAAAAGCCAACCCAATGCGGTATTAAGAGTTATCGCGTGTTGCGTCACGCCTCCGAGGTTGGCGCCCTATCGTGCGCCAAATTCTGCGAATGTTCGCTAGACGGCGAGCTGCTTGAAACTGGCGACAAAGAGCAGAACGTAGCTGAGGCTGTTGAAGCCGACAAAGACGGCGGGGAGTTGACGCCTACAGTTCAGGAGGAGATCAACAAAGATGCAGACGATGACTTTGTTAACATCGAATCAATCAATCCGGTAATTGTTCAGCAAATATCTTCCAACTCAAGTGTGCCAGAAGCCGGCGTTGAAGCCACGGAATCGCTCGATCTCGGGCAAGAGGCTGCCAGTTCGGCTGACCTGCCAGTGCATGCCGGTGACGAAAGGATGAAGAATAGCAAGCCAGCACAGCCGCCGCCGCGACCGCCGCCTCCGCAACCGCGTCGACCAGCGTCGCTTGTAGCTACTGAGGCCGCTGAAGTCGCTCCAGCTCCGTCGTCAGACGCTGCAAGTGCACCGCCGCCATCATCTTCATCATCGTCAGCATCAGCAGTTCCTCCCTGCCGTTCGCAGTTACTGTCTAAGCGGTACACAGCGCCTAACATCCAGCCATTGAGTTTAGCTCAGCAGCAGCATCAGGTCGCAGCGCAGCAGCAGCAGCAGCAGCAGCGCCAGCTCTGGGATCTTCGAGACGATACTCTGACATGCAGAAAGCTTAGTAGGCCAGTTAGCTTGACAGCAGCCAATGCCGCTATAGTGCTTGGTGGCGGTAAGATTCTGGTAACGAAGCTGTACATTTACTCACCAATGCCTAACACCGTGTGCCACCCCTCCCCTCTCCTTTTGCTTTTTTCTTTGCCTCTCTCCTTCTTCTTTCTCGCATTTTTTCTTCTAATCTTCTCTTCGACGTCGTGTGTGCCTTTTCTCTTTTTGTCTCTTGTCTGTCTGTCTGTCTGTCAATATAGGCTAACGGTGCTACTGGCTCGCAGCAGCAGCAGCAGCAGACGCATCAGCACCATCTGCTGCAGCACTGTCCGTCTAGTGGGAGCTCCGGTTGTCTAGCGTCGGGTGCAACCGGCACATCCGGGCAGCAGCAGCAACAGCAGCAACAGTCACAGCCACAGCCACAGCAGCCTCCAGCCTCAGCCTCTGGCACATCCGGCAGATACGTTCGTCGTCCAATGCTAGAAAACTCTGGCATCGGCAGTTCCAATTCGGCGGTAGCCGCCGCGGCCAACGCTGCCACGACGCGAGCGGAGCTGAAACGAGCCCGTAGCCAAGGTCAGACAAGCGATATTGGCCAGCGGTCTGGCCAGCCACCCCACTGTTATCAGCAGCAGCCGCGGCACTATCTTAGAGTTAATTATTCGCACGCCGCGACCCACTTCGTTCGTAGTTTAGAAGAGCCAACCAGTACCGGCCAGGCAGCCTGCTTTCATGCCGCTTCCACTTCGTTTGGTAGCCAATTATTATTATTTTATTATTATTTTCAATTAGACAGTTGCTAAATTAACTTATTCTGTTAGATTATTGGCGCACCGCTCAAATCAAATATTCTCCTTTTAGTTATTTATGTCTATGTTTTATTATGTTGTGAATTCTCTGCTATATAAACTGCTGTGTTGCTTTATAAACTGTTTTGCAACTATCTTTCACTCTAGCCTGTCTCTGGGACTTCCTGACCCGGCCGACTCAAATCTGACCCATTTAAATCCTGGACTCATTTAAATTTCTGACCCATTTGAGTCTCTGACCCATTTGAGTCTCTGACCCATTTGACTCTCTGACCCATTTGACTCTCTGACCCATTTGAGTCTCTGACCCATTTGAGTTTCTGACCCATTTGAGTCTCTGACCCATTTGAGTCTCTGACCCATTTGACTCTCTGACCCATTTGACTCTCTGACCCATTTGAGTTTCTGACCCATTTGAGTCTCTGACCCATTTGAGTCTCTGACCCATTTGACTCTCTGACCCATTTGAGTCTCTGACCCATTTGACTCTCTGACCCATTTGACTCTCTGACCCATTTGAGTCTCTGACCCATTTGAGTTTCTGACCCATTTGAGTCTCTGACCCATTTGAGTCTCTGACCCATTTGACTCTCTGACCCATTTGAGTTTCTGACCAATTTGAGTCTCTGACCCATTTGACTCCCTGACCCATTTGACTCCTGACCCATTTGAGTCTGACCCATTTGACTCCCTGACCAATTTGAGTCTCTGACCCATTTGACTCCCTAACCCATTTGACCTTGACCCATTTCACTCCCTGACCAATTTGAGTCTCTGACCAATTTGAGTCTCTGACCCATTTGACTCCCTGACCCATTTGACTCCCTGACCCATTTGAGTCTGACCCATTTGACTCCTTGACCCATTTGAGTCTCTGACCCATTTGACTCCTTGACCCATTTGAGTCTCTGACCCATTTGACTCCTTGACCCATTTGAGTCTCTGACCCGTTTGACTCCCTGACCCATTTGACTCTCTGACCCGTTTGACTCCCTGACCCATTTGACTCTCTGACCCATTTGACTCCCTGACACATTTGAGTCTCTGACCCATTTCACTCCTTGACCCATTTGAGTCTCTGACCCGTTTGACTCCCTGACGCATTTGACCATTTGGTCCATCATAAAGTTGCAACTCTATATTTAATCATTGTAGTCAGTCTCGCCTTACTTTATAATTTGTGTTGTATACCGCAATTTTTTGTGTTTTACCCTGTTGTTATTAAGATTATAAACTATTCAGTAACAATCATATGACATCGTTTTATATGCATGCCTTTTTGTATTTTGTCTTAACATCGGTACTAAACTTTCTGCATCACTTTTCGATTATGAAAATGTTATTTAGATCATTTGATATTCATCTAAAACACCATATTCCCCAAGTCCCTCACAATTTGCAAGTCGTGCGTCTAATCTCAAGTCTATTCTGATCTAATCTATCCTATCTCTTCAAGATGACGAGAAAACTCCTTCACTGCATGTTAGCATGTCAGCTGTGTGCGTATGTATGTATGTAAATTACATGTGTATGTTATAGAAACAGTGATGTGCTAGATAGACAAGATTGGTAAATACTTCCGATATGTTGAGCCAAAATAGTTTTGGGGGGTCAGATCAAATTAAAGATTTGAAAAAAGGTTCCAATATAAATTAGGTACAGTTTTATACTACTTACTAAGTAAGTAGCGTAAAAGTATCTGCTTAGATTTTTTGTGTGGATGAATTCAAATTTCGGTAAATATACGTTGGGTTTAAAAAAATAATTGAATGGAATAAAAGTGCAATTATTGTCTTAGTATTAATACTGCATGCCACAGTGCCGTGTCGTTGTGTCTGTGTGACTGAAGTACCTACCCATTTTCGTCCAAAATATGTCTAGTGATTGATATCTAATATTCCTTATTAGATTTAATTCACCACTGTTTTTATTTTATTTTGTCAGATAAGACCGACAATTTCTCTCGCTCGTGTAGCAGCAGCACTTCGAGTCTGGAGCACTGCGCCAAGGAGTCTGTGATGCTGCTCAGCTTTGCTAGTGCTCATCTAAAGAAAACTGGTGAGTGAGAGTGGAGACTTATTTACGAATCCAGTATATCGCTTCTCTTTAATCTACTTTCATCTGCTCTCCGATTGAGACTATGATCTTATCCTATTCATATCTTCCAGTCATCTCAATCCCTCTAATAGATTCCATCTGTTCTATCTGTATTTACTCTGATCTACTCTAGAATCTAATCTACAATCTACTCTGCAATCTAATGTTCAATCTACTCTGCACTCTAATCAGCAGTCTACTCTAGAATCTAATCTACAATCTACTCTGCAATCTACCCTAGAATCTAATTAATCTACAATCTACTCTGCAATCTACCCTAGAATCTAATTAATCTACAATCTACTCTGCAATCTACTCTAAAATCTACTCTTACGATCTATTCTGAATTCTACTCTGCACCTACTCTACAATCTACTCTTAGAATCTACTCTACTCGTACAACTTACTTTGCAATCTACTCTGCAACCTGATCTACAATCTACTCTTACGATCTAGTCTGCAATAAATTATGCAATCTACTTTGCAATCTACTCTACAATCTACTCTAGCATCTACTCTACAACTTACTCTGCAAACTATTCTGCAACCTGATCTACAATCTACTCTTGCGATCTACTATGAAATCTACTTACGATCTACTCTTCTATCCACTTTATAATCTACTCTAATTGACTCACTGTTATCGTCAATCGATATCTCGCTGACAACCCCCCCCCGCCCCACCGCAGACACTCAGGCAACGCCAACTCTGTGGATCGGCACCTCTCTCGGGGCGATCTTCCCAATCCGCATCCAGCTGCCGTCAACGGAATCCGCGCGCTCCGCGCAGCCCGTCGTAGCCGCGCCATCCGGCACCGTTATCAGGATGCTGGGCGCCATACAGGACGTGTCCATCTTGACCGCGCCACCGCCAACTGCTGAAGACACTCAGCTGATTTGCCTCTGCTCGGATAAGCAGGTTCGAGTTCTGTGCCTGCCTTCGTTAACCTGCTGCGCTAAAAAGAAACTCACTGAAACGTCGACAGTTGCTAAGGCGGCTGTTTCGCTAGTCAGAGGCTACCCTTGCCTTGTCTGTCTGCTGGCCAACGGGCATATTGTTGTTAACTCTTTGCCTGGACTGAAACCGCTGATGGATGTTGATTATGCACCGTTCGTGGACTTCAGGTAAGTTTAACGTTCGAAAAACTAAATTTTTATTATTGCGTCACTATTTACTGGTAAAACTCTAGTTTTATTGCTATTTTCTTATATTTCTACTTCGAAAGTAGTGAAATTAAAAAAATTAATTGTTTAAATTTTCCTATTTTCGATGGAAAAATATAGTTTCAACTTTTTCTTTACTTTCTACTTCGATAGTAGCGAAAAACGGACATCTGTGTTTTAATTTGCATCGATACAATTAGAAACCAACAATAAATATTACGGCAAATTTTAGGCGTGTTTTAGATAGAGACAGCTATTTGATCAGGTATTTGCGCATAATTTTGTGAAAGTGTGCCAATAAAGTTACTTGTCATTTTGGTTTCTGGTGTGTATTCAAATTTTGCTTACAAAATTCATTTTTAGTCAGCTTCAAACAAAATTTGTTTGTGTCTTGCTACTTAAAGTATGGAAAATGCACTTTTCCTACGAAAAAGCAATATTTCAATAAGTAAAATTCAAAACTCGTTATCGCTTTTTGTGTCAGCATTGAAACACTTATTTTTTATAATATCGATATTAATTTGGCACTCACTTTTTGTTGAGCTTTTCTCAATTTTTTTCACAGGTGTGTTGCTTCACTGTTAGTTTCGGTTTTCGTGTTATCATTGAACTTTATAAGCGTATGAGTGATAAAACTGCTGCATTGGTTTTATGACATCATTTTAAGAATGTTCTTTCTGATGGATATCCTGAGGTCTCAGCTTGAGCACAGTGTCTTTGAGAATCTCAACCTGATGTCACACCTTGAGCACAGTGTCTTTGAGAATCTCAACCTGATGTCACACCTTGAGCACAGTGCCTTTGAGAATCTCAACCTGATGTCACACCTTGAGCACAGTGTCTTTGAGAATCTCAACCTGATGTCACACCTTGAGCACAGTGCCTTTGAGAATCTCAAACTGAGGTCTCACCTTGAGCACAGTGTCTTTGAGAATCTCAACCTGATGTCTCACCTTGAGCACAGTGTCTTTGAGAATCTCAACCTGATGTCTCACCTTGAGCACAGTGTCTTTGAGAATCTCAACCTGATGTCTCACCTTGAGCACAGTGTCTTTGAGAATCTCAAACTGAGGTCTCATCTTGAGCACAGTGTCTTTGAGAATCTCAAAATGAGGTTTCAACTTGATCAGAGTTTTTTGCTTGGCAGCTTTTTCTACAAACACAGTGAATGATATACTGTACTAATCAAACTGTAAATTCATTAGTGTTTCTGTGATGTTTTTGGACTTTTTTCGTCTAGTTATAGATCCTGTTAGTTTAAACAAATAATTTTAACGATGTACGTTTAGTAAATTTTTTAAGCTTTTTCAAATTGAGTTTGCTTTACTTTTAGCTGACCTTCCAACAATTTCGACCAAAACGATTAGTTAACAACTTTTAAACAAATTTTGTTATTCCAGGTTCAGTCGCACTTTCCAGTGCAGCAATCACGGTCACGCCGTGTACTTTTGTTCGCCAAGCGAAGTACAAAAAATCACTATCTGCAGCGATATATGGTCAGTGTTGCGTCATTTCTTTAAAAAAATTCATGACTTTCGAGCATTGAAGTCTATATTTCTACTTTCAGTAGCTAAATTAGAACGCAAGCTGCTTTTTCTGTATTTTTCCAGCAACGATCTAAACGACATGCTGGCCGATTTGTACACGCCCTGCGATTTGCCGGAGCCACCCAAAAAGAGTCTGTTTGAAAAGTTTGGCCAAAATCTGTTTGGCAGCGCCAGCGCCGCACCTGTAGATCGCGAACAGATCTGTGAGTATTTTTTATTCTACTGAAAAAAAATTTTTTGAAAAAAGAAGTAAAAATAAATGCATCGTTTAACTTGCGTTATCAGTTGGCGAGGCCGCTGGAAAGCCAACGTCAGGCATTTGCACTGTGAAGCAGGGCGGCCCACAGCAAAACATGGAAGCTATTAGGGCTCGCGCCGGCGGGGCCAGCTCTGAAATTGCCAACGCGCTGCAGGCAAGTTTTCTGTGTAAAACATTTTTATTAACTTTAAAGCACCACCCCATTCCCAGCCAGAGCGTCAAGTCAAACCCCAACCAACCCCCAACCACCACCCCATTCCCAGCCAGAGCGTCAAGTCAAACCCCAACCAACCCCCAACCACCACCCCATTCCCAGCCAGAGCGTCAAGTCAAACCCCAACCAACCCCAACCACCACCCCATTCCCAGCCAGAGCGTCAAGTCAAACCCCAACCAACCCCCAACCACCACCCCATTCCCAGCCAGAGCATCAACCCCACCACCAAACCCACCACCCCTTCCCCAGACAGAGCACCAACCCCCCCTTCTTCGACCCGCTAGCCCAATCAAAAGCAAGCAACTCGCTAACCAAACGCTGGCTACCCCACCTACAGCAAGGCCTCGAGCGAGGCGAAAAGCTTGGCGAACTGGACGAACAAACCGAGCGAATGCGCAACTCCGCTCTGGAGTACCGCAACGTCGCCAGCCAATTGGCCCAAAAGTACAAAGATAAAGACAAGAAATTTTGGCAGTTTTAACTTTATAATTTAGAAGCACGATCAGTGTTACACTACACATTGTGTATCAATATTGTAGGATATTGTTATTCGTGCTTAATTAAGTCTGTCTTGCCCCGGATATAATAACAACATTTTTATAACAGTGTTATCTGTTGTATGGTTTCAATATTTTTATAAAAAATATTTAATACGACCAATTTTAGGCATGCACGGGCGTCACTAGTAATGTTAGCTAATAACAGAATAACAACGAAGCATATAGCAGCATATATTTTTTGTTTTAGTTAATTGGTAATCCTTGTAGTTAAACTGTTTGGTGTCACCCAATCAATAGTTTTATTTTGTTGATTTTTTTCTATTTCAACGTATGGTCCTTCATCCGCTTCTTTCTCGTGTTAATCGTTAAATTTTTGTTAATGCGTTGTGGTAAAATCGTTCCGGATTTTTAGAAATCTGTGAACGTTTAATCTCAGTAATATCAGTTCACACTTTTTTCCAGATTCATCCAATAAATACGTTAATATTAATTTCTAAAAATTAATTCGTCCTAAATTGTAACTATTTCGCGCTTATTAGCATTGAAATATTTCACTCATAATTACATCGTGAATTTTGCATTAATAACCGTTTTGATTGCAATTTACAAATTCTAGTTCTTGTTGTAGTTGCTGAAGATTGTTGTACACCATCTTCGCTATATTTTACTAGAAAAGCATAGTATATCTCCTAACTCCCTAAGCAGTTTGTGTACTTTCATTCCGCCATTTTTTATGCATAATTTATTTAAAGTTGTAATTCTAGCAAGCTTGTACATTGTTGTTTAATTGTTATATAGATAACAGTTGATATTTTGTTCTGGAAAATATTTTTGTTCGTTGCACACGCTTACAAAGATTCCGTAATTTTCCTCTGATCTAAGTGATTATTTATTGTTTTTATTGCATTAGCAAGAAAGCGAGCTATTCTTGTAGTCAAACTTTCTTCGAAATTATTTTATTTCCATTATTAGAAGGTCGAAATTAATTTATACAATATACTAAAAAATCAAATTTCTCAATGCACTTTTGTGATGCAAAATTGGCTATAAATTCAATGTCACGCCCATAAAAATGTCGCCTGACAGTCAGGCTGGGTTACTGATTCAGTCTTTTTTATTTTTTATCAGACAGGGGTTGTGTGCACCCTGGCGCACTTTAAGCGACATAGGCACACAACCGGCGAGAACTGCCCATTCCGCCGACTCCCCTGAGCAGGCATACAAGCGCGCGGATACGTACGCAGGCACACACTCACACAGGAGTGTACAGCGGCCCTAACTTTATTTATCGTTAGACATTTACACTTCACAGTTCCTTCGGGGTTGGACCCCAAGGACGTTACGAGCAGATCGAGCCAAGCCGAGATTCCAATTAGCCCCAAATTAATGTGAATGCACTTGGAATCGAGCTTGGGCCGCTGGCACATCAGAGCGCCGCGCCTAGACCATTGGGCTACGGCCCCCTTATCGGCACTTTATTGCTTTTAATATTCTAGTCTTATGTTCAGTGGCTGGCAGACTAAAATACTGCCAACCTCTCTCCGTCTTTTTTATTACTGAGTTCAATTCAGCTTTCTGTCCTTGCCTCGATTCTCATTGGCTGACGCCAGTCACACCACCCTATAGCGCCGCCAACCTCACTACGCTGTCGTTCTATCCCTCCAGTTTAATTGCTCGGCCCCTCACAGCAGTTCACAGCTTCAACCCTCTGTTCCTCTCCGCATTCTCATTGGCTATCGTTAGTCTGAAATCGATCTTCATTGATAATAGCTAGTGGCGCCGATTCAGACTGAGTGGTGCCAATTCGGATTGAGTGGCGCTGATTCGGCGCCGATTCGGATTGAGCGGCGCCGATTCGGATTGAGTAACACCGATTGAGTGTTAAAAACGGTTGCGCACAGAGAGATTTTGAAAAACAGCGTACTTTTAAAGTTAGATACATGTTCGATCTATAATTAGATTTCTTAAATAAGCGGTTTACTCGCAGTCAGGAATGTTGAAACTGATGCGCGCACAGGTGTACTATATAACTTTGTCGATGTCACTTTCCAATTTAGGTAGAATAGCTAAAGGAATAAACACCCGACCAATCTGTTTAAAAATTAAATTTAACTATTCGAAGGCATCACCATACATCAGTTTAGTTACAGCTTGTCAACGCTAAATTTATCTAAAATAAATTTATCTATGCTGTCATCTTCTAAATTTATTAGCTCATTCCGACTACATAAAAACTCGCTCTGAAAAAAATTCTCATTAATAAAGCAACCTAATTTGAAAGGTTTTGTTTTAAATAAAACAAATCAGCTATATGGATTTCGTTAAGGTTGGAAAATCTGGCAAGTCACTGAGCCTGACAAGAAAAAGCAATATTGACGGTTACAAGGATATTTGCATCATCAAGGACATCGAGGTGTGTAACGTTGCACTATTGATTTCGTGTATTATTAAATTTGTGTCTCTGCTCAATATGCAAGTCACTGGAATATTCTGCAGAGACGAGGCGCCGCAGTCAAGCAACTGGCAGACAATGCATCCAGAATGCGAACGACTTCTGCGCAATTCAACGATCTTGCGGAGAAACTTGCTCAAAAGCACAAAGCGAAAGATAGAAAACTTTGCACCCTACTGTAAATTCTGACAAATTAATTTTGCGAACAAACTCACAAACTCAAATTGGCGTTTAATATTCCAGTGATGCCGCTAGTTTTGATTTTGTTTTAATCTGTTCCACTATATGCATTTATTCTTAAATATCTAACAAGCTGTCTTGAAAAAGCCTTGTCACATAACATGTACATCTAAGTCGATTCTGCTGTACATTATATGTTTGATATTTATTCAGATCTCTAGTAAGATTTTGACCTTTTCTGTCATTTTACGTTTGAACAATCAAACTTTTCTGTTATTAACTGGCTTTATAAACGCTATAGGTTTTCATATTAGAAAGTTTTTCACAAACGCTACTTTCTACTTGTACCAGTAGTGCAGCTTGCGTATTACGAGAAAGAGTAAAGCTTTTGTAAGAATGTATAGTAGCTATTTAGTTACACTATTAAATCAATAATTACTGGCAGATTTACTTTAGATTGGCTCAATATATATAAAGCTTCAATTAAATGACTTATGTTCTTGATGAAACTATTATTAGTTAGTTAGTTAGTTAGTCAGTTAGTTAGTTAGTTAGTTAGTCAGTTAGTTAGTTAGTTAGTTACGTAGTTAGTTAGTTAGTTAGTTAGTTAGTTAGTTAGTTAGTTAGTTAGTTAGTTAGTTAGTTAGTTAGTTAGTTAGTTAGTTAGTTAGTTAGTTAGTTAGTTAGTTAGTTAGTTAGTTAGTTAGTTAGTTAGTTAGTTAGTTAGTTAGTTAGTCAGTTAGTTAGTTAGTTACGTAGTTAGTTACGTAGTTAGTTAGTTAGTTAGTTGGTTAGTTAGTTAGTTAGTTAGTTAGTTAGTTAGTTAGTTAGTTAGTTAGTTAGTTAGTTAGTTAGTTAGTTAGTTAGTTAGTTAGTTAGTTAGTTAGTTAGTTAGTCAGTTAGTTAGTTAGTTAGTTAGTTAGTTAGTTAGTTAGTTAGTTAGTTAGTTAGTTAGTTAGTTAGTTATAGTTGGTTAGTTAGTTAGTTAGTTAGTCATTAAATTTGTCTAAACTTCAGTCTGATTAAGGCTGCATTTAGTATAAGCATCTGGGACTTGGTTGAACAATTTATTTGAGCAAATGGAGACGAGTTCTTAATCCCATGCAACACTCCTCACTTCTCAGCGCGCACTCGCAGAGTCCTGACTCGATCTTGGATCACCTTGCGCAGTCGCTCTTCCTCTTTGACGTTGATCAGCACCAGCACGTCGTTGTCGGTGACGCCGCAAGCGTACAGCGATGCGACGTCCTGCAGAACCTCCGCCTTGAAGATCAGCTTCATTTCGGTGACTGTCTCCGGGAACGATCGGATGGCGAGGTGGACTCGCTGTTTGAGTTGCAGCACAGAGAACCAAGGCGGGCAGTCAATCAGATAGGCTCGCCTGCCGTGCAGAATTCTAATGCGGATCATTGAGTCTTTAAGTTGATTATTTATAATGATTTTAATCAAAACAAAACATCTATGTTAAACTTTGTCCGATTCTATATCGTTTCTACATCTTTAATCTATAACTGCATGAGCAGCTGAAGCCATAGACTACGTGCTAACAATTTGGTGTTTCGGCCAAGGTTCAAAAAGGGTCTGCTACTGCACTAGCGTGAGTAGTCAGGTAAGGTGACTGAGGAGGTGTCAGATAAGGAGACTGAAGACGTGGTCAGGTAAGGAGACTGAAGACGTGGTCAGGTAAGGAGACTGCAGAAGTGTCAGGTAAGGAGACTGCAGAAGTGTCAGGTAAGGAGACTGAAGATGTGTCAGGTAAGGAGACTGAAGAGGTGTCAGGTAAGGAGACTGAAGAGGTGTCAGATAAGGAGACTGAAGAGGTCAGGTAAGTACAGCCATTTCGGATATTTTCAACACCGAATCGATGAGTCTCGTACATGTTTATCAAGCATTTACATTCACGGTTTTTTTAAAAGAAATGAAACTTTTGAGTGCAAAATTTTTCTCAGAAATATGAACGGAGTCTGTGACAGCTAATCCTCTGCATCGATTAAATCCTTTGCAGGTGCGTTAGACGGGAGGTTGAGCTGCTGAACTAAGTAGGGATTAGAAATCAGATTAAAGCGCACTACCTGCATAATCCCTAGGGATTCGGTAGGGCAGGTATCCATGACGTGCCGCGGAATGACGCTCTCAGTGATTAGAGTGCTAGATTATCATTATGTACTTGTAGATTATCTGTACCTTTCATAGCGTCACTTTCTCTGCATTAAAATCTAATAGCAATTAGTTTCTACGTGATAGAAAGGCTTCCTGAGAGAAATATAATAGAGAGGCTTGATGAAATCAGTCAGCTCAGTTAACATCTTGACAACATTTTTCTCACTTTATACTGTGCACTGCATTTACAAGCTAATGAGCTCAATACTTTAGTTAAACTCTTTTTTGTGCGCAAATTACGATGTACTTTAAATGCCAAGCTATAGCAGAATTCATGTAATTGGCATCAATAGAACGTTAATTGACAACCAATTATTGACACTAAATAATGCATTCAACAATTCAGCTCATAGTCAGCTCGTTACCTTGGTTCGAGACTAGGAGACAGAAATTAGACTCAGCAACATCGAAAAGTCGCCATCACAGAGGAGGAATTAAGTGGGGGGGAGCGGTGTGCGGGGGTTGGACGGATTAAAGCTACCCCGATCAGTTTTCTTGCATATTTTATTTCAGAAAAAATCTAAGAGAAATTGCTCACAGGCGCGTAGAGTGGCGGCTTTTCAATGTTGCTGAGTATAGGTGTCTTTCCGGCTGACACCAAGCCAAACTGCACAGCACCTTAGTCACGATATCCTGTGAACTTCGCTCCATGTTCAAATTCTATTTACCTTTTCGTCATATATTGGTCAGTTTCGAATCTAGATTCGGCCAAAAACGGATTGGTACCACTGAGTTATTGCTCGAACGGATTTATCTGCACTTTCTGGGTGTTCATGCAGATCTTCAAAAACATGCAGGGTCGACAGACACCTCACCGCATGAGGTGAGCCGTTTTTAAAGAATAAAGAGTTGGATTGATAAAAAAATTGTAATAAGCTTAGGTACAACTGTAGTTGCTCTTAACCATGTAGGTTGTTTAACGCTTAATGTTGTTTAATAATTGCGTTATAATCATTTATAATTTTTATAATTTGTACAACACTTTATGTACAACATAAAACGTTTTGTACAACACTTTCTCTTCTATGCGTGACAGAAAATTAGGGTCACAAAATCACACAAAAATTACATTGACAATAAAACAATAATAATATTATAAAGTGCTTGACTAATATGTGCAAAAGTACACATGCTACCCTGTGAAAGAACAACATTAAACTACAATTTACAGACATTTTTCTGGTGGTTTTTTCATTTTTTTGTGTTTGAGTGTCAGAGAGCATGGATAAGCAAAAGAGGGGGAGCAGATGCATGTAGTTGTCAAAGTTGATCATCAGACAGTGCTCACGGTGAGCTTAGTGTGCGAAGGTTGATTGTGGTAGTCCTTCTGCTTGATAAGCTGCTGCTGCTGCTTCTGCTGCTGCTCTGCTTTTCCTCGACTGGTCCTGGTGGCCAGAGCAACAGCCGTCTGCTGCTGACTGCGGTGTCTGTACAGGGCCGATTTAATCGACTTGCCTTTGGCCTCGCGAAGTCGTTGAACCCGATCCTCAGCGGCCAGGCAGCAGCTGCAGCCGGGGCAGAGTCGATGACAGCGCAAGGCCACCAGCAGCTGGGACACAACCAGCAGAGATCGCCGCCTGAACGAGCGCACGAACACCAGGTACACCCAGAAGTTCAGCACGTAGTTGAAATCCTTCACAGACGAAGTGAATCGAGAGTTGTGCGACAGGAAAGCGGCGTACTTGGCGTGCTGCTTCTGGTAGGCCTCGGGCCGGCTCTCGAACACCTGGCGAACGCAGATGCTGACAGCCAGAGGGAGGACCAGAATGCAATAGGCGATCGCCAGGGTCAGGTGGGCATAGAACCTGCTCATCTCCATCTGATTGTCGGCAGCTGTTGGCAAGATACTTGCTCGATTGCGTCGAATCACTGTCAGCTTGGCCACGATCACAACGCCCAGGAGGCAGACAATGACAGACGGCACAACGAACGAACCGAACGTCATGAAGTAGAGCATGACGCGAGACAGGCTCCGGTTGACGCCGCTCTGTGCTTGAAGCTCGCACTTGCGCTCAAGCTGGAGACCAATTTTGCTAGTGTTCTGCAGTTGAATATCGTGAATGAGAGCCATCGGGAGCATCAGAGTCAGGCCGCACAGGTAAGTTAACCCGACAATCAGCAGAGTAGGTTTGATGTAAAAATGTGACATAAACTGTAACGGCCGGAATATGGTCAGCGTGCGGTCCAGACTGAAGATGATGAGCAGGTAAGACGAAGTGAAGTAGGCCACGCTGGGAATGTACTCCATCAGTTTACAGGTGACGCTGGATATAGTGTCAATCTTGATAAGAATTGCTCCGCCAGACGCGTACCAGAGTCCCCGGCCAAGAAAGTCGTCCAGAAACGTGTTAAAAATCAGCGCAAACGTGTCGGAGACGGCTATAGCGATGCCATACACGGCGAACCGGGTCCAGCGACGGCTTCCAGCATTTTCCAGCAGGAATATGGCCATTGTTGTCACGTTGCCAAGCAGTCCGAAAAGTACAACGCCAGGCATGACGTAACCGCGAAGTATGCCAACTGCATCGTCCATAATGATGTAGTGATCTCTATCAAACAAACGTTCCCTGTTTGCGCAAGAAGATTTTTAGGTCAGACAGTCAGCCGCATCCGCGATATTTAGGTTTCATTCTCGGATAAGCAAAGAAATTCGGGTGGGCAGAAGCCCGTCAACCAATAGGAGAGAAACTGCTCATTCATTGCTCAGTTTGGCCCTGCCGGAGAAGAATTCGAAATTACTGATGTGCCGTCCTGTTTCCAGCCTGTGCGCCAGCAAGTGACAAACTGGATTTCCCGCTCCCCCCGACTCGGGATGCCTTCTCCAGCTCTGTCAGCGCAGCGTCAGTCAGTGCAACTTGCATCCTTCTGCGCTTAGTTTATGGGAACCGCAATTTGTCAAACTCATTCCCCATCTAGGCTGGCTCTCGGCAGCTCCCCTCAACCCTTAGTTGGTCCTCAAGCCGAAAATGCTTTCTTTGCTCATACCAGAGATTGGGATTTCCTCCCATGCTAGGGCGCGTCGCTTTACAAGTTACCACGAGGCTCTCAAGCTGTGGCTGAAGACTCCCGCTTGAGTCTCTGCGGCATCCAGCGGCCGCCCGCCCAAGGAAAGGCAGAGTGGCTCAAAGAGCTTCACTGTGGCATTCTGCTGATGGCCTTCTTATCCGGGCTTCCTCATCTGCGAAAGAGGCATCAGGGAGCAGAAGTAATACCCTTAATCTCAGCTTGTCTAGGAAGCCAAAACCAAAATCCCTTTTTATAACCCCATTCTGGGCAAAAATCCCCGTGTGTCTTTCGTAGTTTCGTAGCATGTTTATCAACAAAAAAATCCCCTTATGCCATAGATAGATAGATAGATAGATAGATAGATAGATAGATAGATAGATAGATAGATAGATAGATAGATAGATAGATAGATAGATAGATAGATAGATAGATAGATAGATAGATAGATAGATAGATAGATAGATAGATAGATAGATAGATAGATAGATAGATAGATAGATAGATAGATAGATAGATAGATAGATAGATAGATAGATATATAGATAGATAGATAGATAGATAGATAGATAGATAGATAGATAGATAGATAGATAGACAGCAGCTGAGGCAGGCAGTGAAATCATGCCGCAGGGGAGGCAGCCGCGGGGGTAATTAAGTTAACACGGGGCCCACATCCCAGCCAGTTACCTCTCGCCCAAAGCCTTCCCGTAAATTTTCCCCCGTCCGGGCACTCAGCCCCCCCTCCCCCCCTCATCCCCAGTTTCGCGTGTCTTGCCAGATTTTTCGGTCCATTTTGAGTGCAGCTTATTTAATAAAAAATTGTAGGCAGCCTGTCATGCTCTGCAGTGGCTCTGGCAGGCAAGAGTACGAAGAATAACAGGGGGACACATTTACAACGAAACGGCCCTGATGGCTCCTAAGTCTGGCAAAGAAGTTACAGCTTGTAAATCATAATATTTACCAGCAATGGAATTCCCTACAGATAACTGCGGCATTCCCCACAATCAGAAGTAGAATTCCCTACAATCAACACTAGAATTGCCTACAATCAACAATAGAATTGCCTACAATCAACAATAGAATTGCCTACAATCAACAATAGAATTCCCTACAATCAACACTAGAATTGCCTACAATCAACAATAGAATTGCCTACAATCAACAATAGAATTGCCTACAATCAACACAAGAATTGCCTACAATCAACACTAGAATTGCCTACAATCAACAATAGAATTGCCTACAATCAACACTAGAATTGCCTACAATCAACAATAGAATTGCCTACAATCAACAATAGAATTCCCTACAATCAACAATAGAATTCTCTACAATCAACACTAGAATTGCCTACAATCAACAATAGAATTGCCTACAATCAACACTAGAATTGCCTACAATCAACAATAGAATTCCCCACAATCAACAATAGAATTCCCCACAATCAACAATGGAATTCCCTACAATCAACAATGGAACTTCCTACAATCAACAATGGAATTCCCCACAATCAACAATGGAATTCCCCACAATGAACACTAGAATTCCCCACAATCAACAATAGAATTCCCTACAATCAACAATAGAATTCCCTACAATCAACAATGGAATTCCCTACAATCAACAATAGAATTGCCTACAATCAACAATGGAATTCCCTACAATCAACAATAGAATTCCCTACAATCAACAATGGAATTCCCTACAATCAACAATGGAACTTCCTACAATCAACAATAGAATTGCCTACAATCAACAATAGAATTCCCTACAATCAACAATGGAATTCCCTACAATCAACAATAGAATTCCCTACAATCAACAATAGAATTCCCTACAATCAACAATGGAATTCCCTACAATCAACAATGGAATTCCCTACAATCAACAATGGAACTTCCTACAATCAACAATAGAATTCCCTACAATCAACAATAGAATTCCCCACAATCAACAATAGAATTCTCTACAATCAACAATAGAATTCCCCACAATTAACAATAGAATTCTCTACAATCAACAATAGAATTCCCCACAATTAACACCAGAATTCGCTCAATTAGTAGAATTTTCCTAGTGATGTGAGAATTTCAAATAAACTACTTATTAAAACTTCTCCTTATTCAGATAACTACCCTCTGTAAGAAATACTCCGGAGAACTGAATGCAATGCGAATCCTAGGAAAATAACCGAGTTTAAGGAGATCAATTTCGAATTTCTTTTTTCCGCTTCAAACAAGAAGTTACATGCCGAATACTTTTCAACGAAATTGCTTTTAGGCTTCCTGGAGGCAGTTTTCCACAGGAAATTGCATCTTTTGAGAGTCTGCGGTTTTAGATTGCGGGCCTGAGCTCGAGTTCAATTTCCTTTACTAGAAACAGGTAAAAACTGTGATTGAGAAGCAGCTGCAGAACCCATTCATTATTCTTGTATCTACAGTTTGTCCTGCATTCGGTGTCTCGGGGTGAGGTGCAAGGTTCGTGTCCTTCATTCTTGCATTCTTTGTGTTCTAAAACTTTTCCTATTAACTTTTTCTTATTTGATTCAAATTGGTCGCTCGTAAAGAACCAGAATTGAGACGCCGCTGTGTGGGTTTGATTATGCGCAATGATTTAGGATTGTTGCACAAAAACTTTACTGCAGGGACAGACAAACAAACATGGACAGACAGGCAGACAGACAGACAGGCAGACAGACAGACAGACAGACAGACAGACAGACAGACAGACAGACAGACAGACAGACAGGCAGACAAACAGACAGACAGACAGACAGACAGACAGACAGACAGACAGACAGACAGACATGGACAGACAGACATGGACAGACAGACATGGACCGACAGACATGGACCGACAGACATGGACAGACAGACATGGACAGACAGACATGGACCGACAGACATGGACCGACAGACATGGACAGACAGACATGGACAGACAGACATGGACAGACAGACATGGACAGACAGACATGGACAGACAGACATGGACCGACAGACATGGACAGACAGACATGGACAGACAGACATGGACAGACAGACATGGACAGACAGACATGGACAGACAGACATGGACAGACAGACATGGACAGACAGACATGGACAGACAGACATGGACAGACAGACATGGACAGACAGACATGGACAGACAGACATGGACAGACAGACTAGAACTCTGTGACGAATAAATTCACTGGTGAAATTATTTAATTAACACTGAGAGGGAGACAAAAGTGAGACGGATTGAGACGGATTGCAATCAGCCGGTAGAAATCGAGTGAATGATGAAGTCAGATTGACTAAAATTAAAAGCAGCCTGCAGAAACAGAATTGGTATACTCCATGGCTAATGGACTCATGCGAAGTTGGGAAGAGAGAACCTCACATTGGGAGCTGAGCTTTCTCAGCTCAGAGATGGAGTGCAGCTTCACTTGCCACAGGAACAGCCAGAAGAGCCTCCCTGCTCTTTCGTTGGCTTGCGTCGATTAACTTTCCTTCCTTTTTCTCCCGCTTGTCTCAATCTCGGGAATCTCCCAAAGATGATGGCCGTGCAGTGATGGAGATTAGCTATGTAAAGTCCAAGCAGACTTATAGATGCAGGGGGGGGGGTGCGAAGAAGCTGAGCGCAGAGATTTGCATTTGCTGGCTGGGCCGGGCAATGCGGGTATAAAGCGCCTTCACTTTCTAGGAATTTGATGGCGATATTAGTGACGAATTGTCGCACACTCTGGTTGGAGACAGAAGTGCAAGGCAGACAGACGTCCCGAAAACGCACAAGTTGCAATTGTGTACTTTGTTAATTAGACATATTCTGTTTTGAGAGGCTGAGGTAATTGGCTCTGTCAGAATAACTTGGCGTTTTAAAATAGGGATAGGGGGGGGGCTCAGCTGATTTTGGCGTTACGACCCCCTGTGCGAGGCTGTATTCATTTGGGGCTTGTCCTAGAAAATTGGCCATGGGGGGTTGTCGTGCCCATCACACACCCATGAAAAAGTCAACCCCCAAGGCACAGGAGTGTACATGCCTGATGATTAGAAATTCAGGTACCTGCGTACAGAATTGGCGCGATTGTGTGCTCATGCATCAGCGGAATGGGCAGAACTGGCTCAGCGCTTGGTGTGAGGCGATGTTGCCGAAGACACTCACCCCAGCCAAACCCACCAACCCCAAAAAGTCTGTCCATCTTCACCTTCAGCCAACCCACCACCCCCAAAAAGTCTGTCCATCCTCACCCCCAGCCAAACTCACCACCCCAAAAAGTCCATTCATCCCCACCCCAGCAAAACCCACCACCCCAAAAAGTCAAAATTCATCCACACCCCAGCCAACCCACCACCCCCAAAAAGTCTGTCCATCCTCACCCCCAGAAAAACCCACCACCCCAAAAAGTCAAAATTCATCCACACCCCAGCCAACCCACCACCCCCAAAAAGTCTGTCCATCCTCACCCCCAGCCAAACCCACCACCTCAAAAAGTCCATTCATCCACACCCCAGCCAAACCCACCACCCCAAAAAGTCCATTCATCCACACCCCAGCCAAACCCACCACCCCAAAAAGTCTATTCATCCACACCCCAGCCAAACCCACCAACCCCAAAAAGTCAATTAATTCATTCACACCCCAGCCAAACAAACCAACCCCAAAAAGTCAATTCATTCACACCTCTGGCCAAACCCACCAACCCCAAAACCCCTCCACATCAGAGCCAAAGCCACAACCCCATAAGTCGGCCCACCACACCCTCAGCCAAACCCACCAACCCAAAGAGTCAAAATTTCTCTTAACAGGCCTATGCTAAAAAAATTAATGCTGCCAGCTCCAAGGCAGATTTCAGAGATTCATCAAATCGGTCACTGTATCAAACTCGGCTTCGATTTTTCTAAACATGAATTAAGTGACATTGCAGTGGTATTGCCTGAGGTTAAAGAATTTCTGACTAATCTTCTAACCCCGTACGCCAGTCTAAAATGAGATACAGTGTCATTAAATCGGAGTTTGATGCGGAATTGTAAAATGTGCTGAGCACTTCATAATCAGCAGATCATGGCATATAAGAGTTATATCATGCAGATTAATGCCTTCAGGCGGTTCTTCTATTCTCTCTTCCCATTGCTAGAAAATTGGAAAGAGATGCTAATTATATGACTGCAGATGCATCAAATTTATCCGAGTTCACGTGACCTTTCTGGAGACTTCCATCTCGAAAATTGAATTATTTCATAGTTTTGTTAATAATAGGTGAAATAGATAAATATTTCGTTCAATAGAAAGATAAAAAATTGTTCATACAGTTGGTTGTACAGTTTGTCATGTAGTCAGTCATGTACTTCACCTAAGAATTAGTCAGAGTGAGTCATAGAGTTAGCCACAGAGTTAGTCATGGAGTTAGTCATAGAGTTAGTCATAGATCGAGGTAGTCACAGAATTATTCATAGCGTACTTCATAGAATTAGTACACCCTGGTGTAATCAATGCTCCTTAATCTCTGCAACCAGGCTACCGCATACAGTACAATAATAATTCCTAACTGTCATAAGCGCCATCTACTTTTTTATATTTCCCACAATAAAATGGCGTACTTTAATGACCCTAGATTTTGATAAGCCGTTTCTTACAAAACAATATAACTGTTTTTTATCGACATTTTACCAGTTCCGTTTAAATTAAGAGTTGTATATTATTATTAATTTTGTGACCTTTCGCACACTGCAAAGTAACGAAATTGGTATTGAGACTTTTTTAAAACTCATTTCCGCATATTTAGCAATAATTTCAATACGGGTCCCTAGCCACTGCTTCTTCCAAACAGTAGTCTGATAAGAATATTTAGAAAATCGTTTTGTTAATTAAAATATCGTTTAAAAAGTCTTCAGGCTTGAAGTTGCACCAGGGGCTTTAGCACCAGGGGCTTTAGAACCAGGGGCTTTAGTACCAGGGGCTTTAGCACCAGGGGCTTTAGCACCAGGGGCTTTAGTACCAGGGGCTTTAGCACCAGGGGCTTTAGCACCAGGGGCTTTAGCACCAGGGGCTTTAGCACCAGGGGCTTTAGCACCAGGGGCTTTAGCACCAGGGCTTTAGCACCAGGGCTTTAGCACCAGGGGCTTTAGCACCAGGGGCTTTAGCACCAGGGGCTTTAGCACCAGGGGCTTTAGCACCAGGGGCTTTAGCACCAGGGGCTTTAGCACCAGGGGCTTTAGCACCAGGGGCTTTAGCACCAGGGGCTTTAGCACCAGGGGCTTTAGCACCAGGGGCTTTAGCACCAGGGGCTTTAGCACCAGGGGCTTTAGCACCAGGGGCTTTAGCACCAGGGGTTTTAGCACCAGGGGCTTTAGCACCAGGGGCTTTAGCACCAGGGGCTTTAGCACCAGGGGCTTTAGCACCAGGGGCTTTAGCACCAGGGGCTTTAGCACCAGGGGCTTTAGCACCAGGGGCTTTAGCACCAGGGGCTTTAGCACCAGGGGCTTTAGCACCAGGGGCTTTAGCACCAGGGGCTTTAGCACCAGGGGCTTTAGCACCAGGGGCTTTAGCACCAGGGGCTTTAGCACCAGGGGCTTTAGCACCAGGGGCTTTAGCACCAGGGGCTTTAGCACCAGGGGCTTTAGCACCAGGGGCTTTAGCACCAGGGGCTTTAGCACCAGGGGCTTTAGCATCCGGGGTTTTAGCATCCGGGGTTTTAGCACCAGGGGCTTTAGCACCAGGGGCTTTAGCACCAGGGGCTTTAGCACCAGGGGCTTTAGCACCAGGGGCTTTAGCACCAGGGGCTTTAGCACCAGGGGCTTTAGCACCAGGGGCTTTAGCACCAGGGGCTTTAGCACCAGGGGCTTTAGCACCAGGGGCTTTAGCACCAGGGGCTTTAGCACCAGGGGCTTTAGCACCAGGGGCTTTAGCACCAGGGGCTTTAGCACCAGGGGCTTTAGCACCAGGGGCTTTAGCACCAGGGGCTTTAGCACCAGGGGCTTTAGCACCAGGGGCTTTAGCACCAGGGGCTTTAGCATCCGGGGTTTTAGCATCCGGGGTTTTAGCACCAGGGGCTTTAGCACCAGGGGCTTTAGCACCAGGGGTTTTAGCACCAGGGGCGCCAGCATCAGGGGCTTTAGCACCAGGGGCTTTAGCACCAGGGGTTTTAGCACCAGGGGCGCCAGCACCAGGGGCGCCAGCACCAGGGGCGCCAGCACCAGGGGCGCCAGCACCAGGGGCGCCAGCACCAGGGGCGCCAGCACCAGGGGCGCCAGCACCAGGGGCGCCAGCACCAGGGGCGCCAGCACCAGGGGCGCCAGCACCAGGGGCGCCAGCACCAGGGGCGCCAGCACCAGGGGCGCCAGCACCAGGGGCGCCAGCACCAGGGGCGCCAGCACCAGGGGCGCCAGCACCAGGGGCGCCAGCACCAGGGGCGCCAGCACCAGGGGCGCCAGCACCAGGGGCGCCAGCACCAGGGGCGCCAGCACCAGGGGCGCCAGCACCAGGGGCGCCAGCACCAGGGGCGCCAGCACCAGGGGCGCCAGCACCAGGGGCGCCAGCACCAGGGGCGCCAGCACCAGGGGCGCCAGCACCAGGGGCGCCAGCCGTTGATTTCCTAGAGCCCTAGCGTTAAGGTCGGTGACCCCCCCTGCCACCCCGAGGCAGTCAGTAGCCCAGACGGTTCTGTACTTTACCAAATTTTGTATACAAACATATTTAGCATTAGAATTCACTGGACAGAAGTATGCAAACTTTCGGAAAATAACTGCAGACAGTTCTTCCTACTAAAAAAGTAGTATGATATGAATAGCACTATAGCACAGTGCAGGTTTGCAGCTTTAAATTTAAATGTTAGCTACTTTGTCCAATTTAGAATTAAATGGCATTAACTGCACCTCATTCAAGTGCGTATGCACTGAGCTTTCCGCGTCAAAAAAATTGCATTGACTCAAAGATGAAAGTTGAACGTGTCGTTTATATCTCGGTAGGAACACATCGAATCGACCGAATTTGAACAAAGAATTTCGAAGTTTTATTAGGACTTTTCTGTTCAGTAAAGCTACTTCAATTATGCTAGTCTTCCTCTTTGATCTCCTTCAACATCTGCATGTGCAGTTGGCCCAGACTGCCCGTTCTACCGCTGGTGGCCTGAGCCGCTGCAGCCACTGCCGCCTGAGACTGGAACACCCCTGGATTGCGCTTCATCTCCAAGCGGTCGACCATCTCTGCGGCAGCTCGACTAGCTGACCAGTTCGGGCAGAGCGCCACAAGGCGGAGTCGGACAAAGGCGAACGCCAGGGCGAGCTGAACTCGACGCCTGAAGCTGCGAACGAACATCAGATAGACCCAGAAGTTGATGGCGTAGCTGATGTCCTGAAATCGATTAGTCGATTGATTCGTTTCTAGAGACGTTTTTTTCTGGTTCAAAATAACGATAGAAGTACCCCTAGCATGCTGCATGATAGCTGCGTACATTACAACTTGCATACTTCCTTGCTGGGGTACGCTTCCTGAATTCTGGCCCGGCAGAGCAGCTGAGTGATAAACGAGTCTGACGCTCTTGCGCCACGACCCAGCTGGTTCGATTCCACATTTATTTGGGGCTTGAGCATTAAAAATGGCCTGGGGTTGTCGTTGCGATTGACATCCATGTCGGCCAACTCCCCATGAGCACAGAGTGCATATGCCTGACGATTAAAAAAGTCGGGACAGCTCATGCTCCCTGTGTGAGTGTGTGTATGAGTTCGTGTCTGTGTATGGTACTGCACCCACCGCTTGTACACAGGAGTGCTCATGTGCTCTGGAGTAAGCGAAATGACCTGAATTGCCTGAGCACTAGTTAAATGACAATGTCGCTGTAATGTAGATCTATCTACCTGGTCTATTATTTCTGTCATAGCTCAAAGGAGTGATGCAAGCAGTGCTCGAAGCCCACTGGACTAGTGACAAAAATAGAACTAGTACTCAAAAATCACGTCTTTTTGGCTTTTCTAGCATGACAACATCGAGCGTATACGCACCTTGACGGAGTCCAGCAGCTTGGCAGCCTGTTCAAGGACGTGACACCGGCAGCTCGGTCGAGGCTCGCAGAGGCCGCAGCCCGTCCTCATCACGATCACTACGCAGAGCGGACTCGACAGCAGACAGAAGGTGATGGACACCGCCAGGTTGGCATAGTAACGCGACATCGCCAAGTCTTTATCGTGTGAGCCGGGCAGCAGGTCGCGTCTCAAGCGTCTCACCTGAATAAGCTTGGCAACAATGGCTGCACTGAGTGCCGCTTGCAGTAGGCATGGAGCAACAAATATTCCGAATGCTTTAAAGTACAGGATGTACTTTGCTGCTGAGCTTGACTGTCCTCCATCGGTGCAGTTCAAAGCGATTCGACAGCTAAACGACATGACATCCTCGTAGCCGGCGGTCTCCAGTCCATAGACCGCGATCACCGGGGACATGAGAATCAGGCCGAGGACTGCCACAGAGACTGCCGCAGCCACAGACTGAGTCACGTACCGGTGAGTCATCATTCGCATCGGCTGACTCACTGTCAGCAGTCGGTCAGCTGAGAATATCACTAGCAGGTAGGACGAGGCGAACAATGTCGAGTGTTGCATGTACTCGAGCAGTCGGCAACTCATCGGATGAGAGGCATCGAGCTTCAGCACCTCACTACCGTAAATGTGAGCCAAGCCTCTGCCAAGGAAGTCGTCGATGAAGCTGCTGAAGATAAGCACGCTGGAGTCCGATATCGCCAGAGCTACACACCAGATACCAAATCGGTTCCATCGCGACAGCCGAGCCTCCAGTGAGAAGATTGCAATTGTGAGAGCGTTCCCGAGAAGGCCCAGAATCACAATGGCAGGCGAACCAATTGCCCTGGTGGCACCGACTCCGTATCTTAGACGGTTCTCGAACTTGTCCGAACAGTTGTCCGGCCAGTGGTGCGAGAGCTCTCGGACGCCGTCAGGCATGCTGCGAGGTTGCAAGCCTTTGGAGAGTGAAAGTTGGAGACAGTATTTCTGTAAAATACGTGCAATGGATTGTAACAAAACTTTTTTCACAGGAATACTTACAAAGATCCTGTTATCCCTTCTGTTTCAGTTAGGTTGTTCTCGTTAAACAGTATTTAAGTTGACGCAAACAAGAACGTTTTTTACTGCTGACCTAGAATTCGCCCCTTTGCCCGTTCTGACAAACTGTTTGCTTTCCTGTTGCATCGCATGGGGATGTGCCAGGGGTTTTTACCTATTATCTGGTTTGCTGGTGCCTGTACACCGAAGCAGTGCAGTGAAGGTAGCTCGGGTGGTGGCAGAGAGATACAGATAGAATGCTGCACAGAAAGGATCATTCGGTAAGGTTGTAGGATATTTTCGTCCCAGCTTATACCCAACGCTGAACCGCTCGTTAAACCCTTGCAGAATGCATCTTGCTAACTTGACTGCAAGCTGGAAGGGGGGGTAAGGGATGACTGAAGGTAGACTAGGCTGGGTTCTGGCCTATCGACCAGAAGCTAAAACCCTATTGCTTCTTTCACGATCTTACCCTACATATGCTTACCCATAAATTCTACAGCTATAGGCCATGCAGCTTTATAATAAATTGTATCATAGTGCTTCGGATCGAGCTAGACCACGATAATCAACGGTATTGGTGTTAGCACCAGGGTACCCAACAAGTTCGTGCAACCTGCGTAGAATGCTTAAAATTAAGAAGGGTAGTTTTTACGCGAAATGGAAAGATCCGATAGGAAGAAACGGTCAAAAAGTAGATAAGAGCTTGAACAAGTGCGTCAAGGATAAAAGAAAGAGTCAAAGGCATTTGGAGAGCCAAGAAATGAAATTCAATAGAAGAATATACTTAAAACCAACATAAATTGGTTAAACAACGCGCAAAAAGATCCCGACAATAATGTCACTGACATGGTCAGAAGTGACATTTAAAAAGGTCGATGTATATATGTACGAGTATATAGACAAAATTTCGTGAATTTGGATTAATTAATTAATGATTTTCGCGGCGACTCGCAGCCATGAAGGCCATGCAACCTTGCTTTTACATCTTGCTTTCTTGCTTTTACAAAATTATTATTACTACGACAGATGGTGTGTTTATTGGAAATTATATATAATTTTCCAGTCTATGTCCGATTCTATGACAAGTGCATTTGCAACACGCCCGATTTGTTATAATGAGTTTAGTGCAAAAAAACTTGATAGCTACTTCTCATTTTTTAATGTCAAAAGAGTAGAACGTTTTGATCTAACGGGTTTTCAATTTAGTTTCAGGGTAAATTTCTGTAGTTTTCTTAGTTTGATTCCGAAAAATCCGAAGTAAAATTCTTTCATACAGACTACTCATAGTAGAGCATGTTGAAAAAAGTTATACTTATGTTATTGCGGGGTTGAAAGATCTGGTGTTGCGGATGCACTGGACTATCGTAACAGCCAAATATACTTCGGGTCTGTCTAAAATATGTAGGCACATGGGCTTGTGGGTTAGTGTAGCTGCAAAGAATATTGGTTTTTGCGAGCTATCTCAGCCAAGGAGCAAGCAAAGTCATCCATCCCATAGATTTCAATACGACGAAGGAGGTGGTTTGAACCATAGACTATCACGTTTTTTCAACCAAACTCATCCAACGGGCGAGCAATCTCAGCCATAGCTTGTCTGCCCATTCATTTCCTCTTCCCTTCTTTCTTTCCTCCTCCTCCGATGGCTCAGTTGTGTTCTGATGTGCTGCTCTATCATAAAGTCTCTTATATACGAACCAATTAAATTTTTCGCTTAATAAACAAGCTATGGCTGAGATTGCTCGCCCGTTGGATGAGTTTGGTTGAAAAAACGTGATAGTCTATGGTTCAAACCACCTCCTTCGTCGTATTGAAATCTATGGGATGGATGACTTTGCTTGCTCCTTGGCTGAGATAGCTCGCAAAAACCAATACTTAGTGAAGCAATACCAGTGCATTTGAGACGTGCATAGGTTGTTTATGGCCCAAGCTATCGCAAGAATACGCCAAGCAGATTTAGCAAATGCAACGCGATGAAAACTCGCCTATGCAGCGAACAAAAATAACCATGAATCTCGACAAGACGCCTGCACCAAGCAGATCCGCAAGGTGTTCAGCAGCCGGTGCTTGAATGACATCCTAAACTGCCTGGTTGATGAGGATGAAAGCTGGCTCCACCTAGATGGTAAGGGCAGCAAGGCAGACAATCGCTGCTGGCTGGGAGCTGGGGTCTGCTGCCGACCGTGACCACGAGGTCCGTCTCGGACAAGAAGACCATGCTGCTGGTGGCCTTTACGCCAAACAAAGATGTCTCATCGAGGGTCAAACGTCAAGTTCGATTGTCAGTAGTTTTTATCCGCTTTTGCCCGGCACACTGGGGTCCTTTGGCGTACTCTTCGGTCAAATTCATGTCTCCTGAACGAGGTTCTGTGGCAGGTGGACACCGCACGGTCGCACACCTGTAAGCCTTTTTCGGATTTTCTACCTGCACGGCGAGTGAATCTGCTCTGACAGAGTCCCTACAGCCCGGACCTCAACTTGTGCGACAGACTTCTGTTCAAATGGCTAAAGGCTGACTTTTCCAAGAAGAGTTTCGCAAATCATGAAGAGGTCAAACAGGCCGCGTTGCACTGGTTATGGCTGTTGGATTAAAAACACCCGCAGGCTGAGGTGGACAAGCTGTATGAGCACTGCCAGAGAGTGATTGATATTGGGGGACTCTATATTGTTGAGTGGTACAGTTTTGTTCATCTGCGATTGCAAGTTCGTCTGTTTTCACATCAGTGACATTACTTTTGACACACCCGAAGCATTAGATTTTTGCGATGACAACTAAAAGCAGTTTTCCGGTTTCGAGTGTTTTTATACATGCTTATTTAAGCATTTTAAAAGTTTTCGTGTAATGTGTAGCTCGTACGCTCGACTTGTATTGCTTTTCTTCTAATATTTATTTGAAAAAAACAGTCTTTGTCGTTACCATGTTTACAGAAACACCTATTCGAATTCCCCAGTCCCCCCTGAAGGGCGGAATTTTTTTGCCTTTGTATTTTGCTTCCCATCGTCAACATCGGAGATGGGTTGATATCTCTGTGTCCCCCCCCCTGACGTTGTGGGTCGATGTTGGTGAAGGCGTTGCGCCAGCTATGTTGCCAAAAGCCATCATTCATCATTTTAATAAACTATATGCATAGCTTCTGATTCATCAGCTTTGTAATCTCAGCCCTCCCTCCCCCGCGTGGGCCTTGACATCTCAGCAATTTTCCCCATGATTCACAGCGTTATCGAAACCCCCCGAGCCTTGAAATATTAAGCAATTCCCCAAATGGGGACACATGATTAAGCGCGCATGACATAAGCGCGCTTGCGCTATTTTTAACTGTTTTCAGTGACACAAGCGCGCATCTCAAATGAATGAGTCTGGCACAAGCGCGCATCTCAAATGAATGAGTCTGGCACAAGCGCGCATCTCAAATGCATGAGTCTGGCACAAGCGCGCATCTCAAATGCATGAGTCTGGCACAAGCGCGCATCTCAAATGAATGAGTCTGGCACAAGCGCGCATCTCAAATGAATGAGTCTGGCACAAGCGCGCATCTCAAATGAATGAGTCTGGCACAAGCGCGCATCTCAAATGAATGAGTCTGGCACAAGCGCGCATCTCAAATGCATGAGTCTGGCACAAGCGCGCATCTCAAATGCATGAGTCTGGCACAAGCGCGCATCTCAAATGAATGAGTCTGGCACAAGCGCGCATCTCAAATGAATGAGTCTGGCACAAGCGCGCATCTCAAATGCATGAGTCTGGCACAAGCGCGCATCTCAAATGAATGAGTCTGGCACAAGCGCGCATCTCAAATGCATGAGTCTGGCACAAGCGCGCATCTCAAATGAATGAGTCTGGCACAAGCGCGCATCTCAAATGCATGAGTCTGGCACAAGCGCGCATCTCAAATGCATGAGTCTGGCACAAGCGCGCATCTCAAATGAATGAGTCTGGCACAAGCGCGCATCTCAAATGCATGAGTCTGGCACAAGCGCGCATCTCAAATGCATGAGTCTGGCACAAGCGCACATTCTAGACGCATCAATCTGAATGCTGCAGCCAGTGCCGGACTACCAGCTGCAGCCAGCGACAGACCATCAAAACCCGGCCCCAGACTTGCATAACATGTGGTTTTATTCTTAGCTACTAAACATTTCACCATTTTAAATAAAAAATTTCAGTATTTTAAATCTGAACATTTCAACTTTGTGAAAAATAAATATAGAGAAAATAAAGTTTCCTGACTTTGTGTCGGATAGTCGAAAAAATTCCACCGCGCTTATGTCTTAGCTTATGTCTATGGTAAAGTTACTGTGGTTTTTGCGCGCTTTTGTCTGTGCGCGCAATTGTTTCCCCACTTGCCAAAAAATACACGTGCGCGCTAATGTCATGCTTCAGCCCTCCCCCAATAAATCTTTTATTTTTGTTGATTTCTTTATTTCATTTTTGAAATGGCGCTTCTTCGTTCTTGCTTCACAAGACGCTTCTTCTATGTTTTACATGACGTCTTTTTTGCTATACATTTGTTATTATTTTATGTTTGACACGATGCTTTACTATTTTTGACATGACGATTGGCGCTTCTGATTTGTTATTTCTTTTGTTGAAGTTTCTTTACTTAAAAATGCTTATAATAACAATAATTATTATTATTTCCACTTCATTTGAACTGAAATTCAATCATACCGATAATCTGCAACAAACTACACCTTTTCACGTTCATTTTGATCAAGGTCCAGCTTTTAAAAAAACTAGCCGAAAATTCAATTCAGACAATTCGGACTGGGGCAACGCTTACGCAAAATCAATAGAAACAAACCGAAGTTCAAAGCATTCTGCCACCGAAGCAAGGTTTGGCCATAGACAAAATTGTCCCCAGTCTGAATTGTCTGAATTGAATTTCCGCTAGTTTTTTTAGAACTTTCTTTAGAACTTTTTTTAGAATTTTGCCGCCGTCAGCCGCCTCTCGCGAGACCTCCGCCGCCAGAACTTCCGCAGCAGCGTTTCGCGAGCCGGCGCTGACAGCCATGGGAGCAGAGACTTTGAAAAGCCGTTCTCGCACCGCGAGCAGGACAGGGCTCTCCGCTCCCTCCCGGCCAGGAAGGCCCCAGGACCCGATGAGATCTGCGCCGAACACCTGCAGCACCTCGGCGCTGCCGGCCGCCGGGCGGTCCTGCAGCTGATCAACGCGTCCTGGACCCAGGGGGAGGTCCCCGCGGCGTGGCGCCGTGCCGATCCTCAAGAAGGGCAAGCCGCCCGACAAGATCGGCTCATACCGGCCGATTGCCCTCACCTCCACCCTGGCCAAGCTGGCCGAGCGTCTGGTTCAAGCGCGGCTCTACTGGTGGCCGAGTCCCGGCACCTGCTGCACACCGCCAAAGCCGGCTTCCGCAAGCGGCGCAGCACCGAGGACCAGATTGCCCGGCTCACCCAGCTCATCAGTGACAGCCACCAGTCGGCCCCTGCCAGGTGGACGGTCGTCGTCCTGTTCAACTTCCGGCGGGCGTACGACACCGTCTGGAAGCAGGGCCTGCTGTACAAGCTGCACAACACCGGCATCCCAGCGGCCGGGGAATGCTGGCTCAGCAGCTTCCTGGCCGATCGCCGTGCTGCCGTCAGGGTGGACGGCGCGCTGAGCAGCTGGCGGCTTTTCCGCGAGTGCCTGCCACAGGGGAGTGTCCTTGCCCTCTGCTCTTTGCGCTGTACATCAACGCCTAACCACCTGCCGTCCGACTGCACGCCGTTCCTCTACGCCGACGACCTGGCCATCGCAGTGCAAGGCCTGACCGTGGAGGAGGCCGAGACGAAGGCGCAGGCTACGATCGACGCGGTCTCTGATTGGGCAAGCGAGTGGCGGATGGAGCTGGCGCCAAACAAGTGCGCCGCTTCCCTGTTCACCATCACCGCCGGAGAGGCCAGCCGCGAGCTGCGTCTGCGGCTGTCGAACGACGCTCCGCTCTCGACGGGCCGCCAGCCGCGCTTCCTCGACGTCATCCTGGACTGACTGCTCAGCTTCTCGGCGCACGCCGCCAACGTCGCCGGCCGCGCCCAGCGTTCTGGCGGCGCTGTCTGGCAGCAACTGGGGCGCCAAGCAGAGCGACGTGCGCCAGCTCTACACGGCCTACGTGCGGCCGGTACTGGAGTACGCTGCCAGCGCTTGGATGCCAACGGCCTGCAAGACGGCTATCAACCACCTGGACCGGGCCCAGCGCCTGGGCGCGCGCATCATCACCGGGTGTCCGCGGAACACCAGGTCGGAGGTGCTGGAGCGCGAGGCTGGACTGCCGCCGATGGCACGCCGGCTTCCTCCACGAGCGCGCCCTCAGGCTGCCGCCCGACAACCCGCTGCGCGCCTGCGCGGCCAGCGTCGGCCCGCGCCGCCGTCTTCAAAGCGCCCGTGGCTGGCGCGAGACGGCGGCCAGCGTATGCAGCACTGCGGGCCTGGGCGGCCACCCGCGAGAGCCCTCCACGCTGTCCCGACGACACCTCCCTGGGCTGACCTGGGCTCCGTCACCTTCGGGCTGCAGTTGGCCTCCCCGACCTCGCGGGGGGACCTGCCGGAGGCCCGGAGAGCTGCGGCGGAGCAGACGCTCGCCGTACTGCCGCCCGCCGGCACCGTGGTCTGGACCGATGGAGCGGCGAAGGACGGCATACTGGACTGACTCATCTGCTCTGACTCACTGAGCGCGCTTACCGCACTCGCGTCCGGCCCCGGGTCGACGGGCGCCACCATGATCGACGCCGTCTGGGCCAGCCTCGCCGACCTCGTGGCCTGGGGAACCTTGGTCCACCTGCAGTGGGTGCCTGGCCACGCGGGAATCCCCGGCAACGAGGCCGTGGACGAGGTCGCCAAGCGAGGCTCCATGCTGGCGCAAGGCGCCGCGCCCGTCCCGTTGGCTGCCGCGTAGGCTGCCGTCCGCCGCCACTGCCTCGCCCGCTGGCACCAGACCTACAACGCGGCGGCCACCGAGGCGGCAAGCACGAGCTCGCTGGCCTGGCACCTTGCCTGCACGTCGGGCCGCCTGCCGCCTCCGTCGACGAGCGACCTCACGCGGCGGCAGGAGCGGCTGATTTGCCAGCTGCGCGCCGACCGCTGCCCGGCCCTGCGGGGCTTCCAAGCCGCCATCGGCGCGTTGACGTGGCCCCCACCTGCCGCTTCTGCGGCGATGGAGGAGACGGCGGCCCATCTTCTGATCTCCTGCCCCGCCCTGACTCCACACCGCTGCCGCCTCTGGGGGGAGCCCGGGGCAGTTTTCGAGAACTGCGTCGCCGTCGCGGTGCTGAACTTCATCGGGAAGGCGGGCGCTGTCTGACGCCCGGTGCCATGGGCTCTGGCCCGAGCGCGCCCGAATGGAAGAAGAAGAAATGCGCAATGGCAGTGTATGGTATGCGTCATTTTCTTTTGGAGGGAAGTGGGGGGCCACAGCAGACCAAGAAAAGGTACTAGACTGCGCTTTGGACGAAAAAGCAGGACAAAAACTCGCATTGAAATCTGGCACCGCTCCCCCACCCCAAACTGCCGGAAGGTATAGCTGTGGAAATTTACTCCAGATTCCGGGGTTGCTCGAGTTGAGTGAGCATACGTAACATGCAATGCATTATTTAAAGTTTTTACTGAAACGGACTCTTGGAAAAATTTTTGATAAGCATTGCGGGTTTGGTTTAAGGGGCAGCCTGCAAGGCAAACAGTCCAAGGCATTGTGGCGGAGAGTGTGCTTCGTGAGTCAGGCTTTCAGGCAGTCTGTCCCCCAGACCAGGGACCTCCTGGTCTAGTTGCTAGTTGCATGTTGCAGGTCTAGTTGCTGGCGTAGTTGCTGGGGACCGCGGTAAGTCTTTCTATTGTTCTGGCTTTATTTCTTAACTGAGGGGTAGGAAGGGAAGGGAAGCCTTTGATATCGATCAAAGAATTCTATGATCGATATCTAGAATTCTATGTATCGATCGTGAGGGGGTAAGAGCTGGGATGCCATTTTTCCTACTTAGAAAGAGGCACACATTTCTTGCCCCCCATGCGCAGTCTAGTTATACTTACTGGTCTGTGGGTACAGGGTGTTTTTAAACTGCGGGTTGAGGTTTGTTGCATTGGCTGGGGTTGGTGCGTGTGGGGCTGGTGTGTTGGAGTTGGAGCACAGACCATATAGAATAGTCCTGTCTCCGCTTGTGAACGTAAGCCTCTTATTTGCTGTTTTTTCTTTCCCACGCAGTCACTCGCAGAAGCTCCTGAGGCTCTCTAAATTCTCTTTCAGCTTTCTACTGTTACTCTCATAGTCCAAGTTTGAAGCTTGGTTTTGAAACTTTGCCAAGTTTGCTTTGTCTTACTTTAAAATAAATTTTAACAAAGCACCATCAAACTTCCATAGCTAATTGTTCGTAATCCCGGTGCCTCCTCCAACGAGATTCGTTCTCGGGGAGCATGGCGGCAAATTCGGATGAGGTAAATACATCGGCAGTAATTACTGATTTGTGCAACAAGGTAGGAAAGTAACAAGGTAGGAAGTTGTATATAACATCAGGATAAGTTTTGCCACTACTCCTCCTCCTTCTCCTCCACCTACTACTACTACTACTACTACTACTACTACTACTACTACTACTACTACTACTACTACTACTACTACTACTACTACTACTACTACTACTACTACTACTACTACTACTACTACTACTACTACTACTACTACTACTACTACTACTACTACTACTACTACTACTACTACTACTACTACTACTACTACTACTACTACTACTACTACTACTACTACTACTACTACTACTACTACTACTACTACTACTACTACTACTACTACTACTACTACTACTACTACTACTACTACTACTACTACTACTACTACTACTACTACTTCTACTACTACTACTACTACTACTACTACTACTACTACTACTACTACTACTACTACTACTACTACTACTACTAGTACTACTACTACTACTACTACTACTACTACTACTACTACTACTACTACTACTACTACTACTACTACTACTACTACTACTACTACTACTACTACTACTACTACTACTACTACTACTACTACTACTACTACTACTACTACTAGTACTACTACTACTACTACTACTACTACTACTACTACTACTACTACTACTACTACTACTACTACTATTGTCATAATAGCTATATGTTGTATATTTAAGGGAAAACTCGCATATTATTCTCGTTTCAAACCTGATTTATAAAAACAATGTAATTACTACTATATCATAAATCAAAACATCTGTTTACATGTGAATTATTTTAAACAACCGAATTACAGGACATTAAGATCCGGTGCAAGCTGCATGTCCTTGCGAGATTAAAACGACTTCACGCAGATGATGGAGATGAAAGGGACAGAAAAGTTTTTATTGAGGTTGACAACAATTCAGTAAAGGAAAATCAAATGATCTGCTTCGCATTAGAAGAAAACTTTGCTAAATGGTGCACGTCTGAACCTACAAAGCACAAGCCTTTAAATGTCAACTTCTTACTATCCAGGGAGGAAGCGAATAAATCGAAAAAAAAGAATAAAGGTGACAGTGAGTTTGAAAAGGTCACTTTTAGAATGTATGAAAAGAATGACCAAACGTTGCTACCAAAGGGCCAATTCAAGCCTAAGTTCATGCACATCACCGAGTTCATCCTCTACATTCATGAAGAGAAGGACGAAATTGTTTGTACTCCTGTGCTACCTGCGAGACTGCTGATCAGCTGCACCTCTGAATCTCTGAGCTCTTATCCTCTGGAAATCACTAAAAAACCAGTGACTAGTTCTTTTGGCGGTGTAAAGCGCTTGAACGCAGAATTTCTTCTCCGAGTTGACCGAAGTTCATCACAGCTCAAGACATTCGACGGTGAAGATCTTTGCATCGAAATTAACGGAATTAAATATTCACTAAGCCTAAAGGTTCGAAGCTTTGAGCTGTTTCGGCACTACTATATATTTCATCTCCAAATCAACTCTGCGAACCGAACGCACGAGGTAAAGCCTGTGGCTCGAATTGAACTCAACTTCACTGTCACTACTACGGCCCCACTTGGAGGAAATGAGGAACTTTATCTTGTTGCTAGCTGGCTCGAACAAAAATCGAACGCAATAAAGATGAAAACCAGTAAACAAAGAAACCCAGCTGTGGGACAGACTCAGCCTAAACATAAGCTTACATGTAGCACGTGCACTTTTGTTACCTTGCCGGAGAAAAGTGGCATTCTGAAAACTCTGACGAATGAGTTTCTTGCGTTTAAGCTCGAAAAGCGAGAAAAGAATTCGAAGGATACGGTGGGACAATATGAGAAACAGCTGACTCTAGCAGCAGGTATTGAGCCGGGCATCCTTACCTACGATATTAACATGGAAGAACTCAATGCTAATCCAACTGTGATGCCCTACATGACGACCTATCAGTTGCCGAGAGAGCAAATATTGCAATATTTTCACTCGCTGCTTCAGAATGTAGCCGGTCTCAAATACTCACTCAAAGATGTGAAAACGAAGTACGCCCAGCGCCTGGTTCCTCAGGTGAGGCTTGACGGTGGCTACGACATGCGCTATCATGCTAGTCGGCCCTATGAGATACACGATATCTGGAAACTTGAAGAGATTGTAGAGGTCAGCGCAATCGAATACTGCAGTCAGCTGGGCCTGAAACCTGAATATGCTGAAGAAACAACTAAAGAGATTCGCAGCGACGTGATTGGTTTTCTGACGAGTGCGTACAAAGAGCGGGAAAATGAGGTCTTTGAAGATCTTAGACAGATGTTGCGTGACTTTAAGTTTCAGCCAAAAGAGAAAGGCCTGCCAACTAATGAAGAAAGTAAAGGATACTTCCAGGCAATCATCAAAGCCGGAAAGTCTGTCTCAGCCAAACGCTCAGAAATCGGTGACGAAATTATTGATTTGATGATGCAGAAAGCGGCAGCCATTGTCCGCGGTCGTCTGGAGGCTTTCCTGGTGAGCCCCGAGTTCAACAGGCTGACCAGCAAGCACTATGGCGCGTTCCGATCGCACTTAGATGCTGCTGGCGTGTGGTTTGCTTTTTTGATGCTGCTGCACGACGGAAGCTGCAAAACATTCTTGGAGAGAATTACTGAGAAAAGTTTACAAACGACGGATCAGCAACTAAATCTTCCGCTTGTCGAAGACTTCGACGTCGATCTAAATGGCATTCCGCTGAAAATGGACCACATGCCCAGAGACGGCATTCTGTGGTATTTCTATTCTGTGCTGAACGGACAATTCAGCGACAAGGTGCCGGAGCAGTTTCGAACATTTGCCGCAATCAAGAAAACTTTTGCCAAGCCGTTAGTGCCAAAAATAACTATTGAAGGTGAATATGACGGACGTTGGAAGCGTGATGAGTCATTGGAAAAGATGATTTGGGGTGAGAATAATGCGAACCCGTCATGCGCACTGCAACGCGACGACCAATCGGATTCATTCAAAAAGCTGAAGGAATTTTTCGAACAAAAAGAAGACGAGATCTATAAACTGACAGAACAGCCACAGGCACAGGACATAAACGATCCTGAAACGCTAAAAAAGCTGCTTAATAAGCTTGCTGAAAAAGCAACTGCTCTAAGCTATTTTGAAGTCCGTCTGAAGGCCATAGTGCGAGGCCGCTGCGAATCGCTACTTGTCAATCCACAACTGAGCCATCATGACGAGAAAAGCGAGGGTGTTTGGAAGAAGGAGATCCGCACAATCGGTCTTTGGTTTTCTTTTTACGTGTTCTGCTACGCAAAGAACGGAGCAAAGCGCTACAAACCACGAACAATTCCAGTTGAGAAATTATCTTTACACTTCAATAAAATACTTGATGAACTAAATTATGGCAGCGTAAACGTATTAGTTCGGAAGTTTCATAAGTCGCTGGTGCCCAAAACAACCAAAGATGGTAAATACCATCGAGGATTTACAGCAAAATATAATGCAAGACAGTGGTACAAAATTCACGACATTTGGGGAGCCAATGGTGTCAAGGTCGGAAACGATTCTTTCGAAGAATGTGCTCTTGAATTTGAGCAGGACCGGACAGCTTATAATCAGCTGAAAAAAAGGTTTGACGAACGATCTCAACTCGTTTGGGATATTGTTAGAAGAAGCGAAGACCCGCAGCAGATAAATCTGGACCAGTTACTCAGTCGACTGTCTGAGTTGTCCGCCACAACTTTATCGAAAGAAAAGTACAAACTGCTGATGGAAAACTCTGCCGCCATTGTGAGAGGCCGGGTGGAATCTCTGTTGGTAAATCCGGAGTTGCAGAACCCATCTGACGGAAACTATCAAAACAATTGGGACAAAGAAATCGTTTGGATTGGATCTTGGTACCGCTTCCTCATAACCGTTTGGTACAAATTCCACGGCAGCCTGTCAACAAGTGGCTTATTTTACAGCGACATCACTGAGCCGGGAAGACCGAAAAGATTTCGCTGGTAGGAGCGTCTTTCGAAAGTCAAGCAAATAATTCAACGGCAATAAAATTGTCTATTCGCGTAAGTTGATTGCGAAACGAAAATGTACTAACACATTTTTAGCAATTTTTTTGTTTGTTAACTTTCTCTATTGGAACCTATAATTTTCCAGTTTATTTCTGATTTTGTGACAAATGCATCTGCAACACGTTCGATTTGCTACAGCAAAGTTTAGTGGCCAAAAAGCAATGTTTTTTCATTTGATAAATTACCAAAAAGTTAAAATCGGAACGAACCGGCCTTTCGGAAGTTTCATTCCGGAAAATCCATAGTAGGATTCTTTCATATAGATTACTGACAGTAGAGCTGAAAAAGTTATACTTATGTTATGGCCGGGTTGAAAGATCTGGTGCTGCAGATGCCCGGGGTAGGTGTGTTGCGACGGCAACTGCACATGAGAGCAGTTTTCCTGTTTTGAGTGTTTTTAACCTGCTTTCTTATATGTGCCGTTTTAATTTTTCTTGTAATGTTTTTCTAATGTTTTTTCTCTCCATTATTAAAAAAATGTCTTTACCATGGTTTTCGTTGTTGCCATGTTTACATATGCATATATTCTTATTCCGATTGATAACCTATGCTGATATGCACACAATATTCCGATCGATAACCTATGCTGATATGGACACATTATCCCGATTGATAACCTATGCTGATATGGACACATTATCCCGATTGATAACCTATGCTGATATGCACACATTATTCCGATTGATAACCTATGCTGATATGCACACAATATTCCGATCGATAACCTATGCTGATATGCACACATTATCCCGATTGATAACCTATGCTGATATGGACACATTATCCCGATTGATAACCTATGCTGATATGCACACATTATCCCGATTGATAACCTATGCTGATATGCACACATTATTCCGATCGATAACCTATGCTGATATGCACACATTATTCCGATTGATAACCTATGCTGATATGCACACATTATCCCGATTGATAACCTATGCTGATATGCACACATTATTCCGATCGATAACCTATGCTGATATGCACACATTATTCCGATTGATAACCTATGCTGATATGCACACATTATTCCGATTGATAACCTATGCTGATATGCACACATTATTCCGATTGATAACCTATGCTGATATGCACACATTATTCCGATTGATAACCTATGCTGATATGCACACATTATTCCGATCGATAACCTATGCTGATATGCACACATTATCCCGATTGATAACCTATGCTGATATGCACACATTATTCCGATCGATAACCTATGCTGATATGCACACATTATTCCGATCGATAACCTATGCTGATATGCACACATTATTCCGATTGATAACCTATGCTGATATGCACACATTATCCCGATTGATAACCTATGCTGATATGCACACATTATTCCGATCGATAACCTATGCTGATATGCACACATTATTCCGATTGATAACCTATGCTGATATGCACACATTATTCCGATTGATAACCTATGCTGATATGCACACATTATTCCGATTGATAACCTATGCTGATATGCACACATTATTCCGATCGATAACCTATGCTGATATGCACACATTATCCCGATCGATAACCTATGCTGATATGCACACATTATTCCGATTGATAACCTATGCTGATATGCACACATTATCCCGATTGATAACCTATGCTGATATGGACACATTATTCCGATTGATAACCTATGCTGATATGCACACATTATTCCGATCGATAACCTATGCTGATATGCACACATTATTCCGATCGATAACCTATGCTGATATGGACACATTATTCCGATTGATAACCTATGCTGATATGCACACATTATTCCGATTGATAACCTATGCTGATATGCACACATTATTCCGATTGATAACCTATGCTGATATGCACACATTATCCCGATTGATAACCTATGCTGATATGCACACATTATCCCGATTGATAACCTATGCTGATATGCACACATTATTCCGATCGATAACCTATGCTGATATGCACACATTATCCCGATTGATAACCTATGCTGATATGCACACATTATTCCGATCGATAACCTATGCTGATATGGACACATTATTCCGATTGATAACCTATGCTGATATGCACACATTATTCCGATTGATAACCTATGCTGATATGCACACATTATTCCGATCGATAACCTATGCTGATATGGACACATTATTCCGATTGATAACCTATGCTGATATGGACACATTATTCCGATTGATAACCTATGCTGATATGCACACATTATTCCGATTGATAACCTATGCTGATATGCACACATTATTCCGATTGATAACCTATGCTGATATGCACACATTATTCCGATTGATAACCTATGCTGATATGGACACATTATTCCGATTGATAACCTATGCTGATATGCACACATTATTCCGATCGATAACCTATGCTGATATGGACACATTATTCCGATTGATAACCTATGCTGATATGCACACATTATTCCGATCGATAACCTATGCTGATATGCACACATTATTCCGATTGATAACCTATGCTGATATGCACACATTATTCCGATTGATAACCTATGCTGATATGCACACATTATTCCGATTGATAACCTATGCTGATATGCACACATTATTCCGATTGATAACCTATGCTGATATGGACACATTATCCCGATCGATAACCTATGCTGATATGCACACAATATTCCGATCGATAACCTATGCTGATATGCACACATTATTCCGATTGATAACCTATGCTGATATGGACACATTATCCCGATTGATAACCTATGCTGATATGCACACATTATTCCGATCGATAACCTATGCTGATATGCACACAATATTCCGATCGATAACCTATGCTGATATGGACACATTATTCCGATTGATAACCTATGCTGATATGGACACATTATCCCGATTGATAACCTATGCTGATATGCACACATTATTCCGATCGATAACCTATGCTGATATGCACACAATATTCCGATCGATAACCTATGCTGATATGCACACATTATTCCGATTGATAACCTATGCTGATATGGACACATTATCCCGATTGATAACCTATGCTGATATGCACACATTATTCCGATTGATAACCTATGCTGATATGCACACATTATTCCGATCGATAACCTATGCTGATATGCACACAATATTCCGATCGATAACCTATGCTGATATGGACACAATATTCCGATTGATAACCTATGCTGATATGGACACATTATCCCGATCGATAACCTATGCTGATATGCACACAATATTCCGATTGATAACCTATGCTGATATGCACACATTATTCCGATTGATAACCTATGCTGATATGCACACATTATTCCGATCGATAACCTATGCTGATATGCACACTTTATTCCGATTGATAACCTATGCTGATATGCACACTTTATTCCGATCGATAACCTATGCCTACACATGTCGTTTGCTAACCTATACATGTACGTTATATTACGTGCATACGATAACCTATAATACTTATGTAATGTGCATCGTGCGTGGTATAACTTTGCCAAATGATTTTACTCAACTCGAACAATGCTAATTAACCGCTTCTAGAAATGCTTGCTGTCTTTTTCATGATGCTGTTATTATGCAACAAATTAATTTTTCATTTTAAAGTTTCAATTTGTTTAACTTAAACTAATACTCAGCAACATTGAAAAGTCGCCACTCTACGCGCCAGTGAGCAATGTCTCTGGGACTATTCTGAAATAAAATATATGAGAAAACTGATCGGTGTAGCTTCAGTCCGTCCAACCCTCGCACACCACTCCCACTTCATTCATCAGCTCAAGTCCGGCGTAGCTGAGTTGCGTCACTCGCAAAGATTGAGAGACTTTACCTGCACTATCAAAAGTGGCGACCACAGACGGAATCTTCTGTGATGGCGACTTTTCGTGTTTCTGAGTATAGCGACAATTAACCAATAAAGCTATCTAATTGCCAATGCTATCATAAGAAAGTTTTTGAAATGCTCTAAACTAAAAATAAGGATGCATAAATATTTACAATCCAGCAATTTTCTAGACCAAACGAAGATCCGCAAAATGTTATATGTGCCTTTTTAAACAAACTTTTAGCAATTACATCTGAAATATAGTTGTTTTGTCTTCACACTGTGGTATCCATCCGTTGCGAATGCTTTATCTGCCATCTAATTTAAATAAATATAAAAATTTTTGCAGAAGTGACCATCACAGAGAAGGTGTCATCTGGGAATTTACTGTTGATTGTTATTGTCTTTGTTATTTTTTAAGTTTGAAAAAATATTGTAGTAAACATTAAAACGAATCACATTTTAGGAATCCGTTATTCAGAAGCAAATGAAAACAATATTGGATTAATTTGCATGTATATTTGTATGTTTTTAATAATCCGATTAGAGAATTGGCTGAAAAGATAATAAAGAAGTATAAAAATGTGTTTCTGTTTTGATTACACCATCTTAATCTGCTGCTGAAGCGCAGTAGCAATGAATGTTCTTTTTAAATCAACATGACATTGAAGTCAATACCAATTCCAGAGTCAGAACCAATTTTCAAAGTAGAACTTTTTAGCTACTTAATTTAGAGGTCAGGACACGTTATACAGGTTCGATTTTTAAAATTAAAACTTTACTTCTTGATGTAGCTAACATGATGTTCTCGCATGATTCTGGTTCTGAAATCGCGTCGTGTAAAAACAGGATGAACAGCTTGTACAATAGTTAAACAAAAACATTTTAACAAAGTAAAAAAACTGTGATTAACGATTGAAATGAAAAGAAGCAGTGAAAAAATTACCGGGCCCAACCGGAACTTCTATAAGATTTTTTTTCGAGAGACCGAAAAAATTTTTTCATCGTTCGCGCAAATCAATGACAAAATTAAAGTGCAAACGATTCCAGTAGACGTTCTTTTGCTCACGAGAAGCTAATGAAAATATGACAGCTATATGAGTAGACAATGAGGTAGATTACGAGTATTTATGAGGGCCAACAGATGAGGTGACGATTTCTAAAATAGTTTTATTGGATAGTATGAGATGAACAGCATTCCAGGACATCACTGCAACTGGGTCACTACCAGGAGGTTTCATTACCCAGAGTGCAAACTGCAGCGGGCATCGGCCATGGAGCACAGGTTTCTCCACTGCTGGTGCACCTTGCCACCGTAGTGCAACAGCTTCGGCTGTGCGGGCAGACGTGCCTCGTCGGCGTCAGAAGTTCGATTGACAGCTCCAATGTTGCTGGCATAGTACCAGAAATCCTGTCCAGAGATCAGAAACACGGTCGAGTCGCTGCGACGATAATACGCTGCATCCAAGGGCGTTACGAGCGGTTTCAAGTTGTTGGGAGCTTTCGGGAACATCCGGTTGAGCTTGACGTGTCTGACGCAACAGTTGTTCTTGCGCAGGGAGCCATTGTGCTGGAGCAGGTCGTACTCGAATGCCTGCAATTGAGAGTATAACGATATCTTCATTAGTACTTCAGAGTAATAAGTTGATCATATTTCAATTTCTGCAGGTCCACTTTTGAGGTTTATATTAAGCCGATAGGGTGTGTTTAATCCCACCATGAAACCTTCAATCTTTTCTGCTCAGCACTTCGACATGGCCGCTAGAACTCCAGTCTCTACCGACCCCCTCCTCGCCTAACTTTTTGTCGTCAAACAACTAAATTGTTAAGCCTCCTAGTTCTAGTTCAACGTCACTCACCCAGTCTCCTTTGATGAAGACGGCCGTTCTCTTGGCATAGTCATAGTAGGCAGCGTCAATCGATTCCGGAATGCCGTACTGTTCCCCAGTTCTCCGACCAAAGTCTGCAGATATGCGAGCCGCTGAGCTCAGCAGTGCACCGGTGGAGCTGTTCATCACGAAGTACTCGGCGCCTGGGTGGCGGTGGATTAAATTTGCGAAGTAGTTAGTATTAATAATTGTAGTTAATTACTTCCACCTCACGTGGAACACTTCTGCATGTGTCAGTGGAATTTCACTATGAAATACGAGTGAGATGCACGTGACCATGGAAACATTCGAGTAGAATGGATGTGTGAGAGGGTGAGAGGAAGTTAATTGAGAAACAATGAGAGAATGCCTCAGGGAGACTGCGAGTCGAAAAGAGTGAGAGACAAAGAGCGAGGAAAATGTTTGAGAGAAGTAGAGAGGGGGAGTGAGATAGAGCGGGGAAATGACAGAGGGTGAGGGGGTGAGAGAGGGTGAGGGGAGTGAGAGAAGGTGAGGGGAGTGAGAGAGGGTGAAGGGAGTGAGAGAGGGTGAGGGGAGTGAGAGAGGGTGAGGGGAGTGAGAGAGGGTGAGGGGAGTGAGAGAGGGTGAGGGGAGTGAGAGAGGGTGAAGGGAGTGAGAGGGGTGAGGGAGTGAGAGAGGGTGAGGGGAGTGAGAGAGGGTGAGGGGAGTGAAAGGGGGTGAGGGGAGTGAGAGAGGGTGAGGGGAGTGAGAGAGGGTGAGGGGAGTGAGAGAGGGTGAGGGGAGTGAGAGAGGGTGAGGGGAGTGAGAGGGGTAAGAGAAGGGATAGATAAGGTTAGAGAGGAGGAGATTAGATTAGGAAGGATTAGATTAGAATAGATTAGATTAGAATAGATTAGATTAGAATAGATATGATTAGATGAGATTAGATTAGATTAGAAGATTAGGAAGGTTAGAGAGGGGGAAGGTATAGAGTTAGATTGAGAGACTTCAAGGAGAATTCCATTCCCATTCTCTCACCAGAGAAAGCCAGGCTGATCAGCGCTCGCCCGTCAGGTGACTCCGCCTGCAAAACGGCGTCCACGCGATCCAAACGGCCGTCCAGCCCCGGCCACGCGCAGCCCAGACTGTCCGGGTAGCCGCCGCGACCTTGGGTCCACACGGAACCCCTGGAGACCACTCGAGTGTAGGATTCGAACCCGCGACCTAGCTCGTAGCGCCAATCGATGATGGCGTCGATTCTTGGAGAACAGGGACCTGCAAGTAGAGGGTTGCGAATTCTATGAAATTACTTGCATTGCATGTGTGAGCCACTGGACCGCTTTTTTTATTGTTCCTCCCTGTGTCCCGATATCCCACTACCCCTTCCACTCTCTCCTCTGCTCATCTCCTCTCTCCCCTCTCTCCATCATCTCCTATCTCTCCCTTTTTCTCCATCTCCCATAGCTCCATCTCCCATCTCCTTATCTCTCATCTCCCATCTCTCCTTCTCCCATCTCTCCATCTCCCCTCTCCCCTCATCTTAACCCACCGTATCTCTCCCGAACCAGCCGGATCTCGTCCCTGCCAATCAGAGCTGCTGGGACACGAGATGTCGGACGCCGGAGCAGTGCCGGCCGAGCATTCACGCTAGACGGGTGCATAATTGAGCTCAAGTGGGACGAGTGCCCCAGACCCAGCAGGTGTCCGATTTCGTGCACCAGCAGTCGCAGAAGGTGCACCGCTCCTCGTTGTCGAACAGGGCGATTGTCGGACAGCTGTAATTCTTCCTCAATGTCGATGTGAATCGCCGAGGCGGCCTGCGTGTGCGCCGCGTCGCCTCCGGGGCCATCGAATCTGCGCTGGCAGTTGTGCGAGCCTGCGGCGGTGACAGCGGTGACTCATCAATCATTTTTATGCGCTTTTGTTTACAAGATTTATTGATAAAATCTCCCATTTTCTGCGCGTTTTTTAGAGGCCCTCACAGACACTTGCTCTCGTCTCATCTCTCTTTCTCTTATCTCTTCTCTCCCCATCAATTCTCCCTTATCTCTCTCTATCTCTCTTTTCCCTCCTTTTCCTTTCTTCCCCTCTCTTGCCCCACCTCTCTTCTCCCCTCACGTTTCCCCTCTCTTCTCCCATCTCTCTTCCCCCCTCTCTTCTCCCCTCTCTCTTCTCCCCTCTCTTCTCCTCTCTCTTCTCCCCTCTCCCTTCTCCCCCTCTCTTCTTCCCTCTCTTCTCCCCTCTCTCTTCTCCCCTCTCTTCTCCTCTCTCTTCTCCCCTCTCCCTTCTCCCCCTCTCTTCTTCCCTCTCTTCTCCCCTCTCTCTTCTCCCCTCTCTTCTCCCCCTCTCTTCTCCTCTCTCTTCTCCCCTGTCCCTTCTCCCCCTCTCTTCTCCCATCTATCCTCTCCCCCTTTCTTCTCCCTCTCTCTTCTCCCCTCGCTTTTCCCCTCTCTTTTTCTTTCTATTCTCCCCCTCTCTTCTCATATCTCTCCTCTCCCCATCATTTCCCCTCATTTTCCCTTAAATGTACCTTTCTCTCCATCTCTCATTCTCCCTATTTACTTTCATCTCTCTTGTCTCCCGCATCCATAAAAAAATTTAATTCTGAACCTCAAAAACTAACTACACCAAAGCAAACGCAGACAGCTTGCTCAGACAGAGAAAGAAGAAGTGCACTATAGTCACGCATCCTGAAAAAGTAGTCTATTTTCGAGCTAACCCGGAAGGCGCCAAAAAGTCTGTCGCGATTGAGTTAAACAGCGCTCGCTAGCGGGGAGACCTACTCGTAGTCCCTGATACAGGTGCTCAAAAGGTATGTAGCCAACTATAGAAAAACACGCGCGCAAGCCACCAGTCTTTCCGGGTGGACTCTCCTCCTCTGCCGCCTCCCGCCCGACTCCTCAGATTTTTATTGCCCCTTCGATAGCCATAGCGGAATGGTCATCCCACCCAATCCCTCCAGGGGCTGTGTTTGTCCTGTCATTTCCTATCCGCATTTGAAATTGTAAAACAGTTTAAATTATTGTTCTTAATAGCTAACATTGGTCCTATTCAAAGTTTTCAAGGTAGCGTAGACCTATCAGATAATAATGATTTGAAATTTCTTACTTTTATTACACTAATTAGCCAACAATAATTGACTCGCCCATATTTCTCACCTTTACGACACTAATTAGCCAACAATTATTGACTCGCCCCTATTTCTCACCTGTACGACACTAATTAGCCAACAATCATTGACTCGCCCCTATTTCTCACCTGTACGACACTAATTAGCCAACAATCATTGACTCACCCCTATTTCTCACCTGTACGACACTAATTAGCCAACAATCATTGACTCGCCCCTATTTCTCACCTGTACGACACTAATTAGCCAACAATCATTGACTCGCCCCTATTTCTCACCTGTACGACACTAATTAGCCAACAATCATTGACTCACCCCTATTTCTCACCTGTACGACACTAATTAGCCAACAATCATTGACTCACCCCTATTTCTCACCTGTACGACACTAATTAGCCAACAATCATTGACTCGCCCCTATTTCTCACCTGTACGACACTAATTAGCCAACAATCATTGACTCACCCCTATTTCTCACCTTTGCGACACGAATTAGCCAACAATTATTGACTCGCCCCTATTTCTCACCTTTGCAAAACTAATTAGCCAACAATCATTGACTCACCCCTATTTCTCACCTTTGCGACACGAATTAGCCAACAATTATTGACTCGCCCCTATTTCTCACCTGTACGACACTAATTAGCCAACAATCATTGACTCACCCCTATTTCTCACCTGTACGACACTAATTAGCCAACAATCATTGACTCGCCCCTATTTCTCACCTGTACGACACTAATTAGCCAAAAATAATTGACTCGCCCATATTTCTCACCTGTACAAAACTAATTAGCCAACAATCATTGACTCACCCCTATTTCTCACCTGTACGACACTAATTAGCCAACAATAATTGACTCGCCCATATTTGTCACCTTAACGACACAAATTAAGTCAACAATTATTGACTCGCCCCTATTTCTCACCTGTACGACACTAATTATCCAACAATCATTGACTCACCCCTATTTCTCACCTTTGCAACACTAATTAGCCAACAATTATTGACTCACCCCTATTTCTCACCTTTGCGACACTAATTAGCCAACAAATTTATTTGACTACTTTAACTAGACAGTAGTTTGAATTGCTTTAGTAACACAAACTGCATGTAGCTGAAAATTAAGGTTAATTACTAATCTAGTATGCAATATTATTCGCACCTGTAAACCACCTATAAAATGCAGTGAATTTGCAACTCACCCCTGTAGAATCCGATTTCGATATCAGCTGTTCCCTCCTGCTCATTGAACACCTGACTGAACCGTAGTGGCGCCACCGAGGCCCAGAGAGAGAAGGCCCTGCGAATCAGCTTAGTCACCTGATTTCGATTGAGTCGTTCGCTCATTCGGGCTAGACGCCAGCTAAGATTTCTAGTGTCGAATCGGCGAGGCTCGGCGTCCATCTCGACTCGAATCGGTGTGCTTCGTTTTGGTCGTCGGGCAGCTCTGCTGCTGCTGCTATCGAACTGCGCATCCGCCACTCCGCACCGACCCTCTCGCATGGCCGCCAGAGTTGCCAAGTCCAACAAGCCGGTCATTGGCAGCTGATAGACGGCCTGAAATTTGGAGACAGCCTCAGCTAAATCGATGGAGTCGAGAGCGGTCGAGTTGTCGATGTCGGAGCCGGAGTCGATTTCGTCGGTAGAGTTGCTGCTGTTGAGCAGAGCATGGATCTGTGCTGACGGCTCCAGAGAGTTCAGGTAGCCAAATTTCTGCAGGTAGGCCTAACAGTTTTAATGATAGACTTTTATTAGACTGAGAGCATGAGACTGTGTTACATATCGGGGATATGGAGGAGAGAAGTGGGAATAGAAAATATGATTGAAGAAATGACTGAATAGAGAGGGTTGAAGGGAAGAGTGAAGGGAGGGTTGAAGGGGGAGTGAAGGGAGGAGTGAAGGGAGGGTTGAAGCGGTGAGTGAAGATTAAAGAGAGGGTTGAAGGGAGGAAGGAATGAAGGAAGGGTATAGGTTAAAGGGAAGTTGAAAGGATTAGTAAATTCCAACAAATTAGCACTCACCACAGCCTCTCGTACTTCACCATCCGATAGCAAGCTTCCATTGCTGATTGCAGATTCAAAATCAACTGCTCGATTTTGAGTCTCATTCGAGTCAACAGTGCTCAAGGCTTTGGCAGGTCGAGCGTAGCAAGGAGCGCCACAGACCAGGAGCAGCAAGTACCCAATCAGAAGCGGCAATCTGGGATAGCAGGACATTTCTGTCAAAGAAATTCTGTTTGTTGTCGATCAAATTATAATTTCACAGCAAATCTGCCTCTTATTTATAGACGAAAAAATGATAATTAAATTAATTGGCGCAGATGCTAAAGAGGCATAATTGCTCGGCTTGGAGAGGGATTCGATGACCCCAGGGCCGCTGTCTCAAAAACTCGAATTGCTACTTTTTCTGTCTACATTTTTTCTAGTCCAGACTTTTGAAGACATTTTACTGAAGCTGGGGTCGGCGAGAATTCCGTTGGCTGAGCCAAAGGGCTCTTTATAGCCACCTCAGTTGCAGCCTACCTACGAGCTATAAGTTCTAAGGACAAATTTCGAATGAGGCGTCCAGGCCAGCTTCTTTTCTAATTTTTAAATTGTCTGTTCAAGAAGTGCATTAAAATTTCTTTGAAGTGCAATCCGAAACCTTTTTGCGGTTGTAAAATGCATCGGTTGAAAAAACTGAAATAAGTGCATCTGAAAGATAATCTCTAGAATAAGACAGCTTTTCTAGTTTAAAAAGGTTCAGTCAAACCTTCGCCAAGAACACTTGAGACAGGAATTCTAAGAAATGTTGAATTGTTCATTTCTGAATTCTGCTACTTTGAAGATTTTTCAAGTCTTTTTTAATGACATCCCGGCTTGAATTCTTGGAAAAATAATGAAATGTAACACAAAAGGTCAAGTATATTGTAAAATTGCAACTTCAAAAGATTTTCCGAATACTTCTAAAATAGATTTCTCGGCGGAAATTTCACCTTTAATAGTGGTTTGAAAGGACTATACGAGTAATTAAGACTCGGCACTTGAGAAGTGAATCTCAATAAGACTCGGAGTTTAAGGAGTGAATCTCAATAAGACTCGGAGTTTAAGGAGTGAATCTCAATAAGACTCGGAGTTTAAGGAGTGAATCTCAATAAGACTCGGAGTTTAAGGAGTGAATCTCAATAAGACTCGGAGTTTAAGGAGTGAATCTCAATAAGACTCGGAGTTTAAGGAGTGAATCTCAATAAGACTCGGAGTTTAAGGAGTGAATCTCAATAAGACTCGGAGTTTAAGGAGTGAATCTCAATAAGACTCGGAGTTTAAGGAGTGAATCTCAATAAGACTCGGAGTTTAAGGAGTGAATCTCAATAAGACTCGGAGTTTAAGGAGTGAATCTCAATAAGACTCGGAGTTTAAGGAGTGAATCTCAATAAGACTCGGAGTTTAAGGAGTGAATCTCAATAAGACTCGGAGTTTAAGGAGTGAATCTCAATAAGACTCGGAGTTTAAGGAGTGAATCTCAATAAGACTCGGAGTTTAAGGAGTGAATCTCAATAAGACTCGGAGTTTAAGGAGTGAATCTCAATAAGACTCGGAGTTTAAGGAGTGAATCTCAATAAGACTCGGAGTTTAAGGAGTGAATCTCAATAAGACTCGGAGTTTAAGGAGTGAATCTCAATAAGACTCGGAGTTTAAGGAGTGAATCTCAATAAGACTCGGAGTTTAAGGAGTGAATCTCAATAAGACTCGGAGTTTAAGGAGTGAATCTCAATAAGACTCGGAGTTTAAGGAGTGAATCTCAATAAGACTCGGAGTTTAAGGAGTGAATCTCAGTGAGACTCAACGTTTAGGAGCTGTGAAAAATCTCAGTGAAACTCAGTGTTTAGGAGTGAATCTCGATAAGACTCAGTGTTTAGGAGTGAACCTCAATGAGACTCAGTGTTTAGGAGTGAATCTCAATGAGACTCAGTGTTTAGGAGTGAATCTCAATGAGACTCAGTGTTTAGGAGTGAACCTCAATGAGACTCAGTGTTTAGGAGTGAATCTCAATAAGACTCAATGTTTAGGAGTGAATCTCAATAAGACTCAATGTTTAGGAGTGAATCTCAATAAGACTCAATGTTTAGGAGTGAATCTCAATAAGACTCAATGTTTAGGAGTGAATCTCGATAAGACTCAGTGTTTAGGATCAGCGAATCTCAATAATACTCAATGTTTAGGAGTGAATCTCAATAAGACTCAATGTTTAGGAGTGAATCTCAATAAGACTCAATGTTTAGGAGTGAATCTCGATAAGACTCAGTGTTTAGGATCAGCGAATCTCAATAATACTCAATTTTTAGGAGTGAATCTCAATAAGACTCAATGTTTAAGGTGAACCTGAATAAGACTCAAAGTTTAGGAGTGAATCTCAACAAGACTCTGTGTAAGGAGTGAATCTCAATAAGACTCAGTGTTTAGGAGTGAATCTCAATAAGACTCAATGTTTAAGGTGAACCTGAATAAGACTCAAAGTTTAGGAGTGAATCTCAACAAGACTCTGTGTAAGGAGTGAATCTCAATAAGACTCAGTGTTTAGGAGTGAATCTCAATAAGACTCAAAGTTTAGGAGTGAATCTCAATAAGACTCAGTGTTTAGGAGTGAAACTCAATAAGACTCAATGTTTAGGAGTGAATCTCAATAAGACTCGGAGTTTAAGGAGTGAATCTCAATAAGACTCGGAGTTTAAGGAGTGAATCTCAATAAGACTCGGAGTTTAAGGAGTGAATCTCAATAAGACTCGGAGTTTAAGGAGTGAATCTCAGTGAGACTCAACGTTTAGGAGCTGTGAAAATTCTCAGTAAGACTCAATGTTTAGGAGTGAATCTCAATAAGACTCAGTGTAGGCAGTTAATCTCAATAAGACTCAGTGTAGGCAGTTAATCTCAATAAGACTCAGTGTAGGCAGTTAATCTCAATAAGACTCAGTGTAGGCAGTTAATCTCAATAAGACTCAGTGTAGGCAGTTAATCTCAATAAGACTCAATGTTTAGGGTTAATCTCAATAATACTCAGTGTAAGAAGTTAATCTCATAAGACTCAGTGTTTAGGAGTCAATCTCAATAAGACTCAATGTTTAGGGTGAATCTCAATAAGACTCAAAGTTTAGGAGTGAATCTCAACAAGACTCTGTGTAAGGAGTGAATCCCAATAAGACTCAATGTTTAGGGTGAATCTCAATAAGACTCAATGTTTAGGGTGAATCTCAATAAGACTCAATGTTTAGGGTGAATCTCAATAAGACTCAATGTTTAGGGTGAATCTCAATAAGACTCAATGTTTAGGGTGAATCTCAATAAGACTCAATGTTTAGGGTGAATCTCAATAAGACTCTGTGTTTAGGTGTGAATATCCGTGAGACTTAGTGTTTAGGAGTGAATCTTAGTGAGACTCATCACTTGAGAAATGAAGCTCAGCACTTAACTGAATCAGTCAGGCCCTTCTGACTTTCTAATCGTTAAGCATGTACACTGTCTGCGCTTTGGGAGTTGGTGTGAAGTCGCAGAGTCAAATTCATCATCTGACGATCGGGTATAAGAGAAGGTTAAATCAAGCGATACCATGCGACCCGACCGCGGGGCAATTGAAAATTTCGGCGGAAGAATGTAGCAATGCTCAGTAAAAGGTCTCGAATTCAAGTCGCAACGTCATGAATCCAGCAGACGTCGCCCCGTTACGCCTAGACGTCTAGACAATGGCGGCAAATTAACCTTCGACTAGAGTGCCCCCAGACAAGTAATTAACCTAATTAACCTGTATGCTTGGAAAAATTCATTCGTTTGAAGTTTCCCGCCGCTAATTTAGCGAGCAAAATTATCTTGTAAACAACTTTGAGTCATCAAATTTTGCTCAATTATTGCACTAAAACGAAAATTTTATAGTGGTTTGAATTTCATAAATAAGAATTCACGCCCAAAACTAGCTTACACAGGTATGACCTTAGTGGGTTTGTTGTCCACTTAAGATTGTAATCGATAGCGCAAAGGATCAAATGGAGATGGCGCCATGATTGATTGGGATGGCACCAAGATTGAATAGAGATGGCGCTAAGATTGATTCGAGATGGCGCCAAGATTGAGTGGAGATGGCGCCAAGAATGAATAGAGACGGCGCCAAGATTGATTCCAGATGGCGCCAAGATTGATTGGAGATGGCGCCAAGATTGAATAGAGATAGCGCTAAGATTGAGTGAAGATGGCGCCAAGAATCAGTAAAGATGGCGCCAATAATCAGTGAAAATGGCGCCAAGAATCAATGAAAATGGCGCTAAGAATCAGTGAAAATGCCGCCAAGAATCGATTATGGCACCAATATTGAGTGAAGATGGCGCCAAGAATCAGTAAAGGTGGCGCCAAGAATCAGTAAAGATGGCGCCAAAAATCAGTGAAGATGGCGCCAAGAATCAATGAAAATGGCGCTAAGAATCAGTGAAGATGCCGCCAAGAATCGATTATGGCACCAATATTGAGTGAAGATGGCGCCAAGAATCAATGAAAATGGCGCCAAGAATCAGTGAAGATGGCGCCAAAAATCAGTAAAGATGGCGCCAAGAATCGATGAAGATGGCGCCAAGATTGAATAGAGATGGCGCCAAAAATCAGCAAAGATGGCGCCAAGAATCGATGAAAATGTCGCCAAGAATCAGTGAAGATGGCGCAAAGAATCAGTGAAGATGGCGCCAAGAATCAGTGAAGATAGCGCAAAGAATCAGTGAAGATGGCGCCAACGATATGCAGTGTCGGTGCTTGAGCAAAGAATGAAGACAATTGGCACGATAACTAGGTTTTTTCTTCCAGAGCAAACAAGAGCGCTAAATTGCAAATTACCGAAACGCACTGCCTTACATCTCAATGCTTTATTAAGCTTAGATTTAAATTTCTCTTAATCAACCGATCGAAAAAAGACACCAAAGACTGGATAGAGTCGTTGCCAAGCTCCAGCGCCAAGCCATGCATCTAAAACTACTTGGTCTTCTTAGCGCGAATCTTTCTCAGGTAGAAGTCCAACTCTTTGCCCTCCAGGATGTAGCCGTCCGCTCTGCCGCACTGGCCAGGCCGGGAGGTGAGGCAGGCGTACAGGCGGCCGCTGGCGAACTGCTCTAGCAGGGCTGGCGGCACCTCGGCCTGCGGAGCGTTCGGTTTTGGCATTATCGATTCATTGATTTATTTTCTAAACTGATGCTGGCTTAAACAGTCCACGTTTTCTACTATGACCAGTAGTCAGTTAAGACTTTCTTTATTTCATTAACGGAAATCAGGTAGGGCCACCTGTCTATCTATCTACCAGTATCTATTCATCTGTCTATCATTTATCTGTCTATCTATCTATCTATCTATCTATCTATCTATCTATCTATCTATCTATCTGTCTATCTATCTATCTATCTATGTATCTATCTATCTATCTATCTATGTATCTATCTATCTATCTGTCTATCCATCTATCTGTCTATGTATCTATCTATCTATCTATCTATCTATCTATCTGTCTATCTATCTATCTATCTATCTATCTATCTATCTATCTATGTATCTATCTATCTATCTATCTGTCTATCCATCTATCTATCTATCTATCTATCTATCTATCTATCTATCTATCTATCTATCTATCTATCTATCTATCTATCTATCTATCGATCAATGATATTCAGACGCCAACAAGAACCGCACCTTCTTCTGCCTCTCCAGGTACTTCTTCATGGTTTTCTTGCTGCGGGTGAATGAGATGGGGCCACCGGCAGCGCCAGGATCGGCGCCCTCCTTGTCGGCGCCATCGGCAGGTTTGTCGGCGGCTTTAGGGGCGGACTTCTTCTCCTTCTTGCGAGCCAATGGCAGCAGATAGTGCGACTCGAACCACTGACGGAATGGTGTAGCGTCAATCAGCACGATGGCATTTTTAACCAGAGTCTTGGTGCGCACCAGCTCATTGTTGCTAGCATTATACACTGTGTCGATAATGCGGGTTTTCCGAGCGACGCCTCTCGATGGCCAGCTGAAATTGCCGGTGTCCAACCGGAGACCTCGCAGCTTGATACCGCCGCCGCGGACTCGAACCGTGTGCACTCGCTTCACTGTGCCAGCCAGGGCAATCTTTGTGAGGCTGGGCGGCCGGCCCAGTTCGAACTTGCGCTTCTTACGCAGCTGTTCTCGGCGACCGCCTGTCTTACGGCGCTTGTGGGTTCGGTCTCGGGTGATGCCCATGTTTGCATGCAATGAAAGTTTTATCATAGAAAATTAATACAACTACGAGATACTTCAGCTTTGTTTTACTGTAGTCTTTGTATCAAAATAGTTAAAGATTGTTTGTGGTCAAATTTTGAAGAGGACTGGTAAAACTGGAGCGGCGCTATGGAGGATTTAGTGAAAAACTTGGCACTTTTTAGCAGTTTTTTTGCACTTTTAGGTAGGAAGACTTGGATTCAGGAAATTTTAAGGTAGCCTAAGACTTTCTTCATAGTGAGTTTAGGGTGGGTGCAAAATTTGGTGCAATTTGGTTTTTGGTTGAGCAGTTTGGGAGTCCATGGTGAACAAATTTGTACACAAACAATATTCAACTATACAAGCTTTATGCCTGGTATATATGATATGTATTTTGTATTTACATATACAAATTTGTATACACAGAGACAGTGTTTTCATTTTTATAGGTATAGCTAGCATAATACTAAATAACTATCAAAGAATGCATTAGAAGTTTAAAAAAAATATCATATAAACCTTTTAGAACAAAATGTTTTAAAAGCCTAAATATAGTAACTTGTTAATATAAAAATAGATTAGTGCATTTATCTACACTTTTTTATAAAAGGTTATAAATATAGTAATTAAAAATAAAGAAACTTACTTTAAATATTTTGATGCAATACTAACTTTTAATAGTCCTTATGATCAACATTAGCTTATAACTTAATCTAAACTATGTTATTATAATGAATTATCTTTCAATACCATTAAATTAGGCTTAACATAACATTTAGACAGATAGACAGATACAAGGGGGCTTAAAGTTCCTAAAAAATGTAGCTTAAAAATGTGCAAATCAAACAAAACCTAACTAGCTGTTAAGAGTTAGATATTTTACATTTGCTTTTAAAATTTAAGCTCAATTAGTTCTAATGATATGCCACATTGCAATAGCCAAATTTTGGCTATTGCAAAGTTGCGCCATCCTAGGACCTAGTTGATAGTGTATAGGTGGGTGGTTTGCATGCTTTTGCTGCGGCTTAACCATAACCACTGGATTATCCTTGCAAGACAAAGGGCAAGTTGTTGCTACTACTTAATGCCACATAGATAAAGATCGGCAAGTGATAAATTGCTAGTTGGAGCAACTTGTTGGGATGTTGGATTCTACCATCATTAAGATCTTGCAATAGCACCTTGACTTGACATGTCTACTTGCTAAGAACCTCAGCATAGACAGATACAAGCCTATGTGGAGTTTGCAAACCTTATAGCAAGCAACCAGGTTTGACAAAGGCTGCTCAAAGTTGGTAGATAACATCTGACATTGGTGATGAAATCTAGGGCAGGGCTAGGCCTAGGTCCAAGGTGCCCGCAGATTTTGAGCAAGTAAAAAAAGGAGACTCTTTGACTGATACCAAAATAAAGGAGATTTAATTTGGTAATGTAACAATATAGACCTAAACATACATCACTTATTTGTTGTTTATGCTTCAAAAAAAACTATTATAACCTGCAGATTTTGAACCCACTGAGTTCCAATCACTAGAACAATATTTTTAAATCTGAAGTCATAGGCCTACTCCAACAAAAACCTATTAATAGGCCTTAGTTAGAATAGAGGTAAATAAAAATTAAAGTAAATTTGTGGTTTGAGGATACATTGATCTTCTTAGTTAGTATTACCATGGACTGACAGGCAGTGTCTATCTAAGGCTTATATAAACAAACTCAGGCCTTTTGTCTCTATATCTTTTTATGTCCTTTGGGTGCTCTGAAACTTCTATCTCCTTTTCTGTTTCCTCTTTTCTCTCTTTTTGTCTTTTCTTTTTTCTTCCCTTTCTCTTGTCCTCTCTACTCTTCTTTCTTATCTTGCTTATCTCCACTCTTTCATTACTCTTTCCTTTCTTCTCTCTGCTCTTTCATCTTTTTCTTCTCTCTTCTTAGATCTTTCATCTTTCCTCTCTTCTCTCAGATCTCTCATCTTTCCTCTCTTCTTTCAGATCTCTCATCTTTCCTATCTTCTCTCAGATCTCTCATCTTTCCTTTCTTCTCTCAGCTTTCCAATCTTTCCTCTCTTCTCTTAGCTCTCTTATCTTTATTTTCTTCTCTCAGCTTTCTCATCTTTCCTCTCTTCTCTTAGCTCTCCTATCTTTCCTCTGTTCTCTCAGCTTTCCCATCTTTCCTCTTTTCTCTTAGCTCTTTTACATAACTTTAGGCCCTATCTAGAAAAATAATACAAGTCATTGGAAAAGTCTTCTTAAAAATGATTATTTAAAAGGACCCTAAACTGATAATATTAAGTATGTATTATGTGCTAAAAATCCTAGGACAAGAGCCTAAGAGAAGTAGCTAAAATAAAGGAGAAAGTCCCAAAAATCTTCCAAATAAAGGAGATAAAGGAGATAAAGGAGGGGTTTGCCAAAAAGAGAATAAAGGAGATAAAGGAGATAAAGGACGTGGTCGCGGACACCCTATAATGTAGGTCTACTTCTACAACCCAAAGACCAAGGAGCAAAGTAGGCAGTGGGTCACTTGAGCAGTGGGCATGGAGATTCATTTACATAGTGTTTACATTACATGTTAGCTTAGCCTTAGCTGTACTCAGTAGGGCTAGCTAAAATTGAAACAAAACTCATTGAAGAACTTTATCCAGACCAACCCGACCTTCTAATTTGCCAAAACAAATAGGGCATATTTTTTAAAGCCTATACTCAAGACTTGTAATTAGAATCTAGATTAGCCTAGAACTAGATTCCTAGATCAAACCATAATAGACAGGCAGGAGTAGCATTATATATGTCCGATCCGATTTAGAGCACAAACTAACAGAATACAACCGAATTATTGATTATATAACAACCCTGTTATACTAAAAATGGGAGCAGGCGAAGGCAAGCCTAGTCAAGGAACACGTTATACAAGATATTAGATAGGGTCTATGAAATAATCAGTCAAAGATTGAAGACGGAATTGCGCACCTGTAGTGTGCCGGCAATATATAGCTTCATGCGCGCGCGTGAAAAACTACTACTGTTTAAAAAACAAAAAATATTGCTTTAAAGGAAGTAGTTTAGATTGATATTTTAATACTATAAGTATTTAGTTTTATTAATATCAGCAATTAGAATTAGGAATTTATTTTTTCCAAATGTGCATGGACTCTTTGTTATAACTGTAACTACTGTAAATGCTTTTTTTAATAAGGCAGAACGATCAGAATAAATTACTCTCACAAAAGAAAAATAGGCCCTAGCTACTGTTACTCAATCCATTGTTATTTATTATTGCAAAGACATATTGAGGTTTTACAGGTATCTTTAATCTATAGTGAATAGGCTGCTTAGCTGAAAAATACTGATAGCTTAGCTAATTGCTAGTTATCTCGAACGGACTATCAGACCTACTACTTACACCTTACACGTACTTGTTTGATTCTTTGCAATTTAAGTGCTTAGTTTTTACAAATTTTATGCAAATATTTGCTTTAAACTGACTATAAAATGACGGATATGAGCTACCAGATGATCCGTTCCGCTAACCAGGCGCGTGAAGCGGTGAGGAAGTGAACTTTTCTAATTTTATTTAAAACTTGACATTTCCTTTTCTTAAATTCTTTTTATTTCCATATAGCTAATAAAATCTCTACAGAGTCCTATCTTCTATGGGAAACTGGTGCAAATTTAAATTAATGAATGCCAAATTGAAAATGTTTACATATATTCTTTATACTTATGCTTTGTTTAACATTTACACCAAACTCATTTAAAAACAATGTAGGAGGATCAGCGGCAGGAGTCCAGAAAAAGAAATCTTTTACTGCTGGTTCATCAATATCTCAGAGAGGAAGGGTAAGTTTAGTCACGATACTTCATAAACCTAATTAAACATGAGTACTACACACCAATTCAATTAACATATTTTCAAATTACATTTTAGGTACACTGAAAGTGCAAGCAGCTTGTCAAGAGAGACAAATTTAGATTTTGGCCGCTTCGAAGTGTGCGACAATGTCGATTTGCACACTATTCTGCTAGAATATGAGTCCTATCAGTTTGTTAAATTTCAAAAATATCCTAAGATAGTTAAACAAGTTACTCAAAGTAAGTACTATTTGAATGCATATTAAATAAAAGCAAATTATGAGTTCACTAACTGACTATATTAATGAACCATTTTTAATCGAACATTTCAGACCCAGATCCGAAAGCTGGTAGAGGAAAACTGAAGTAGTAAGTAAAACAAATTCATTGTTATTAGCTATCAGATAAAAAACCCCAAGAATTTACCTAATTGCTTCAATTCAACAGCGCCATTTCGCTTGAGGATCGAGACGCCTTTTTTGCTAAAGTTTGCGCCACTTCACGTGATCTGGCGCTATTTCATTTGAGATGGCACTATTTAACATGAGGTGGCGCCATTTCTCTTGATTTGGTGCCATTTCATGTGAGGTGGCGCCATTTTATTTGATTTGGCGCCATTTCACTTAACGGTGGCGCCATTTCTCTTGATGTGGCGTCATTTCACTTTTAGGTGGCGCCATTTCACTTGATGTGGCGTCATTTCACTTAACGGTGGCGCCATTTCTCTTGATGTGGCGTCATTTCACTTTTAGGTGACGCCATTTCTCTTGATGTGGCGTCAATTTCACTTAATGGTGGCGCCATTTCTCTTGATTTGGCGCCATTTATCTTGATTTGGCGCCATTTCACTTAACGGTGGCGCCATTTCTCTTGATGTGGCGTCATTTCACTTTTAGGTGGCGCCATTTCACTTGATGGTGACGCCATTTCACTTGAAGTGTCGCCATTTCGCTGGAGGTGGCGCCATTTCACTTCAAGCTGGCGCCATTTCACTTGACGTGGCGGCGTTTCTTTCAAATGGCGTTATTCAATTTTAGCCATTACATCAGTGCGCCCGAAGAACTTGGGGGCACATAGGTTACTGCACTGGGGTGCCATATATGTTTTTGTCTAGCTTATAGGACATACATGTGGCTAGAAGCTAACAGAAATAAAATATCTCCAATCCTACATTCCCAGCTCTGGCAGTTTAAAATCCCAGCAACAAGGCCAGAATTCCTCTCTGACCGGTGGAGGAGCGGCACTACCAGGCTTGCCAAAGATCCCAAACGGACGCCCGGGTTCGTCGAATAACTCGACCGCGGCGTCGGCGGTGGTCGGAGGCGGCGGAAAGCCTATTGTACAACAGCAGATTAGTCGGGATTCTAAAGAGGTCAGTTGTTTTAATTTTGCTACAACAATTTTTGTAATTTGACTCGATTTTGACTCATTTATAATTCAGTTATTACTCAGTTTTTACTCAGTTATGATTCAGTTATTACTCAGTTATGACTCGGTTATGACTCAGCCATGACTCTGTTATGACTCAGTTATTACCCAGTTATGACTCAATTATTACCCATTTATGACTCAGTTATGGCTCAGTTATGATTCAGCTTGACTCAGTTATAACTCAGCTATGACTCAGTTATGACTCAGTTATGACTTAGTTACGACTCAGTTATGACTCAATTATGACTCAGTTATGACTCAATTATGACTCAATTATGACTCAATTATGACTCAATTATGATTCAGTTATGACTCTATTATGACTCAGTTATGACTCTGTTATGACTCAATTATGACTCAGTTATGACTACTCATGGCTGTTATTCGACTCAACCATCAACTTTTTGATCGCGACAAAGTTCTACAACAAATAACAGTCATTGATCATTGACCAACAGACTTCCTCAGCAACGCAATCGGCCACTTCCGGTGCTCAGGGCTCAGCAACTGCCAACGGTCTGATGCCCATGCCCGCTGCTCAGGCCGCGTTCGAAGATGAGAACAGCGGACTCAACGGCTTGGTGATTCGAGGCGGCGCGTCTGGTCAGGATCAGTCGCCCGGAGCTAGGCAGAAGAGAAAGGTTGGGAACTTGGGCTTTTGTCTGGGCCTCACTACAGAGAACACTTCTTTATAATTAGGTGGAAACCCTTAGTAAGAGAGTGGTAGTCCTTTATCAGAAAGTGCAAACCCTTAAAGTGGACATTCTTAGTAAGGGAGTGGACACCCTTAGTAAGATAGTACGTGGATACCCTTACTAAGAAAGTGGACATTTTTAGTAAGAAAGTGGATACCCTTAGTAAGGGAGTGGACACCCTTAGTAAGGGAGTGGACATCCTTAGTAAGGGAGTGGGCACCCTTAGTTAAAAAGTGGACACTCTTAGAAAGAGAATGAAACCCTTAGTAGTAAGAGAGTGGACACCCTTAGTAAAAAAGTGAATATCTTTAGTAAGAAAGTGGACATCCTTAGTAAGAAAGTGGACACCCTCAGTAAGAAAGTGGACATCCTTAGTAAGAGAGTGAAACCCTTAGTAAGACATTGGGACACCCATAATAAAAATTGGAGATTATGTTTTGAAATGGACACTTTCGTTAAGACTGGACAGCCTTTGTAGGCTAAACAAGTAGACACCTATTATCTGTAGTAGGCACCCACAACTACTGAAGTAGACACCTCACTAATAACCCAACCACCCCCCTAAGGCCGGTCCCATCATTGACTATCGCGGCATGATCAACGCGGAGACCAGGCTAGCCGTCGAGGAAGGCGCAGGCGGCGGGAGCGGAGGCGGCGGCTTCCACGACCCAAGCGACAGACTTCTCAAACCGCTAGGCTCATTCCTAGGCTACAATCAGGAATGGCGCGATCTGGCCTCCACAATTAGCCGGGAAATTTTCCTGCACAACCCCAACGTGCGATGGCAGGATATTATCGGGTTGGAGTCGGCGAAACGCCTTGTCAAAGAGGCCGTTGTGTATCCTATCAAATATCCGCAACTGTTCACGGGTATTCTGTCGCCTTGGAAAGGATTGCTGCTTTATGGACCTCCTGGTTAGTAACACGAAATGTCTGCTCATAAAAATTGCTCATAAGTGATTTCAAATAACATTGAGGCGGAGCAACTCAACTGTAAACGCGTCGAACTCGATCGCTCCACGACCCGTGAAGGCTTGTGCACGAAAATTGCCCTGTGGGTTGTCATGCGAAGATTGTCTTTAAGGAATTCAGCAAGAATCATATCTAAAATATCCGTCAAAATCAATTTTTCTTAAAGGATTACGTTAGCATAGAATATGAGCGTAACTGCGCAAGTTACCGCAGATGCATGCGCTCCTACTACAAGTAGTAAACTGCAGAAAAGTCATCAAGGCATTTACACTCAAAGATTCCTTTATACTCTGCAGGCACAGGCAAGACTCTACTAGCCAAAGCAGTGGCCACCGAGTGCAACACCACCTTCTTCAACATCAGCGCCTCCTCGATCGTGTCGAAATGGCGCGGCGACTCGGAGAAGCTCGTCAGAGTCCTGTTCGAAATGGCTCGATTCCACGCTCCGTCCACCATCTTCTTGGACGAGTTGGACTCGCTGATGTCGCAACGAGCCGGCGGCGGCGGCGGACCCGGCGGCGAGCACGAAGGTTCCCGCCGGATGAAGACAGAACTGCTGGTGCAGATGGACGGCCTGGCCAAGACTGACGAACTCGTATTTCTGCTGGCCGCGTCAAACATTCCATGGTTGGTTTTTTCCCCGAGGAAATTAGCGACACTTTTGACCCCTGGGCCCCGGTAAAGTGAAACAACAATTTTCACAACTACAGAGCAGTAAAATGACAATCCGACATTAAAACTGAAAGTCCAAATTACTGTTTACTCATGATCATTCTTTAGAGCAGCCTTCTCAACGTAGTCTTCACCTATAGCAAATGCAGTTCTCCCATTGTTTAATCAGTGCTTGATCATCTAATCAATCGCGTCACGTATTCAGCCATAGCTTTTAGAACGAGTGGCTAGAGTCAAATGAAAGACGAAGGATGCTGCTTTATGGTGGAACCAATATGATGTAGCATTAAGCTTTTGCGCGTATGGGCCCCAGTGTCAAAAATATCACTACTTTCCGGACAACCCTCTTGTATTATTATATCATATTCATATCTTTTTTCGATCGATCCTGTGATTTTTAATTCCCTACATTTCATCGCAAGCTAATAAAACTTGAGAAAATCTTCAAGCAAAAGCAATTCTGCCTATTCCACACCCCCAACAACAACAACAACAACAACAACACCCCTTCCTGGTCAATTTTCATGCACACAAGCCCCATAGCAATGTGGCCCCCCAATTGTATAAGCCTCTATTGACACCTATTAATCTATTGACACCCGAACCCAATTGCCAGGGAACTGGACCACGCCATGCTGCGCCGGCTGGAAAAGCGAATTCTGGTCGACTTGCCCAACTACGAGGCTCGAAAAAAGATGATTGCTCAACACCTGCCGCCGTCTTCGAAACCGGACGGAGGCTTGGAGCTCAGGTGCAACATTGACTATGACCGAGTGGCAGCTCTCACTGAAGGCTACTCGGGCAGTGACATCACCTTGCTGTGCAAAGAGGCTGCAATGAGAGTCGTGAGAAAGATCTTTGACGCTTTGGAGAACCACACAGAGGGTAAGGGCTGCCGTTCATTGCTTTGTTATAGTTAGAGTGAACCAGTGTACTTTAACTGGAGTCAATCGGTGTACTTTCATTGGAGTGAACCAGTGTACTTTAACTGGAGTCAATCGGTGTACTTAGATTGGAGTGAACCAGTGTACTTTAACTGGAGTCAATCGGTGTACTTACATTGTAGTGAACCAGTGTACTTTAACTGGAGTCAATCGGTGTACTTTCATTGGAGTGAACCAGTGTACATTAACTGGAGTGAATCAGTGTACTTAGATTGGAGTGAACCAGTGTACTTTAACTGGAGTCAATCGGTGTACTTTAATTGGAGTGAATCAGTGTACTTTAATTGGAGTGAATCAGTGTATTTTAACTGGAGTGAATCAGTGTACTTTAATTGGAGTGAATCAGTGTACTTTAATTGGAGTGAATCAGTGTGATTCATGGTGTTTTTCATTAAAGAAACGTCAAGCAAAGCATGAAAAGTCGTTTCAAAATTCAAATTTCAATATTCAGTGCAAAAATCTTTCTTAATCTCTCCATGTCAAGGCGTGCTTATTTAAAAATTTTCAAATGAAATTAGAGATAAGAGTGGTTTGAATTGCTTTAATTAAAACAAAGATAAAGGGGTTTTAGTGCTTAAGTTAGGCGTTTGCTTCCGTTCCGACAGTCAATCAGCTTCCCTACACAATTTCAAGCCGTCACGAAAAACAATATTTCCTATGATTTCGCTGCAGCTCTGCATTGTTATTTTCCATCTCACTCTCACTCTGAAATACAAAAAATGTTTTAACAAACAAGCTATTCTCAGAATCCTGCGCTTCCATTGTAATCAACAAAAATTTACACAAAAGCAGTGAACCGAATCAAACCCTGGAAAGCATGCAAGTCAAAAATACTGCATATGTAGGATCAATAGTTTCGGTGGGTTTTAAATCCTCCATGTTTTTGGGTCTGCCTGTCTGTCTTTCTGTCAGTCTGTCTGTCTGTCTGTCTGTCTGTCTGTCTGTCTGTCTGTCTGTCTGTCTGTCTGTCTGTCTGTCTGTCTGTCTGTCTGTCTGTCTGTCTGTCTGTCTGTCTGTCTGTCTGTCTGTCTGTCTGTCTGTCTGTCTGTCTGTCTGTCTGTCTGTCTGTCTGTCTGTCTGTCTGTCTGTCTGTCTGTCTGTCTGTCTTTCTGTCAGTCTGTCTGTCTGTCTGTCTGTCTGTCTGTCTGTCTGTCTGTCTGTCTGTCTGTCTGTCTGTCTGTCTGTCTGTCTGTCTGTCTGTCTGTCTGTCTGTCTGTCTGTCTGTCTGTCTGTCTGTCTGTCTGTCTGTCTGTCTGTCTGTCTGTCTGTCTGTCCGTCATCCATAAGCCACCGCTCACCTCTGCAGGCAGCGATCTGCACGTGAAACTGGAGCCCCTGACCACTGAAGACGTTGAGATCGCTCTGCAAACGACAAAGCCGTCGGCAAAGAATCTGGTAGGAAAGTACAAAGCGTGGCAGAAGGACTACGAGTCCGTGTGATCGAAATCTTTTCAGATGTTGTTATTTCTTTTTTCTTATCTTCTTTTGAATACGCCTTAAGACAATAAAAGGTTCTATAGGGATTTACATTTTGCTGATGTAAAGAATTCGGGAATCTATGAAAACTATAAAGTATGTTTTAATCATATTGTTTTTTACATCATTTAAAAAAACTTTTTGGTGCCTACATGCGTTAATTTTATGTATTTCGTTTACATTGCTCATTTTTTTTCGAATTGTAAAAAGCTGCTTTCTTTCAAATTCCTTTCTCTAAAATTGGCCTTGACATATCCGCCGAGCTTTGAGCTTTGATTTCCGGTTAGGAAAAATTTAACAATTGTAAATTCGTACTCAATGTTTGTGCATGTACATTACACTGTTTAGATACTGTTGTTGTCTTATAATTCCAAAGAACTAGAAGATCTTGGTTTTAAGACACAGTTGAAGAAAATATTTTATACTTAGATTTAATTTAAGTTTTGTTTATCCTTTAGCAAATGTGAGTGTACAGTGGGGTAAGAGATCTTCAAGTGGATTTACTTGGCCTCAGTGAGTGTACAATTGGGTAAGAGATCTTCAAGTGGATTTACTTGGCCTCAGTGAGTGTACAGTGGGGTAAGAGATCTTCAAGTGGATTTACTTGGCCTCAGTGAGTGTACAGTGGGGTAAGAGAGCTTCAAGTGGATTTACTTGGCCTCAGTGAGTGTACAGTGGGGTAAGAGATCTTCAAGTGGATTTACTTGGCCTCAGTGAGTGTACAGTGGGGTAAGAGATCTTCAAGTGGATTTACTTGGCCTCAGTGAGTGTACAGTGGGGTAAGAGAGCTTCAAGTGGATTTACTTGGCCTCAGTGAGTGTACAGTGGGGTAAGAGATCTTCAAGTGGATTTACTTGGCCTCAGTGAGTGTACAGTGGGGTAAGAGATCTTCAAGTGGATTTACTTGGCCTCAGTGAGTGTACAGTGGGGTAAGAGATCTTCAAGTGGATTTAATTGGCCTCAGTAAGTGTGCAATGTGGTAACAGATTTTTACTTGGCGTCAGTGAATGTACAGTGGGGTAAGAGATTTTTAAGTAGATTTAATTGCCTCAGGGTTAGTGCTAGTGTGTAAGAGATTTTTAAGTAGATTTAATTGCCTCAGGGTTAGTGTTAGTGTACAGGGCGGGGGGTAAGAGATCCTCCAATTAGAAATAAGTGGGGTAAAAGACTTCTGAAGACCAGAATAGGTGACATATTTGACTTGGACAGAAACACAAGTAGTAGTCTTTATTTCTGTGTTAGATCACTTTTTGCGTCCGTGCAAAAAATGAACAAGTACACGTGCAATTCGAGGTACTGTCAATTTTCCACGGGATTTAGCTTTAACTATAGCCAAGACTGTCCGAAAAGACTATCATGAAAGCCTACCATTAAGACTTAACTATACTATTAATCTGCGAAAGACGTGTAATCCCGCCTGCGTTAACAACGATCATCGTGTGCTGCTTAAAATTCGAAGTGGATTTTTTTCGAGCTAAGAACAGCCAATAGAGGTGCAATAATTGGATTTAGAACTGCTTATTAGAGTTGAGAGTGTAGAGAATCTCACTAGTTCGGCCTCGGGTGGACTAGAGGTATAATTTTCTCTAGGGACTTCATTATTCTAATCAAACAAGGCGATGCCGAATGAAGATGGCATCTAATTACTATACCTGCTTGCCTTCAATCCGACAAAACACGAAGCTGACGTAGTTGAGTAGCTGGTTCATAGCTAAAAACTCACCAATATCGCCAAGAAATTCACAAATAAGTAAGTAGTAAATAAGTAAGTAAGTAAGTAAGTAAATAAGTAAATGAAGTAAGTAACTACGCTAGTAAGTAAGTAATTTGTCTTAAATAAATTGTTGAACCAAGCCCCAGATGCTTATAAATGCGGTCTTAATCAGACTGAAATTTTGTCATATTTACTTACTTACTTACTTACTTACTTACTTACTTACTTACTTACTTACTTACTTACTTACTTACTTACTTACTTACTTACTTACTTACTTACTTACTTACTTACTTACTTACTTACTTACTTACTTACTTACTTACTTACTTACTTACTTACTTACTTACTTACTTACTTACTTACTTACTTACTTACTTACTTACTTCTTACTTACTCACTAACTAACTAACTAACCAACTAACTTACTAACTTACTATCTATCTATTTAAATAATTAACTAACTAACTAACTAACTAAATAACTAACTAACTAACTAACTAACTAACTAACTAACTAACTAACGAACTTACAAACGAAGTAACTAGCTAGGTAACTAACTATTAACAAAAGAACTATTTTGATTAACAAAAGAACTAAGAGAACTGCTTAACTTTTGGATTTTGTTTATTGGACAGAAGCTAGTTGATTCTGTGGTAAATTCAGGAATGAATTAAAAGGTACACGTGGTACTGAAAAATATTCATAATGTGCTGGTTAGGGTACAACTTGACTTGACTTAGCTGCAGGGGGCGTCCGGCGGATGCAGCGAGGAGGCGGAGGAGACCGCCCATTCCGCTAGTCCTAATGACTTCCGTTGAAGTGGTGTCGCTCAGGGGGACCCGTCGGTCTCGCCTGCAGCGCGGTCCTCCTCACCGACGGTGGGGAAGAAATCAGCTCGTCCCGTGTCCCTGAGGTACCGGGCGAGCAGCGGGATGCTCTCGGGCCTGCAAACGTCGGAGAGAACCGGGTTTGGCCCGAGGTGAGTGAGCCTGGCCCTGGTGAAAACCGGGCAGTGGCAGATAAAATGCTCGGCGTTTTCACTGCCTGAGCGGCAGAAGGGGCACCGCTCCTCGGGTACTTGGCCCTGGAGGAAGCGGTGGCGAGAGAAGCAGCCATGCCCGGAGAGGGCCATGCTAACTGCTCTGAGGTCTCTGCGGTTGAGCCTGAGGAGGGCTCTACGCAGGAGAGGAGAGGGGCAGGGGACGGCTGCCCGGGATTGCCTACAATTCCGGGTGTCGCGCCACCTGCGGAGATGCTCGGAGTCAGTCCAGCGCTTAACGCGGGAGTTCATCACCGAGGCTTAGGGTACAACACTTCTTCTGTCTTATTCTTAGGTGCATGTAACTTGTTACTGTCAGTTTCGGCCAATATTTTTTGTCATTTCCAGTTGCATAAACAATGGAGCTTAGCGATATGTGTGAAGAAACTGTTCTTTGGGTCCATCCAAAGAGTGAAATATTCATTAAGAGTTCGATACAAGTTCTAGTGTCACCAGATGATTTTAATCACGGATATAAAAACTACAGGTTCGGCTGGCTTTCGTTAAAGTCTGACGTTCTGACTTTCATTTTAATTTCAAACGCGTTCTTATTCCTATACTAGGTATTACCGAGGTCCGTGTTGTCAACGCTATCCGACTGCTCACACTGTTAAACTTAAAGGCAGCTTTTTTGCCAAAGAACTCTAGTTAATAGGGGTAGGCGTGATTAGACTTTGCCATATTAAGTTCCTATTTTTACCGTACATTATCTGATGATATAATGAAGCAATCCTAACTGGTTGGTAATTTTCTTGGTGTTTTAAGCATTTATAGGGTAGCATTTAATGTTAAGGAAATAGCATCGTAGGCATGACGAATACTTGAACATGTCTAGACTAAATAGAAAAGCTAAAGGGCTGGAAAAACTGTAGAACGTGCTCAAATCTCCAGTAGCTAGTCCAGTGTGCACATCATTAGTGTACCGCATATCGATCTGCATTTGAATTTTTACCTCGAGAAAGAGATCGACATTTTATTTCGAATGATTTTTCTACATGGTCTCTTGCGTGGCAGCTTTTTCTCATTAAAATTCTAGTTCAGCATTATTAGTACTGTTTGTCATTTGAAAAACGGTTGCTAAAGGTTCGGTGCATCCGATCGGTTGAGGAATCAAATATATTTGTTTGATTTTACGCTCATATTCTGGAAATTTTGTGGCATAGGTAAGTATTTATTAAGTTTGTAGAGCATACAACAACAACTAAGTTACAATTGATATAAATTCAGATTTCACAGAAACAAAAATGACAGAAATAAGCCTCTAATCAAGTTGGGTTTATAGACGAAGTTGATGTCGATATAACCATACACTCGTAGTAAGTCATCGGCTATGGGCTAATTATAACAAACTCGACTTTTAGAATTAAGAACACGCAAGACTTCTTGCAAGACACAAGAGATAGCTGAATGACGCATGACTCATAATTGATTAAAACTCGTAATCGTCATTGACCAAGCTAAAGTCATTAAAATTAAATAAAACATGAAAAGCAGTTTCAACACGCAGGGGTCATCAGCAAAGCTATTGTTTCCGTCACGTCGCTCAGAAGTTGCATGTACCTGTCTACGCTCGTAAAATACAATTGATGCAGTTTTGTGCAAAAAAGGCCCAAGTGAATTATTAAAATGACCACGGTTTTCTTCCAGTACTTTTACATTCGCTGTGCGAAAAGTTCATGAGCATTGTTCTAGATGACGCCTCAAGCTCATTAAAAAATATCTTCTTACTATTTCTTAGTGAAAATCCACAAAAACGTCTAAAAACTTCAACACGTCAGACAAACGGTTTGACTTCCTCTCTCATTGAAGTGGAAATTCTTGACAATTCAACCATCTCAAAGTCCAATGCATTCCGACCGTGATTGCGACCCGGCTGTCGTTCTCGCTGCTCCGACAACCTCTGCACTTGATGCCTTTGTCGGCAAGTTCCTGACTGGCTCAGCCGGTGCCGACTGCCCCCATTCTGAGTCGGCGGATTCCGTAGCAGCACCTGCCGAAACGTGCTGTTCGTTTTCATGTAAATGAAGAAGTTGCACGTGGAGTCCAGGTTCAAGCACAGGTTGGTCACCTCAATGGCGTAGGCCATAAAGATGTCCCAAAATTTGCTCTCGTCGGGCAGCCGGATGCCGACCATCACGGTGAGGAACATCGGCATCTCCAGGCTAACGAAAGTAACCAGCAACAGTTGAACCATTCGAGTGGCTCTGCTCCTGCGCGCTTGACCATTGCTGAAGTGACATCGATGCAACTGGCTGCTCTGAGTTCGCTGATCCACAGACTGGCTCGTCGACTCGTTGATTAACTGGTTACCAACGTTGGTTTCACGTCGCAAAACAATTGTCATAGCAACGGAAACCAGACCGACAATTATCACCGGCAGCACTGCTTGAAAGAACATCGAAGCGAGATAGAACCCAGCATAGTTGCTGAAGGGTTCCACCGGCTGCACGCCAACAATGCGTCCAGTACTCGAGCAGAAGTCGTAGTTCTCTTGAAACGCCTTCGGCACTCCGAAAGCGCAGCTCAACAGTAGGACGCCAATGAAGCTGATCAGAACTGTTCGGTGGCTGAACACTCGTCGAACTCAGTGACGCGAGAACGGTCGCAGGACAACTTCGTACCGAGTGACGGCAATGAGAACGATGCACCAGTTCCGAGCCATCAGGAAGGTGTTGGCTATAACCCAGGACACGCTCAGGTAGTCGATGGTTGCCTTAGCAACCGCGGCAGACGGATAGCTCACCCGGTCACGAAGAATATCCGTGAGCAGACGGATCGTCTGGACGCTGGTCATGCCCAGACTGGCCAGGGACTCCGTGGCCGACAGGAATAGCAGCAGAATGCGGACTATGCTCTCCTTCTGGCGATGCCAGAGAAACACCAGAAAGCTGATCGTGTTTAGGACCAGATTGATTGACCCCAGCGAGATGAAGATTACCTTGAAGATGCCTTTGTAAACAGTTCGCGGATCGTTGATGGTGACATTGGTCAAGGAGCAGTTGTCATCGGTGAGAGTGACAAATGAAAACATTTTACTAGCTGTAAGTAATTGCGTATTTGCGTAAAAGATTGCCAAAAGAAAAGAAATTCTTTAGGGACTTAGGCAAGATATAAAAGATCTCCCTTTTATGTTGTTTTTGTGCTGATTTGAAACTGGACAAGCAGATGTAAAAAGGAAGAAGTTGGGATGGTTTAGTCAGCCAATGGTAGATCGATTTTCCATCCACACAAAGCCACTCATAGCCATGCACGGAGACGCCCTGCCAAGTCATTTTCGGATGCCTCCGGTCATTCTCTAGTTAGGTAACCATCTCGCGCTGGAGCTATCTATTCATATACAAAGCAACTCTTGATTCAAAATCATTTGCTACGAAAGAAATTGATTGGACTGGTTTGTGAGGCGAAAGCGCACAAACCGGCTTTAGTGCCCAGCGCGTTGATTGTACATCGCCGCCTGCCCCCCCCTTTGGGTGGCAGGGGTGTTTTTAAACCCCCGTCGCGCTCTACTGGCGGCTCACTTTGCCTTCTCGCAGTGAAGTTTTTTTTCGTGTTAAGTTTGCTTTAAGCCAAATATACTCGTAGATTGAAGTTCGAAACACTTTTTTATTGACGGAGGCCTGCTTCGTTTCTGTGCCAAGTTCGCGTCTTAATGCCTTTGTTGCTGGAAGCACTAATGCAATATCTATGCCTCTGACGATGAAATTTTATCGTTTTGCGTAGAATGGGGATTCCTAAGATTTTTTCTCTGCACCTTTCAAAGCAGCTAGCAGCTAGGGTTCGGCGAACTTCTGCCCACATGCAGCCCTTGAAGCATCTCTATGGAGCTCTCGGGTCATTTGAAACTTCGCAATGGCAATCTGGTCCGCTCAGGGTTTGTGTCGCTTCTCAGCTCCCTTTTCTTCTTTTTCTCCTCTCCACTCTCTTGTCTCTCTCTCCCCTCATCTCCACCCTCCTCTCATCTGCCCTCTCTCCTTTCTCTTTTCGCTTCTCCTCAATTCCCTTCTTTCCTCTCCTCTCCCTGGCCCGCAGTCATGCGCTAGATTCTACATTCAGCCCTCAAGTTAAAAAAGTTTGCCGACTTATGTTTTAAAGCTGACATTGCTCATACATGCTCCCTACTATCTCGCTGTTATGATAGCGTATTACCTCTCCGACCTTCACAGGGATTTTCGTTGTTGCTGTAATTTTTTAAATTGTCGTTTGCTGGTGAAAGAAATGCTAAATTGCTCAAATGATTAATTTGGTTGCTAACCATGAAAGGGGCGAAGAAACGGTGAACCATGCATGCCAACTTGATCGATAAACCGGATAAGTTAGACCCCGTACACTTTGAGGAAGTGGTCAGGGTCAATTGGCTTGCTTGATGGAAAGTTGGCCGAATACTACCCAAGCATTGCTATGGACGCATTGCTTTTAATGGCCCCGGCGTGACGTAGGTCACGTGACTGCACTGTACGCAGCCGGGAATGTACATTTAGAAGTGCCCTGATTAGGCAAATATTGGTATCGTTGCTTGAATAATGATGAGCTATTGTTGAAAACTTGGCAAACTGTTGGACGGACTTATGTTTGCTGATGTTGCATGATCAACAGTTGCTCCACCGTTGGCAAAAAAGGTTGGATGCCATCATTTGACTGGCTCAACTGGATTGCCGGCGGTTAAGGTTAGAGTGAATGTTTAGGTTAATTAATGTTTGGAATGTCGTAGACTCTCAATGTCGGTTTGAATGTCAAGCCTGCAATTAGAATAGGTTCGGGTGATATCCAATGACGGTTTTACTAAACGACTCGAATAACCGTAGAACAAAAATATGATGCGCAATGCAGACAAAACAATTCTTTAGAAAGCAATTCTTATTTTAGAAATTGACTGGCTTAGAAAAGAAATGGCGCAATGCAAGCACGCTAGTGCAACAAAAGCGAATCGTACATGTATAGAACTGGCTGATTAGCCAACAGGACGAAGACGGAGGCGAGGGCGTGGCGATGAGAACGAAGGGCAGGCGAGGCGAGACCGCAAGCAAATGTATTTCGATATATTTAAGATTGAACACATTGAAAATCGCAGGATAAAACAACGGTAGAACAGGATAAAACAGGATAAAAAAGGATATAACAGGAAAAAAACATTTTCTCACGCGAGGGCAGGGCGCAATGCACACAGGCCCGCGCACGGGCTTAAATGACCAGCCGCCCCACCACCCTACGCCTCCACCCTGACGCCGGCAACAGGGCAGCCCGCGCGCAGGGGCGGCCGTCCTGTCAGCTTAACACGATTACGGCACCGGTACACCAGCACCGAAATCGCAAACATATTGAATAATCACCTCGTATAATTACGAGTTGGGCCTGCCATAGTACTACTGTGACAATATTAGCGCGAGTCTGGTTTACCTTTAGCCAGTGTTGTGTTACAGGCCGGATCACTACCCTGACTATCACAGTGAACGAGCCGAAGATGGCGTCAGTCAACTGGCCGGACTGACTTCGGACTCTGAGCGGGGGATCGCGTCAGGAGACTTGATCAGCCTGTCCCTAATGCACAGATTAATTCCCGCCAGTCCCTCAAATAAAAAAGACACGCGACTCACTCTGTTTCTTCGGGTAACAGCGGTGGCGGCAGCAGGGGTGGCTTCTCTCAATGTTCTCTCTTCAGTCTATAGAATAGACAGGTATCTAGATTGCAGTATTAGACTTATGGCTGTGACTTGCACAATTCAACCAAAAAGATGCCCCCCCCCTATCGCCGCTCCTGCACACATTTATATTTACGCTAGCTGGTTGAGCCCTAGGGTATCGCTACCCAAGGCCCAGCTAGCCAAAATTACGATCGTCTTATAAAAGTTACAAAGTCGGGGTCGCGATTGGAGGGGGGGAAAGAATACAAACCGATTGGCTGGACCACCAGCCAATCGCAGGGCGAGCGAGGGGCGCACTGGAGCCGCAGCCAGCCAAAACCGGCTGGCCTAACAGACAGTGGGGTGGGTGCAACTGGAGGGGGTTGACGCAGACAGAATGGGGGTTGGCGCAGGCACGCGGCCGGGGGGGGAGTGCAGTGCCGGGCACACTTGACCGAGAGCCAGAGATTGCTCATCGGTGCATGTGCACCCGGGCACAACACTAGCTATTTTTTTCTGAAATCTATCGCATACCTACAGACAACTCATTTTTAGTATTAGTTATCTTCTTTTTCCTCGTGACCGGCACTTGAAAGTTTGGAATTATAAGAAATATTCGTTAAAAATTTATTGTTTAGCGTACACAGCTTTTATTAGCTCGTAGCTTAACAAAAGATGCAATCCAGGAAAGTCGCGGTGTCTCATACAGCGTAGCTTAAATGGGCCCTGCAGGACGTCCTAAGGAGACTGGGGCAGCAGCTCTCGGCCTGGATCACGTCCAGTCCAGCTGAATGTTTGTCTGACAGCAATTCCTGGAGGTGTCAGCACTAGTAGCACAATGTACGTGCTGCGGTCGGCTGCCGACGTTTAAAAGAGGCTCCATCAGGCTCCAAGGTCCTCTGAATAGAGACCTGGCTCAACCAGGATAGAACCGCTTGCTTCTAATTTTCATCATAAAGTTTCCTTTTTAAATATATCAATTTTCCAACAATATCCTGCCAATCTGATGGTCATTTTTCCCAGAAAAACTTTTTAGGAGTTTCATAACCTTTGTTTACCTACCCCAAATAGCACCTTTTTAATATAGTCTTACAATAGGCTACGTACTCGTAAATAAACAAAACAGTACTATATATGGCCAGGTAAAAACTCCAGCGAGAAAAATCTGTTTTTTAATTGACAAACCTATGGATTTAACTCGATTTGGATTAAAGCATAAAAAATCAGATTATTCTTAAAGACAACATTCCAGTTCAAGCTACGTGTAGAAAGACTTTCTAGCGCAAAACTTACTTTTTAACGTTCCTTGGAGACTAGTTTCAGTAGTAATTGTTGCCCATGGGATTCAAATACGCTATGGGAGCGGTTCAAGTATGCATGAATTAAACACCTAACAGATATTGCGTGGCGGTCTGGTGTGCCAGCGGCCCAGGCTCGATTCCACATGCAGTCGCATTAATTTGGGGCTAAACTGGAATCCCAGCTTGTGTAATTAACCGCCTTGAGAGCAAACCCCAATGCACAGTAAAGTGTACATGCCTAACGATCCTGTGAGTGTGTGCCTGTGCTTATGGCTGCGTACGTATCCGCGCGCTTGTATGCCTGCTCAGGGAAGTCGGCGGAATGGGCAGTAATGCCTCTTGCCGGTTGTGTGACAATGTCGCTTAAAGTGCACCAGGGTCACACAGTCCCTGCCTCTTAAAAATATCTTATTTGGATGACGATATCACTTACGTCATCGGATTTTTCGTGTGATCGTGAAGAAGAAGAATAAAACATTACGAAAGCAAAGAGCCAAGGCGTGTTGTAAAAGTTTGCGTCCGTGGTCGGGGCAGCCAGGAAGTTCGAAGAGGAACAGTGACGCAAAATAGAAATAATTAGGTCACCCGAACTAATAAGAAATAAATACCTCGACTCGACACAGCTGACATGCATTGGGCAGTCCTCAAGTGAAAAATCTTCAGTTAGAAATTATTTCCCGCTCGAGTGAATAGGAAAAATACATGTAGCTGGGAGGTTGCGGGCGTCCAGTGAGCCTCGGCTGGACCTGGATTAGTGTAACAAAACAGATGCGTTCTACAATTAAAAAGAACTCGACAAGCGCTATATCGCAAGTTTAATGGTAAAATAAAACCTCTAATGCATACACTCAGCAACTCTAGCCTCTATAGCCTCTAGCCTCAAGCCTCTAGCCTCTAGCCTCTAGCCTCTAGCCTCTAGCCTCTAGCCTCTATAGCCTCTAGCCTCTAGCCTCTAGCCTCTAGCCTCTAAGCCTGTAGCCTCTAGCCTCTAGCCTCTAGCCTCTAGCCTCTAGCCTCTAGCCTCGAGCCTCTATAGCCTCTAGCCTCGAGCCTCTATAGCCTCTAGCCTCTAGCCTCTAGCCTCGAGCCTCTATATCCTCTAGCCTCTAGCCTCTAGCCTCTAGCCTATATAGCCTCTAGCCTCTAGCCTCTAGCCTATATAGCCTCTAGTCTATAGCCTCTAGCCTCTAGTCTCTAGCCTCTAGCCTCTAGCCTCTAGCCTCTAGCCTCTAGCCTCTAGCCTCTAGCCTCTAGCCTCTAGCCTCTAGCCTCTATAGCCTCTAGCCTCTAGCCTCTAGCCTCTAGCCTCTAGCCTCTAGCCTCTAGCCTCTAGCCTCTAGCCTCTAGCCTCTAGCCTCTAGCCTCTAGCCTCTATAGCCTCTAGCCTCTAGCCTCTATAGCCTCTAGCCTCTAGCCTCTAGCCTCTAGCCTCTATAGCCTCTAGCCTCTAGCCTCGAGCCTCTAGCCTCTAGCCTCTAGCCTCTAGCCTCTATAGCCTCTAGCCTCTAGCCTCTAGCCTCTAGCCTCTAAGCCTGTAGCCTCTAGCCTCTAGCCTCTAGCCTCTAGCCTCTAGTCTCTAGCCTCTAGCCTCTAGCCTCTAGCCTCTAGCCTCTAGCCTCTAGCCTCCAGCCTCTAGCCTCTAGCCTCTAGCCTCTAGCCTCTAGCCTCTAGCCTCTAGCCTCTAGCCTCTAGCCTCTAGCCTCTAGCCTCTAGCCTCTATAGCTCGTAGCCTCTAGTCTCTAGCCTCTATATCCTCTAGCTCCTAGCCTCCAGCCTCTAGTTTATAGCCTCTATAGCCTTCAGCCTCTAGCCTCTAGCCTCTAGCCTCTAGCCTCTAGCCTCTAGCCTCTAGCCTCTAGCCTCTAGCCTCTATAGCTCGTAGCCTCTAGTCTCTAGCCTCTATATCCTCTAGCTCCTAGCCTCCAGCCTCTAGCCTCTATAGCTCGTAGCCTCTATAGCTCGTAGCCTCTAATCTCTAGCCTCTATATCCTCTAGCCTCTTGTCTCTAGCCTCTATAGCCTCTAGCCTCTAGCCTCTAGCCTCTAGCCACATAGCCTCTAGCCACATAGCCTCTAGCCTCTAGCCTCTAGCCTATAGCCTCTATAGCCTCTAGCCTCTAGCCTCTAGCCTCTAGCCTCTATAGCTTGTAGCCTCTAGTCTCTAGCCTCTATATCCTCTAGCCTCTAGCCTCTAGCCTCTATAGCCTCTAGCCTCTATAGCCTCTAGCCTCTATAGCCTCTAGCCTCTATAGCCTCTAGCCTCTATAGCCTCTAGCCTCAAGACTCTAGCCTCTAGCCTCTAGCCTCTAGCCTCTAACCTCTAGCCTCTAGCCTCTAGCCTCTAGCCTCTAGCCTCTAGCCTCTAGCCTCTAGCCTCTAGCCTCTAGCCTCTATAGCTCGTAGCCTCTAGTCTCTAGCCTCTATATCCTCTAGCCTCTATAGCCTCTAGCCTCTATAGCCTCTAGCCTCTATAGCCTCTAGCCTCTATAGCCTCTAGCCTCAAGACTCTAGCCTCTAGCCTCTAGCCTCTAGCCTCTAACCTCTAGCCTCTAGCCTCTAGCCTCTAGCCTCTAGCCTCTAGCCTCTAGCCTCTAGCCTCTAGCCTCTAGCCTCTAGCCTCTAGCCTCTAGCCTCTAGCCTCTAGCCTCTATAGCTCGTAGCCTCTAGTCTCTAGCCTCTATATCCTCTAGCTCCTAGCCTCCAGCCTCTAGCCTCTATAGCTCGTAGCCTCTATAGCTCGTAGCCTCTAATCTCTAGCCTCTATATCCTCTAGCCTCTTGTCTCTAGCCTCTATAGCCTCTAGCCTCTAGCCTCTAGCCTCTAGCCTCTAGCCTCTAGCCTATAGCCTCTATAGCCTCTAGCCTCTAGCCTCTAGCCTCTAGCCTCTATAGCTCGTAGCCTCTAGTCTCTAGCCTCTATATCCTCTAGCCTCTAGCCTCTAGCCTCTAGCCTCTAGCCTCTAGCCTCTAAGCCTCTAGCCTCTAGCCTCTAGCCTCTAGCCTCTAGCCTCTAGCCTCTAGCCTCTAGCCTCTAGCCTCTAGCCTCTAGCCTCTAGCCTCTAGCCTCTAGCCTCTAGCCTCTAGCCTCTAGCCTCTAGCCTCGAGCCTCTAGCCTATATAGCCTCTAGCCTATATAGCCTCTAGCCTCTAGCCTCTAGCCTTCAGCCTCTAGACTCTAGCCTCTAGCCTCTAGCCTCTAGCCTCTAGCCTCTAGCCTCTAGCCTCTAGCCTCTAGCCTCTAGCCTCTAGCCTCTAGCCTCTAGCCTCTAGCCTCTAGCCTCTAGCCTCTAGCCTCTAGCCTCTAGCCTCTATAGCTCGTAGCCTCTAGTCTCTAGCCTCTATATCCTCTAGCTCCTAGCCTCCAGCCTCTAGTTTATAGCCTCTATAGCCTTCAGCCTCTAGCCTCTAGCCTCTAGCCTCTAGCCTCTAGCCTCTAGCCTCTAGCCTCTAGCCTCTAGCCTCTATAGCTCGTAGCCTCTAGTCTCTAGCCTCTATATCCTCTAGCTCCTAGCCTCCAGCCTCTAGCCTCTATAGCTCGTAGCCTCTATAGCTCGTAGCCTCTAATCTCTAGCCTCTATATCCTCTAGCCTCTTGTCTCTAGCCTCTATAGCCTCTAGCCTCTAGCCTCTAGCCTCTAGCCACATAGCCTCTAGCCACATAGCCTCTAGCCTCTAGCCTCTAGCCTATAGCCTCTATAGCCTCTAGCCTCTAGCCTCTAGCCTCTAGCCTCTATAGCTTGTAGCCTCTAGTCTCTAGCCTCTATATCCTCTAGCCTCTAGCCTCTAGCCTCTATAGCCTCTAGCCTCTATAGCCTCTAGCCTCTATAGCCTCTAGCCTCTATAGCCTCTAGCCTCTATAGCCTCTAGCCTCAAGACTCTAGCCTCTAGCCTCTAGCCTCTAGCCTCTAACCTCTAGCCTCTAGCCTCTAGCCTCTAGCCTCTAGCCTCTAGCCTCTAGCCTCTAGCCTCTAGCCTCTAGCCTCTAGCCTCTATAGCTCGTAGCCTCTAGTCTCTAGCCTCTATATCCTCTAGCCTCTATAGCCTCTAGCCTCTATAGCCTCTAGCCTCTATAGCCTCTAGCCTCTATAGCCTCTAGCCTCTAGCCTCTAGCCTCTATAGCCTCTAGCCTCTATAGCCTCTAGCCTCTATAGCCTCTAGCCTCTATAGCCTCTAGCCTCTATAGCCTCTAGCCTCAAGACTCTAGCCTCTAGCCTCTAGCCTCTAGCCTCTAACCTCTAGCCTCTAGCCTCTAGCCTCTAGCCTCTAGCCTCTAGCCTCTAGCCTCTAGCCTCTAGCCTCTAGCCTCTAGCCTCTATAGCTCGTAGCCTCTAGTCTCTAGCCTCTATATCCTCTAGCCTCTATAGCCTCTAGCCTCTATAGCCTCTAGCCTCTATAGCCTCTAGCCTCTATAGCCTCTAGCCTCAAGACTCTAGCCTCTAGCCTCTAGCCTCTAGCCTCTAACCTCTAGCCTCTAGCCTCTAGCCTCTAGCCTCTAGCCTCTAGCCTCTAGCCTCTAGCCTCTAGCCTCTAGCCTCTATAGCTCGTAGCCTCTAGTCTCTAGCCTCTATATCCTCTAGCTCCTAGCCTCCAGCCTCTAGCCTCTATAGCTCGTAGCCTCTATAGCTCGTAGCCTCTAATCTCTAGCCTCTATATCCTCTAGCCTCTTGTCTCTAGCCTCTATAGCCTCTAGCCTCTAGCCTCTAGCCTCTAGCCTCTAGCCTCTAGCCTATAGCCTCTATAGCCTCTAGCCTCTAGCCTCTAGCCTCTAGCCTCTATAGCTCGTAGCCTCTAGTCTCTAGCCTCTATATCCTCTAGCCTCTAGCCTCTAGCCTCTAGCCTCTAGCCTCTAGCCTCTAAGCCTCTAGCCTCTAGCCTCTAGCCTCTAGCCTCTAGCCTCTAGCCTCTAGCCTCTAGCCTCTAGCCTCTAGCCTCTAGCCTCTAGCCTCTAGCCTCTAGCCTCTAGCCTCTAGCCTCGAGCCTCTAGCCTATATAGCCTCTAGCCTATATAGCCTCTAGCCTCTAGCCTCTAGCCTTCAGCCTCTAGACTCTAGCCTCTAGCCTCTAGCCTCTAGCCTCTAGCCTCTAGCCTCTAGCCTCTAGCCTCTAGCCTCTAGCCTCTAGCCTCTAGCCTCTAGCCTCTAGCCTCTAGCCTCTAGCCTCTAGCCTCTAGCCTCTAGCCTCTAGCCTCTAGCCTCTATAGCTCGTAGCCTCTAGTCTCTAGCCTCTATATCCTCTAGCTCCTAGCCTCCAGCCTCTAGTTTATAGCCTCTATAGCCTTCAGCCTCTAGCCTCTAGCCTCTAGCCTCTAGCCTCTAGCCTCTAGCCTCTAGCCTCTAGCCTCTAGCCTCTATAGCTCGTAGCCTCTAGTCTCTAGCCTCTATATCCTCTAGCTCCTAGCCTCCAGCCTCTAGCCTCTATAGCTCGTAGCCTCTATAGCTCGTAGCCTCTAATCTCTAGCCTCTATATCCTCTAGCCTCTTGTCTCTAGCCTCTATAGCCTCTAGCCTCTAGCCTCTAGCCTCTAGCCACATAGCCTCTAGCCACATAGCCTCTAGCCTCTAGCCTCTAGCCTATAGCCTCTATAGCCTCTAGCCTCTAGCCTCTAGCCTCTAGCCTCTATAGCTTGTAGCCTCTAGTCTCTAGCCTCTATATCCTCTAGCCTCTAGCCTCTAGCCTCTATAGCCTCTAGCCTCTATAGCCTCTAGCCTCTATAGCCTCTAGCCTCTATAGCCTCTAGCCTCTATAGCCTCTAGCCTCAAGACTCTAGCCTCTAGCCTCTAGCCTCTAGCCTCTAACCTCTAGCCTCTAGCCTCTAGCCTCTAGCCTCTAGCCTCTAGCCTCTAGCCTCTAGCCTCTAGCCTCTAGCCTCTAGCCTCTATAGCTCGTAGCCTCTAGTCTCTAGCCTCTATATCCTCTAGCCTCTATAGCCTCTAGCCTCTATAGCCTCTAGCCTCTATAGCCTCTAGCCTCTATAGCCTCTAGCCTCAAGACTCTAGCCTCTAGCCTCTAGCCTCTAGCCTCTAACCTCTAGCCTCTTGCCTCTAGCCTCTAGCCTCTAGCCTCTAGCCTCTAGCCTCTAGCCTCTAGCCTCTAGCCTCTATAGCTCGTAGCCTCTAGTCTCTAGCCTCTATATCCTCTAGCTCCTAGCCTCCAGCCTCTAGCCTCTATAGCTCGTAGCCTCTATAGCTCGTAGCCTCTAATCTCTAGCCTCTATATCCTCTAGCCTCTTGTCTCTAGCCTCTATAGCCTCTAGCCTCTAGCCTCTAGCCTCTAGCCTCTAGCCTCTAGCCTATAGCCTCTATAGCCTCTAGCCTCTAGCCTCTAGCCTCTAGCCTCTATAGCTCGTAGCCTCTAGTCTCTAGCCTCTATATCCTCTAGCCTCTAGCCTCTAGCCTCTAGCCTCTAGCCTCTAGCCTCTAAGCCTCTAGCCTCTAGCCTCTAGCCTCTAGCCTCTAGCCTCTAGCCTCTAGCCTCTAGCCTCTAGCCTCTAGCCTCTAGCCTCTAGCCTCTAGCCTCTAGCCTCTAGCCTCTAGCCTCGAGCCTCTAGCCTATATAGCCTCTAGCCTATATAGCCTCTAGCCTCTAGCCTCTAGCCTTCAGCCTCTAGACTCTAGCCTCTAGCCTCTAGCCTCTAGCCTCTAGCCTCTAGCCTCTAGCCTCTAGCCTCTAGCCTCTAGCCTCTAGTCTCTAGCCTCTAGTCTTGTGAAAGCAACCCATTATTATGCATTCGGATAGTCCATCATATGCAACAGTCGAGCCATAACATATAATGTAAGTGGAGATCATACTATGGAAAGCATGCAGTCTACTGATTTTACTTATTAAAACATTAATTGTTTCTTAATAGTCTGTTTGAATTACTTCCAGTATAGTTTTCTGAAATTAGTAACTACCTAGAGCTCCCTATTATTCTGGCCTATATACAAAAGTTGGAACAGACATCGGACGGGCTATGCTTTCCTACTCAAAAAGCTTCATTTTTCCTGACTAAAGTCTTGATTGGGTCTTGGTTTTGGTTGTCACTAGGCTATAGGTTAGATAAGGCATGATCAACAGCATTTAACGATTAACGACGCAAGACGGATTGAAAATTAACTTTGCAGCCCTCGTCTAGCTGCCTCGGAAATTGAATTGAGGTAAACGCAATCTAATTATATAGATGATTCTCGAATGAATTATACGATCTTTTTCTGCCGAAGCCACCCGAGACAGAACTACGATAACTAGCTATACATGCAGTTCGCCTCGGGATTTCGAGGTGCAATTACGTCCCTATTCAACTCTTTGAAGCAGCTAAAAAGAACTTGCTCGGTTGGTCATGCCCAGCAATTTGTAACACCCCATTTGTCAGGTGCGTTAGGGTAGGTCAGAGGACGTCTAAATGTTGCACAGGTGGATTAAGCCTACGGAATTAGAGTAAACAAATTTACTTGATCGTCAAAAATCAGCTCATAAAGCGCTGGGTCAAGTCAAATCGATAACGAAGCAAGGAGAGGAGAAATTTACATGTTCGATCAGTCGTAATGGCGGGTGAATATTAATTTTTAATAGCATTCCATTACTGCGAAGAAAATGTAACTTGCTTTTTGGATTATCTGTTCCCTGGGGGTGAAATAGGACTGGTTACAAATGCAGTCAGGACATAATCTATCTACGTTTTATACTTTTACATTTCCGGGGTAAGTTGGTTAGTGAGCAAGAGCATAAATTAGTCAGTTAGTTAGTTAGTTAGTTAGTTAGTTAGTTAATTAGTTAGTTAGCTAGTTAGTTAGTTAGTTAGTTAGTTAGTTAGTTAGTCAGTTAGTTAGTTAGTTAGTTAGTTAGTTAGTTAGTTAGTTAGTTAGTTAGTTAGTTAGTTAGTTAGTTAGTTAGTTAGTTAGTTAGTTAGTTAGTTAGTTAGTTAGTTAGTTAGTCAGTCAGTTAGTTAGTTAGTTAGTTAGTTAGTTAGTTAGTTAGTTAGTTAGTTAGTTAGTTAGTTAGTTAGTTAGTTAGTTAGTTAGTTAGTTAGTTAGTTAGTTAGTTAGTTAGTTAGTCAGTTAGTTAGTTAGTTAGTTAGTTAGTTAGTTAGTTAGTTAGTTAGTTAGTTAGTTAGTTAGTTAGTTAGTTAGTTAGTTAGTTAGGCCTTTTGTAAATGTCTTTGTTGTGAAAGCGTTTGCGAACAGATAGCGCTTCTGCTGTGAGACGTTTCTTGTCTATGAAGTTATATTAGCAGGCATATACTCGTAGTATAACTTGTTTGGACTCACATTTACAAGCAATTACAGTGAAAGCAAACAAAATTAAGCATGCAGTTTAAGGAAAAAAATTTCATTTCTCGGGAGAAGCAATATCAAGCGGGGCTTATCAGGAGCAAAAGTCGACATGAGGATAAAAGGCTTCAAAATTTTTCAATATCCATAGTTTTCCTGATGTTTTAAAAAACCCCATGTCTGTGTATATCAATTCCAACTTTCACTAAACGTTGAGTTATAAAAAATGATCAATCTGATGAAGAAGCCTCCTGATATCTATTGGCAGCTTTAGCCGTTGGCTTCTTACGACAACGGAGTTTCCTCTGATCAACATTTTATCATGCAGTTCCAGTAAAGTGCTTGTTTTTTGTACTTTACTAGAAATTGTAGTATAGTTGCGCTTATGCCTCTGTCTTAGCTTTAATTTTTACCCTTCAGCCGCCATCACAGAAAGACAGAGAGCTCCTCATCAAGATCGAACTGCGGATAAATACTGATTGAAGCTTGAGAAGATCGAATCAAAAATTTTAACCAGTTTTAATTAACTTTATCGCCACTTCAAAGAACGAAGTCATGCGTTACTCCTATGATTCAAATTTGAACGTCACAAAACAAGGAGATATCATTAAAAAATTCACCAAAGCAAAGAAATTAGCGAAAGAAGTGGAGAGGCGGTGACTTAAAACTGAACTTGGCTATCAAAGAAAATCTGCTCAAAGTTTCTGCGCTTGGCGTCCAATTACCCTTGCCAGAGACAACAATCGACATGGAGTATCGTTGGGTAGGTCGGTGGACGTCTGAATGTCGAAGCTGTGTGTGTAGCAGGCTGTGTAATAATTACATGAATATCAATCAATTAATTGATATTTAAGCTATCAGATGAAGAAAATTGTTTTTACGATAGACATTTTGGATAGATAACATCGCTGCTAAAATAGCACTTGTACTTTTAAGCACAGATTTTCAGCGACAGTGACTGACTGCTTGTTGGCCTTGTCAACAATCGAACTGATTGCTGATGCAATTATTATAATATAATTCAGAAAATACGGCGCAGAATCTGGGAGGGGGGCTTTCTACAACTTATTCATAAAAAACAAAATATAGAAGCTTTAAGTTTTAGCTATCTGCTACCAGTATTCCTTATTCGTAGCAGGTTGTAATCTTTAAATTGCAATGCACTGATAAAACCAAATTCATTGAAACTAGGACAAAAAAGATAGCATATTGTTATCTGTCACGTCGTTCATGAATTATCCGTTCACGTTTTAAAAGAATATTGCGGTGCAATTGTCTTAAACGGTTTGAACAAAAAATCACGCTAGAGGAACAAGGGACTTTATTTTTTTGATAAGAGCTTTGCTTACCTCTAAGTAGTACTTTTTACATCCGCTCTGCTACAAAGAATTGGGGGTTGTTTTAGGCTCAGACTAAAGCGCGATCAATGAGATCGAGTCCAAGGTTTGCAACTTCAACCTGCCTTTTTAACGCGTAAAAACTTTTACGAGCTGTAGACACTTTGTTGTTGATGTAGCTTAAACAAGCGTACAGGTAAATCAGTCAGACAAGCTGGTATTTTTTCGCTCTATTTAAACTAGAAATTCTTGATAATTCAGCCATTTCATAGTTCCGCGAATTTCGAGCTCGATTTTGATGCTGCTGTTCCTGATGCCCTCGCCTGTTCCTTTCTGAACGGCTCAGCCGGTGCCGACTGGCGCCATTCTGAGTCGGCGGATTCCGTAGCAGCACCTGCCGAAACGTGCTGTTCGTTTTCATGTAAATGAAGAAGTTGCACGTGGAGTCCAGGTTCAAGCACAGGTTGGTCACCTCCATTGCGTAGGCCATAAAGATGTCCCAAAATTCGCTCTCGTCGGGCAGCCGGATGCCGACCATGACGGTGAGGAACATCGGCATCTCCAGGCTAACGAAAGCAACCAGCAACAGTTGAACCATTCGAGTGGCTCTACTCCTGCGCGCTTGACCGTTGCTGCAGTGTCATCGATGCAGCTGTCTGCTCTGAGTTCGCTGATCCACAGACTGGCTCGTCGACTCGTTGATTAACTGGTTACCAACGTTGGTTTCACGTCGCAAAACAATTGTCATAGCAACGGAAACCAGACCGACAATTATCACTGGCAGCACTGCTTGAAAGAACATCGAAGCGAGATAGAACCCAGCATAGTTGCTGAAGGGTTCCACCGGTTGCACGCCAACAATGCGTCCAGTACTCGAGCAGAAGTCGTAGTTCTCTTGAAACGCCTTCGGCACTCCGAAAGCGCAGCTCAACAGTAGGATGCCAATGAAGCTGATCAGAACTGTTCGGTGGCTGAACACTCGTCGAACTCCGTGACGCGAGAACGGTCGCAGGACAACTTCGCACCGAGTGACGGCAATGAGAACGATGCACCAGTTCCGAGCCATCAGGAAGGTGTTGGCTATAACCCAGGACACGCTTAGGTAGTCGATGGTTGCCTTAGCAACCGCGGCAGACGGATAGCTCACCCGGTCACGAAGAATATCAGTGAGCAGACGGATCGTCTGGACGCTGGTCATGCCCAGACTGGCCAGGGACTCCGTGGCCGACAGGAATAGCAGCAGAATGCGGACTATGCTCTCCTTCTGGCGATGCCAGAGAAACACCAGAAAGCTGATCGTGTTTAGGACCAGATTGATTGACCCCAGCGAGATGAAGATTACCTTGAAGATGCCTTTGTAGACAGTTCGCGGATCGTTGATGGTGACATTCGCCAAGGTGCAGTTTTCATCGGTGAGAGGAACAAAGGAGAACATTTTTCTAGCTGTAAGTAATTGCGTCTTTTTTGTAAGTTATTGCCAATAGATTATCATGTCGAATTCTCTAGATTTAGGAAGAATTTGTATAGTATCCCCAAAACGCGGGGCTAGCTTTTATGCTTGCTGGTACAGGCAAATCCGACTTGAAATGCAGAAGTCGGGCCTGCTGGTGCAGCCAATAGTAGGCAGAGTTACGAGCGTACCGTTCCCATCAAGCGCTGGGGACGGCTTGTGTCGCATGCAAAGTCAGATTATAAGTATGAACTCTCTAGCCGTTTGCTTGCGTCCTAGGATGAAATAATCGCATCTTGAGCGTAAATTATAGGAGAAAAATATGATTTATAGTTCTTATGCAAGGCTTAGAACAACCTTAGCTTAATAAATCTTGTGATATCGTCGAGATTCCGAGAGAAATTTCAAGTTATTTTTGGTCTGTTAGTGACGCCTTAAAGTTTAATGTTCTATGGAGACTTAAAAGTACCACAAATTCGATAAAGCTACTGGGTTATCTTGCATCTGTTAATGTTGATCGTGACGCTAGAGGATGAGAAAAAAATTATCGGCAATTGCTCATTGTCCCATGCTGTACCCTCATTGCGTACCTTTCTGTACGCTCATCATTTAACGATTCGAAATCATTGCGTATGGCTACTAAAATGAGACATGAGACAATATGCCTGTGTGTATGGTTTTGGAGGCAGACATTGGTAGATTTTCAGGAGTGGCGAAGCCAAAAGTGATAAAAATTAATCAGTGTTTATGACCATTGCCTGCCTCTAAAAGCATAGACACAATCTACCATTGACTACTAAACAATCAAAACAATCTACCATTGTCTGACTCCAAATCCATAGACACAATCTGCCATAGTCTGACTCCAAATCCATACACGCAATCTGCCATAGTCTGACTCCAAATCCATAGACACAATCTACCAGTCTGACTCTAAATCCATAGACACAATCTGCCATAGTCTGACTCCAAATCCATACACGCAATCTGCCATAGTCTGACTCCAAATCCATAGACACAATCTACCAGTCTAACTCTAAATCCATAGACACAATCTACCATTGTCTGACTCCCAAGCCATAGACACAATTTTACGCTGCTCTGAGTTCTGATCTTCCGGCAGGTATTGATCCTGAATTAGAGATCCCATCATCCTGCAGGTATCGATCCCTAATTAGAGATCTCATCATCCTGCAGGTATCGATCCCTAATTAGAGATCTCATCATCCTGCAGGTATTGATCCCTGATTAGAGATCCCATCATCCTGCAGGTATTGATCCCTAATTAGAGATCCCATCATCCTGCAGTTATTGATCCCTAATTAGAGATCCCATCATCCTGCAGGTATTGATCCCTAATTAGAGATCCAATCATCCTGCAGGTATCATCCCTAATTGGAGATCCCATCATCAAGCAGGTATTGATCCCTGATTAGAGATCCCATCATCCTGCAGGTATTGATCCCTGATTAGAGATCCCATCATCCTGCAGGTATTGATCCCTAATTAGAGATCCCATCATCCTGCAGGTATTGATCCCTAATTAGAGATCCAATCATCCTGCAGGTATCATCCCTAATTAGAGATCCCATCATCATGCAGGTATTGATCCCTGATTAGAGATCCCATCATCCTGCAGGTATTGATCCCTGATTAGAGATCCCATCATCCTGCAGGTATTGATTCCTGATTAGAGATCTCATCATCATGCAGGTATTGATCCCTGATTAGAGATCCCATCATCCTGCAGGTATTGATCCCTGATTAGAGATCCCATCATCCTGCAGGTATTGATCCCTGATTAGAGATCCCATCATCATGCAGGTATTGATCCCTGATTAGAGATCCAATCATCCTGATCCTTAATTAGAGTTTTTATCAGTTATCCATTGCCTCGGTATTTATTATCTAATCTGCGGTTCAGTTCTATAGCGAATTCTCCGAAGCGACTCCGTTTGTACTATTGATGCATATTGCATCAGCCATTTAACATCCTTGTTTAGAGAATAGCATTTGAAGATCACAGTAATCTGGTCACAGATCACCACGTTGATGATTCTAAAAGTAGCTTTCGGACCTAGGTATCCTCACAGCCTCCACAGCTTACTCGTGCTTCACCTCTCCTCGAGGTAATAGCTCAGCAAACCATTAGGGCTCGAATGAGAGATAGGAAAGAAATGATGGATTTATTGTTTTGGGCAATTAAGCAAGTTTAAGGTGATAAATCCATTGATTCATGATTCGCTAAAGAATACATGTAAGTAAATAAATGCGATATGTTCAGGCTGTAATCTCACACAGACAGTAAGCAAAGTAAGTCTAGGTCCCAATTGAAGCAAGGTAGAGAGATGTAGATAGACGTAGAGAGAGAGAGAGATAGAGAGGGAGAGGGAGAGAGAGAGAGAGAGAGAGAGAGAGGAAGAGAGAGAGAGAGAGAAAGAGAGAGAGACAGAGAGAGAGAGAGAGAGAGAGAGAGGAAGAGAGAGAGAGGAAGAGAGAGAGAGAGAGAAAGAGAGAGAGACAGAGAGAGAGAGAGAGAGAGAGAGAGAGAGAGAGAGAGAGAGAGAGAGAGAGAGAGAGAGAGAGACAGAGAGAGAGAGAGAGGGAGGGGAGAGAGGAAGAGAGAGAGAGAGAGAAAGAGAGAGAGACAGAGAGAGAGAGAGAGAGAGAGAGAGAGAGAGAGAGAGAGAGAGAGAGAGAGAGAGAGAGAGAGAGAGAGAGAGAGAGACAGAGAGAGAGAGAGAGAGAGGGAGGGGAGAGAGGAAGAGAGAGAGAGAGAGAAAGAGAGAGAGACAGAGAGAGAGAGAGAGAGAGAGAGAGAGAGAGAGAGAGAGAGAGAGAGAGAGAGAGAGAGAGAGAGAGAGAGAGAGAGAGAGAGAGACAGAGAGAGAGAGAGAGGGAGGGGAGAGAGGAAGAGAGAGAGAGAGAGAGAGAGAGACAGAGAGAGAGAGAGAGGGAGGGGAGAGAGGAAGAGAGAGAGAGAGAGAAAGAGAGAGAGACAGAGGGAGAGAGAGAGGGAGAGAGAGAGAGAGAGGGGGGGAGAGAGAGAGGGGGAGAGAGGGAGAGAGAGAGAGAGAGAAAGAGAGAGAGACAGAGAGAGAGAGAGAGAGGGAGAGAGAGAGAGAGAGAGGGGGAGAGAGAGAGGGGGAGAGAGGGAGAGAGAGAGAGAGGAGAGAGAGAGAGGGGGAGAGAGAGAAGCTGCAATACAATCCAGAACGCAGCTGTGGTTATAACTTTGCATGTAGTTATCACTTATCCGAACTACGAAAATGGCAGAACGCAAATAGACACTTGAAAATTACCTAAACACGCAAATTACTTACTACAAGTAGATAAGAATTTTCCCGCAATATTCAGCTTTAAACTTCAAGTTTTCTTTTTTGTTCTGCTAAAAAACTGAAATTTTGCCAGACAAAGGACATGACAAAGGAACTGTAATTACAGTGCAATTGCTAGTGTGAGGGAAAGAGGCCAATTAATAAGTGGCTACTCATTTTCCAGGCTTTGAGCAATTTTTATTCCTGGATGACCACTTCAGGAGTAGAAAATTCAAGAACTTGAACTTTTGTGACGCAGATAATTGCAGTGCTGCTTTGCTCAGCGATTGATCTTCATTCGGACGCACCGATATGACTCAAGTATAATAAAAAGCCTTACATGTAGTTTTATCCCGTAAAGCTTAACTAATATTTAGGTGACTTCTTAAAAAATTCCATTTATTATCAAACTAGCACAGAGATGTCACCACGGGGGGACAGGGGACGAAAAAGCTATGGGGGGACATGCTCGTTCTTTGTCCACCCCCACCCAACCTTGTGATTCGTTATAGAAATCAATAATTTTGCTTCAGGACGACAAAACATGGTGCCTAATCTTTAGCCACAGTAGCCACAGGCGTATGAGTGCCTGTGGCGCTAAAATGAGTGCCTGTGGCGCTAAAATGAGTGCCTGCGGCGCTAAAATGAGTGACTGCGGCTCTAAAATGAGTGCCTGCGGCGTTGAAATGAGTGCCTGCGGCGTTGAAATGAGTGCCTGTGGCGCTAAAATGAGTGTCTGCGGCGCTTAAATGAGTGCCTGCGGCGCTAAAATGAGTGACTGCGGTGCTTAAATGAGTGCCTGCGGCGCTAAAATGAGTGACTGCGGCTCTAAAATAAGTGCCTGCGGCGTTGAAATGAGTGCCTGTGGCGCTATAAAATGAGTGACTGCGGTGCTAAAATGAGTGCCTGCGGCGCTAACATGAGTGCCTGTGGTGCTAAAATGAGTGCCTGCGGCGCTAAAATGAGTACCTGCGGTGCTAAAATGAGTGCCTGCGGTGCTAAAATGAGTGCCTGTGGCGCTAAAATGAGTGCCTGTGGCGCTAAAATGAGTGCCTGTGGCGCTAAAATGAGTGTCTGCGGCGCTTAAATGAGTGCCTGCGGCGCTAAAATGAGTGCCTGCGGCGCTAAAATGAGTGCCTGCGGTGCTAAAATGAGTGCCTGCGGTGTTAAAATGAGTGCCTGCGGTGCTAAAATGAGTGCCTGCGGTGCTAAAATGAGTGCCTGCGGTGCTAAAATGAGTGCCTGCGGCGCTAAAATGAGTGCCTGCGGTGCTAAAATGAGTGCCTGCGGTGCTAAAATGAGTGCCTGCGGTGTTAAAATGAGTGCCTGCGGTGCTAAAATGAGTGCCTGCGGCGCTAAAATGAGTGTCTGCGGCGCTTAAATGAGTGCCTGCGGCGCTAAAATGAGTGCCTGCGGCGCTAAAATGAGTGCCTGCGGTGCTAAAATGAGTGCCTGCGGTGTTAAAATGAGTGCCTGCGGTGCTAAAATGAGTGCCTGCGGTGCTAAAATGAGTGCCTGCGGCGCTAAAATGAGTGCCTGCGGTGCTAATATGAGTGCCTGCGGCGCTAAAATGAGTGCCTGCGGTGCTAAAATGAGTGCCTGCGGCGCTAAAATGAGTGCCTGCGGTGTTAAAATGAGTGCCTGCGGTGCTAAAATGAGTGCCTGCGGTGCTAAAATGAGTGCCTGCGGCGCTAAAATGAGTGCCTGCGGTGCTAAAATGAGTGCCTGCGGCGCTAAAATGAGTGCCTGCGGTGTTAAAATGAGTGCCTGCGGTGCTAAAATGAGTGCCTGCGGCGCTAAAATGAGTGCCTGCGGTGCTAAAATGAGTGCCTGCGGTGCTAAAATGAGTGCCTGCGGCGCTAAAATGAGTGCCTGCGGTCTTAAAATGAGTGCCTACGTCCCCCCTCACCATAAAATCCATGGCGACGCCCCTAAACTAGCACGATGCTTTTGACATGCAAATCAGTTATCAAAAAAGGCGTATATTTTTACTTTCTACTTAAAGTAGGAAAAATGTGTTTTCTGTTAAAAATATTAGTTGACCATCAATATTTAAGGCTAAGAAAAGTTTTGATTTAAAAAAGTATTTTGCATATTGAAGCGCACATCGACCCAGACAGCATGCTTGTCCCATGTTTGCCCAAGTAAATTTATCCCCACAACACTTACTCGGTCTCCTAGTCAACCTGAATGTTCACAAAGCGTATAAAGTTAGTAAACTTTACTCAGTGGTATTGAACCAGTAACTTGAGCAGCTTGTCCGTCTGATATTAAGTTTGCGGTGTTATGCGTGGAGAACTCCTTGAGAAGTTTTCATAATTTTTTTCTGCAAACAGAAGCTACCTCAAATACCGTTTTGAAATATAAGAGCCTGCAGACAGACTTAATTAAATATACAAAAGACAAATCACTGTGATGGCAGCTGATGACATCACGAGAAAAAAGCAGCTTCTTCATTGATGCACTTTCGTACATGCACTGCGAGTAGTGCTCATGGGATGTCAGACGTGCTTACAAATATTGATCACAGATCACCTATTCATGACTCAAAAAAGAAACTGACTGCACAAAAAACTACCTATGACGGAAACACGAGCAGGTAGCTAATTAACTAATTAGAATAGCGTGAAAGTGCAGCGGCTTGCCTTTGAAACCGAGAACTGTGATGTTAAGTCTCTCCTTACCGCCTACCATGTGTGTTCAAGATTGCAGGTCATTGCAAACTGCAAAATTCGACAGACAGAAATGGAAATTGATGAGGACGCGTCGAATCGATGGGACTCAGAAATCTTAAAATTTATAGATTTATTATCCTCGTAACGAGCACAAACTGGAACTTCACTGTATATACTGTGTTTGAAGTTGAAAAAATCAATCAAAGCTACAGATAAAGATATCAGAGAAGTATTCTAGCAATACAAAAGAAAATATCAAAAGGGACACATAATGATTTTGAGAAAGAGGATAGGCATGCTCGTTAAAAGATAATGATAATTAGAAGACTGGACCGCATGTAGGTTTTGACCTTGTACAGTCGTTATTGTTGCTTTCTTAAAGCTTTTTAATGCCACAGCACCTCGGAAATTCCCTCCTTTCCATTAACCTTAACGCTTAACAATTCTCCCCAATGAACCGTAGCATTTCGGCAACCCCCATGAGTCCTTTCATCTCAGTAACTCCCCCAATGTGCCATCGCATTTTTGCGTTTCCCTCCATAATAAGCCTTGACATCTTAGCAATTCCGTCCGTGAAACTTGACAGGAACCACATGAGCCGTTTATGGTTGACAGTGCGTTACTTTTATGGTTAAGCCCCTAACCCCATCCGCGTTAAGAGTCACAGCAAAAATCAATTTCAGACATTAACGTTTAAAAGTTAAAGTTTCAAAATCATGACGTCAAGACTAGACTAGAAAATGCTTTTTAAGTGGGACTCTGAAACAACCGCTAACTACATGTATGTCCGCTAACCATCATATTTATGGCAAATTTGTGTGTTGTCACAGACAAAAATAGCAGTTTTTAATCTCAAAGTCTGGACTTTCATGTCAGATACCGCTTATGCACACAAAAACAAAAATAACAGAATACGCAGTCAGCGTCACAGGGCGCGCTTCAAAACCAGGTCTTGAATGAACGCCACGCCGTCGGTCAAATCCGGGGCGCCGGCGTCAGCCAGCAGGCAGTCGACGAAACGCCGAGTGCGCGCCTGCCCCCGCCGGTAGAGTGCCTGGAGCACCTCCTGCACCGGCTCTGGGCAGTACGACTCGGTGCGGATGATGTGGCCTGCCCGCCAGCTGGAGTCGCTTGGACGGACCAGGCCGGCGCGGCAATCCAAAGCCGCGTTGGTCACTCGCTCGTAGCCGATCTTAAAGGCGGCGCGCAGCAGGCCAGCGTGCGCCGCGTCAACTTGTTGCTAAAGCGACTCCGTCAGCATCCAGGTCTCGGCGTTGTACAGCAGGACAGTCTCGATCACTGCCTGGAACAGCGCCGCCCTCTGGCGGTCAGGTAAGGCCTCAGACTACAGGACTGCCCTGACAGAACGAAAGGCAGCCCAGGCAAGCCCGCGGCGACGCCGCAAATCCTTGCGGACGCCGGGAACCAGACCGCCAAGGTAGACGAATTGCTACAGAAATCCCATTACTTTTGAACCACTTCTCGTGCAAGAACTTTTTTCTCTTTCCAATTTCGCTAATTTGAGGTTTTGCTTAAGTATTCCACTCAACTTCTGGGAAGATGATTTACACTGTAGTTCTGGCTGGATTGAGATGGGTGCAGCCTGGTGGCCACGGCCCCTGGAGACAATTTCCGCGTGTTGAACCTCGCGGACTAATTCCATGCTTTGATCGTGGGGGCGGGGACTACGGAAAAATGTGATGAGGTCAGGCCTTCCAAAGCGTTTCTTTGATCTAGGAGCAGCAAATTTTCGTTGGCCTAAAGTGCATAAATGCGGCAACTGACTCAAAATTAGCAGTCACTTCGATTAGCTAGTTCTCAAATTCGCTAGCATGCAGCGTCTTGACTTTGATGTCCACAAGAAGTCCACAAAATAGTCTTGACTCTGAATTCAGAATCGACAATATGCAAAACCTCTCAGTGATATTCCAATCATTATACAATCCAGTCTGTCGTAACTAACGCAAATAAAAATCGCAATAGTTAGTTAAGATGTTGAATTCCTCACCAATAAAAATATATAGAAATATCAATTAAATGTGTTCTATTTTTATTTAAATAGAGACCACTCACAGCAACTAGACTTAAAAGCAACTGATTATTGCAGACAAAGAAGGACGGACACATTATCAACGCAAACAGACAATATACACAACACTATTAAATAATCGAGAGTAGCAAATTAGGTTTATCTTTTGATGTAACCAATCGACGCTGAAAATATTGTACATGAGTATGTTTTGTTCCATTCTGATAGGTGACAAAGTACATAAGAGGACAACTCTGACAAAGACACAGCAGATTACAGAATTATACACTGATAGACATTCGCAATATAATAATTGACAATCAACAAATTTTCTCGATTTCTAGATAATTGAAGTGTCACATGCAAGTCATTGCATACATCCCAATTAATCAGAATTTCTTCGGATGTCGTAGCTTGTGGACACAGCGAATTTCTGCAGAAAAAGCTCCGTACATGTAGTCTCTCGATCTCGATTTCTCGGTAATTTCACCGTCATCAAATGGTAGTTGTTCGATAAATTTTCTCCCTAATTGGCTGCAATGTCGTTGGCAGTGGGGGCTTGGCTCCGCCGCTTTTGGACTTGCCGCTGCAGGCCTCCGAAGCTGACGCAGCGGCCCTGGAGACGCACCGAGCATCGCGCCCGCTGCAGACAGCCGCGCTGCTGCCGCCGCCGTTGCGACTCCGACGCAATATAGCTGATCGAAACATAGCGTTAGTTGTCATGTAGATAATAAAGTTGCAGGTAGAATCCAGGTTGACGCACAGATTTGAGAAGCCAATAGCATAGGTGACAACCGCGTCCCAGAACTGGTTGCCCTCGGGAGCTCGGGTGCCAATCAGTATCGTGAGAAACATTGGCATCTCCATGCAGACAAAGACGGCTAATAAAATCTGGATCATCCTGGTAGCTTTGCTGTTCTGGGTCGCACCGCCGCTGCCGCGACCGCCTTCTCGGCGTAGACGGACACTTCGTCGAAGTCCCAGAGTCATAGCAATGGAAGCCGTGCTGACTATGACGACAGGTAATACGGCTTGGCAGAAAGTTGAAGCCACGTAAAACTCGGAGTAGAATCGGAACGGGCTGACGGACTGCTTGTAGTAGACAATGCCGGTGTCGCTGCAGTAGTGGAACCGTTCCTGGAACGCCTTCGGCACAGCCGACACCAGTCCAAGTAAAATAATAAGGGCCGACATGACGATAAGAGTTCGGTGACTGCAACAGCGGCCGGTGTTGCGCGAGAACGGTCTTAACACAGCCTCGCATCGACTGACAGCAATCAGAACAATGGACCAGTTGCGAGCCATCAGGAATGCGTTGGCGGTCACCCAGGTGATGGTCAGGTACTGGACTAAGCCGAGCGGCACAGCTGGCGACGAATAAGGAATTCGATGATGAGCCACTTCCAGCATGATGCGGATTGTCTCTACGCTTGTCATGCCGAAACTCGTCAGCATCTCGTTGAACGACAGGATTAGCAGCAGCAACCGAACGGTTGTCTCCTTCTGCTTCTGGCCAAGAAACACGAAGAAGCACAGACTATTAAGGACCAGATTTACAGAGCCTAGCAGTACAAAAGTGGACTTGACCAAGCCGATAGTGACAATCGAATGCTGTGGATGTGAGGTGGTGTTGTCTCCGGGAAACGTGCAGTTGTCTCCGTGCTGGACCACCAGCTGAAACATGGCTGCAACGTTAAGGCTCTTCACTAGTGGGATCAAAGAAACGATTGAATATTGTGAGAGCATGTCTTGCAGGCATGATTCCGTAAATTTATCCCAGTTCTTCCCCCCATAGCTTCCCCCAGCTATTTCTAGCTGAGAGCTGATTGGTCGAGCCAACTGTGATTCCTCAAACTTATGAATTAGGAATGAAATCCAGCAATTTTCCTATCTGTTTGATAAATTTATTTTCCGCTTTAAATCCGGCTCAAAGTTACTCACAAAAATTAAACTGCAAAATAATTGAGACCCATGCAGCAATCAGGGAGGTGTTCCGCCCCCAGTTTTCATTAGGAAAAGGGCTAAGCATGAGATTATTAAAACAAAAACCGGAAGCGTCATCAGCTTCTTCGTGACGCATTTGGTTCAGAAAATTTTCTCTCAGGAAAGAGATGTTCCCGAAGGTAATTAATTTTCACCTCACAGTAGTACCTCTCGCACTGAGACTGTGTCCGGACCAACCAGTAGTCACTGCCGAGCTGTCCAGTTTTTACTGCCAGAGATCTTTTTAATTAGCTTCCTGTAGCCTGACAACCCGGGACCGGTTTTTAATCCGGGGCTAATCTCTGGCCTGCACGCAGTGATAACAGGCTCGCTGGCTGTCGTGGGACGGGTCGTAAGCTCTGAGTATTGGAAAAGGCTGTTTTATGATGATTAATTAACAGAGAGACAAAGAGCAGGTGTGATATGTGATGAATATGTCACAGAAACCTACAAGATACGTGAAATACAGTTGTATCCTAGGACACGAATACAGATTATCACTTAAGTATTGCATGATCAGTATAATACTGATTAAGGGGCTGCAGCCTAGTGGTTGGAGCGTCGGACTCACGACTGAAAGGTCGGGGGTTCGATTCTCGACCTATTCGGAACAATTCGTGCCCTTGAGCAAGACACTTAACTCTGCATTGCTTCAGTTCACCCAGCTGTAAAATGGGTGCCAGCATTAGCTGGGGTAATTGGGGGTGTGTGGCGCCCCCCCAGTCCTTGGACTGAACAGCCGTACGCAGCCTTCAGATGCGCCGCGCAATAGCTGCGGCTGAGCTGTCGGTTGCACATCTGCCTATTGGGGTAGGTGTAATTAAAAAAATGATAAGTGCAAATTTTGACCTCATAGTGTATTGGAATGTTTCCCCTAGTGTATTATTTTTACCAAAAAAACTCGATGAAAATGGAAAGTTACAATAAATTTCAGTACGGTATGTGGAGAATTAAAGTTAATTATATACAAAATAATGCACGAAGCATAAAATTGTTGTATCTGAATATAAACATGCGAAATGAGTGTTTGAAAAAGATTTCAAGTAAAAAAGGAAGGTACGCTTTTATGAATCGATCATTTTTTGTGTAATTATGGACTGTTACTGATCTCATTATCCAGTTTAGTAGCGTAAATCCCTGTTTGCCAATGTTGAGAGCCGAATTAACGCGGGTGGAATTTCAGAGTGAACGGTGGTGGAGCTCGAATATCCCCTGGCGTTGTTGGAAGCTCCGCTCCGGCCCCCAGATCTTGGCCAGTCTCCGATGCCACCTCGATCCGTTCGTACCGCTGCAGCAGGCCGGCTATGATGAGGAACAGCTCCATGCGGGCCAGGCTCTCGCCCAGACACGCTCGCTTGCCAGTTGAGAATGGCATCACGTGATCGCTGGGCGAGTAGCGACCCTCCCCGTCGAGAAATCTCTCCGGACAGAATCGCTCCGGCTGCGGGAACACTTCGGCGTTGTTGTTGACGCTGTACTGATTTACAAATGTCAGCGAGTCCTTCGGGATGTCGTAGCCGAGCAAACTGGTGTCCTCCAGAGTCCGGTGCAGGAGTCCCAGAGGCACAAGACAGGCACAACGATGCACCTCGTCGATGCTGGCCTGCAGATAGTGGCAGACAAGACGGTCCTTCATCGTCGGCGGTCTGTCGAATCCGATCTCGCGGCCGACTTCTTCCGAGGCCAGTTGGTAGCAGTGCGGGTTCTGGTGGAACAGCAGCAAAGCCCATCGGATGGTTGTTGTAGTCGTGTCACTGCCTGCCACAAATAGATCGGCCATTGCCAAGCAGAGTCTGGTGTCGTTGAACAGCCAAGGTTGCTGGCTATTTAGCGGCTTCTTATTGGCTTGTGATGACGAGTCAGCATCGGCGTCGGAGTCTTCGGTGGACGGGTTTTCGGGATCCTGGAAATTGGGACAGTTGATTTTGGCAAAACTAGAAGAATCAAAGCGATTAAATTTAGCCTCACTAGAACAATGAAACTGCCCCAACCAAGTCCTACAAAGCGTTTCTCGACTCACGATGGTCTACTTTTTTTTAAATTGTCATTTGAATGCAACAAACTAAAGCGACGCTGAGCCCGCGTGTTTTCTGCAGGAATCCTGACCTATGGTACTCGTACATCGTCAGGAATTCACACCATCTGTGCCATGGGGAATGGCTTCAGGTTCTAGTTCAGGAGTCCCAAATTATTGTGACTGCGAACGAAATCTAACCCTGTCAAGAGTGCACATCAAAGACGCTCGAAGCGAGGCTACTCACCCGCCTGCTGCAGTGCAGCATGTGCGCTTCAATGTAGTCTCTGGGTTGACAGTTCGGCAGAAAATTGTCTCTATGCTCGGCCGTGATGTTCTTACAGTAGGCCAACAGGTAGAGAAAGTTGTCAAACACTTTTTTAGCTTCGGGCACGTACTGCAGCAACTTCAGGGCCAGTTTCTGTCTGCCACCGCACAGATTCAGCACGATGAAGAGCGCAAACAGCTCGCTGATGTTGTCCTTCTCCTGCGTCAGTTTGGCGAAGGTGTTCTGCAACAGCTCGAACTTGGAGTCCTCCGACGCGAGTCGTCGACCAAACAGAAATCGACAGATGACGTTCGACACGGCGGTGCCGATCAGTTTAGAGGAGTCGAATTTTTCGCCGGGCCTCGACTCGATTTCCTCTCTGGAAGCAATCATTATTGGCACTGTTTGTGGAACGTGGCTTATACAAACTATGAAGGTCATTGGTTTCACTTTTCCGAAATTTTACTACTGTCAATTGTGTGTTGTCTGGGCTTTCGGAGAACAGAAAACGCTAAAAAGACACTATTTAAACTAGACCAAAAATGCAATAATTAGGCTCAGGAAGTCTACGCTTCTTGCTAAAGAAAACACTGCAACCTTGGAAAGGGGAATTTCAGGGCCGGAGAGGAGCACAAATTTGATCAGTTCAGTGCGCTCAAACTGCTGCGTTTACTCAACCAGGGACTAGCAGCTATAGATTCAATTACTGCTGCCTCTGACTCTGGCTGCCCGACCATTGATCGGAGTTTGCCAAGGAAATATTATCCTCAATCAGTCAGTCAGACCTGACCTGCATTGCTATGACTGTGTGCTGTAATTTTGACTGGCTGCACCTGTCTCGGAGCTGCCCGTCTGCCTGGGCGCTGATGACCTTTTATAGCTTGCTTTATAGGGAAGCAGTGTGAGGCCATTGTTATCTATCTATCTAACTATCTAACTATCTATCTATCTATCTATCTATCTATCTATCTATCTATCTATCTATCTATCTATCTATCTATCTATCTATCTATCTATCTATCTATCTATCTATCTATCTATCTATCTATCTATCTATCTATCTATCTATCTATCTATCTATCTATCTATCTATCTATCTATCTATCTATCTATCTATCTATCTATCTATCTATCTATCTATCTATCTATCTATCTATCTATCTATCTATCTATATATCTATCTATCTATCTATCTATCTATCTATCTAACTATCTAACTATCTATCTATCTATCTATCTATATATCTATCTATCTATCTATCTATCTATCTATCTATCTATCTATCTATCTATCTATCTATCTATCTATCTATCTATCTATCTATCTATCTATTTATCTATCTATCATATATCTATCAATCATCAATCTTCAATCACCAACCTCATCAGTTGAGCCTCCTCCAAAATGCTGGCCTCAGTAAAGGACTTCCCAAATCCGAAGTCTCTCAGCGTTCGCAGAGTGAATCGCCGGTAGTCTCTCCAGACGGGCCCGTCGATGAAGACCAGGCCGCCGGTTTCCCCCACCAGACTGTCGCCCAGCAGCTTGGGCCGGCCCGCAAACACCTCGGCCTGAGCTGAGTAGGCCTCCCGGATCGCCCTAGCGGAATTCAGGCAGTACACTCGCTGACTGCCGAAGTACAGCAGGACAACATCGTTTCTAGAAAATTTCTCGGCCAAAAATTTGTACAACGGATGCCGGACGTGAAGCAGGCTGCCCAATAGAGGGAAACTTCCCGGACTGGGAGCTTCGATTAGGCGACGGGTTCGGCGCCTTGAACTAAACTTACCATTCTGGTCTGATCCACTTCCGGTGTAGCGTCTCAACAGTAGGACAAGGCCCAAGAGACTTGCTAGCGCGAGCAGAGCAGATACTAGAAACATTATTGCACTCACTGTTATTGAGCAACCGGTGTTGTCTCTACAGGTCAAGTCGCATCTAGCTTATATATACAGCTGAATTCATGGTTGCCAACTCGTGTCGTACTTTTGGTGCAAACTGAACTCAAGTAAGTCCTTCTTGTGTCACCCATAACTTATAGCTTGTTTAGTGCTATGTGGATTAGTGGACGGCCATGCAAAGTGTCCGAGCACTTGAGTGCTTTCATTTTTGCTTGTTGTTTTCAACATTTCTGTAAGGAGAAAATAGACCAACCAGATCTGTAGACAGAATTATCAGAGATTGAATCTGAGGCGCAAGTCTTGCTTTTTTCACTTTCTAAACAAAAAAGGTGAAATTTTGTTACCCATTTAAATAGGAAAATCCAGAAAACAAAACTTATAAGGTGGAATTTGTCATTCTGCCGAAATAACTGGATGAGACCGGACCTGGGGGGGGGGGGGCGTGACAGCCACTTAAGGAAAGAGGCGGTGCTCAAGAACTTGAGAACGGCCGAACTCGGCTCGACTATAGCGATAATTTTTAAAAGAAAGATTTTGAAATAGTAAGATAGCAATGACCAGCTGATAGCAACCATGTTGGGGGGAATTTCGGTGCAGCCGAACTACTAGTACATTAACTTGAGCTTACGAACTTACCTACGAGCATTTGAAACACTGTTCTTTTTGAAGAATTCCATCACAGTTCCATTGCTGCGTGAAGAAAATGTCATGTTCCATAATATTATTCGAATATGCATTGAATTTTTTGAACGGCTGCGGCACTTTTATTTTAGTATATAATTTCAGAGATTATAGGTTTTGTACATAGCAGCTGAAAGAAATTCAATATGTCTGATCTTTCTCATCCAATTCTCAGTGTTCGTTCGTTTAGGAACCACCATCAAGCTATGGTGATGAATATCAGATCCCAGAGGCTGCTTTCTAAAGACCCTGACAGCCTATTTTGTTGTTGTTGTTGTTTGTTGTTGTTGTTACCGTTTTGGTTGTATGATGTATGATTTCTCGACCTCAGTTGACCCTCATGTCAACAAAATACATACATAAAGATCATAAATACATCATATTATTAACGTTTTCATAGCGTATTTTCGACTAAGTGCAGTAGTTTTCTTACTCAAAGTATTGTAAGATCGCCTCTGCAATGCCACTGGGGAATCTCTACACTAGTATATGGACTTAGCAATACATCACTTTCGCTGAATATACACTCAGCTCTGGACAAAATGAATAATAAATCAAATCATCGGTGAATAAGGAAAATTAAACGCCGGGATTTTCTGGGGAGGCGAGAGTAAAGGAAAAGAGGATGGCCCCCCCTAGAGAGGACGCTATTGCGAGAGCTGCGAAGGCAAGAAAGTGAGAAATAGAAGTGCGCCTTTCAGTTTGACTGAACATTCTGTTAATTTCGTCAGAGTTTTTTAACCCAAGAGGAACACTACTAGAGCTATATAGTACATACAAGGAGATCCATGTAAATTTTGATGGAGGCTGCTTTTTGTTGAAAAAAAATCAGGAAGTTCCGTTCCAGTTTTAATTAACAAGATTCAGTTAAGAAAAGTTTTGGCTTAACTTCCGTTCTTCGATTCTGTCTTTCAAGATTTTTATCTATCAAATTGTCTATGGCCAGACCCCTTTTATCGCCATGCAAAAAGTTAATCTTAGCAAAAGCCGTTCATAAAACATTATGTTTCGAATCTCCAGTCATTTTTTCGGCATACTCGTTTCATTTCGAATTCGGAAGCCCCAAAAAGGTGAGAGATTGGGAATTTAGTACTATAATAAAAATTTGAAAACTTCCCTAGCTGCTTCAATTTGTCAAACAATAATCTAAAATTGAGTGTACATGCAGTTCTTCCTTTTTAAGCTATTACAAGCTGAAAATTTACAATTGTACATCTAAGTTGTGACTTTCAGGGGCTTCACCACCGGGGGGACAGGGGGGACCTAGTAAAAGCTATGGGGGACACGCCAATGCTTTGTCCCCCACCCCACCTTGTGACCCGGTATAAGAAATCAATAATTTTGCTTCAGGACGACATAATATAGCGCCTGTGGCGCTAAAATGAGTGTCTGCGGTGCTGAAATGAGTGCCTGCGGCGCTAAAATGATTGCCTGCAGCGCTAAAATGAGTGCCTGTGGCGCTAAAATGAGTGTCTGCGGTGCTGAAATGAGTGCCTGCGGCGCTAAAATGAGTGCCTGCGGTGCTAAAATGAGTGCCTGCGGTGCTAAAATGAGTGCCTGCGGCGCTAAAATGAGTGCCTGCGGCTTTAAAATGAGTGTCTGCGGCGCTTAAATGAGTGCCTGCGGCGCTAAAATGAGTGCCTGCGGCGCTAAAATGAGTGCCTGCGGTGCTAAAATGAGTGCCTGCGGTGTTAAAATGAGTGACTGCGGTGCTAAAATGAGTGCCTGCGGTGCTAAAATGAGTGCCTGTGGCGCTAAAATGAGTGCCTGCGGCGCTAAAATGATTGCCTGCAGCGCTAAAATGAGTGCCTGTGGCGCTAAAATGAGTGCCTCCGACGCTAAAATGAGTGCCTGTGGCGCTAAAATGAGTGCCTGCGGCGCTAAAATGATTGCCTGCAGCGCTAAAATGAGTGCCTGTGGCGCCAAAATGAGTGCCTGCGGCGCTAAAATGAGTGCCTCCGACGCTAAAATGAGTGCCTGTGGCGCTAAAATGAGTGCCTGCGGTGCTAAAATGAGTGCCTGTGGCGCTAAAATGAGTGCCTGCGGCGCTAAAATGAGTGCCTGTGGCGCTAAAATGAGTGCCTGCGGCGCTAAAATGAGTGCCTGCGGCGCTAAAATGAGTGCCTGTGGCGCTAAAATGAGTGCCTGCGGCGCTAAAATGAGTGCCTGCGGCGCTAAAATGAGTGCCTGCGGCGCTAAAATGAGTGCCTCCGACGCTAAAATGAGTGCCTGTGGCGCTAAAATGAGTGCCTGCGGCGCTAAAATGAGTGCCTCCGACGCTAAAATGAGTGCCTGTGGCGCTAAAATGAGTGCCTGCGGCGCTAAAATGAGTGCCTCCGACGCTAAAATGAGTGCCTGTGGCGCTAAAATGAGTGCCTGCGGCGCTAGAATGAGTGCCTGCGGCGCTAAAATGATTGCCTGCGGCGCTAAAATGAGTGCCTGCGGCGCTAAAATGAGTGCCTGCGGCGCTAAAATGATTGCCTGCGGCGCTAAAATGAGTGCCTCCGACGCTAAAATGAGTGCCTGCGGCGCTAAAATGAGTGCCTGCGGCGCTAAAATGATTGCCTGCGGCGCTAAAATGAGTGCCTCCGACGCTAAAATGATTGCCTGTGGCGCTAAAATGAGTGCCTGCGGCGCTAAAATGAGTGCCTGCAGTGCTAAAATGAGTGCCTGCAGTGCTAAAATGAGTGCCTGCAGTGCTAAAATGAGTGCCTGCAGTGCTAAAATGAGTTCCTGCGGCGCTAACATGAGTGCCTGCAGTGCTGAAATGAGTGCCTGTGGCGCTAAAATGAGTGCCTCCGACGCTAAAATGATTGCCTGTGGCGCTAAAATGAGTGCCTGCGGCGCTAAAATGAGTGCCTGCAGTGCTAAAATGAGTGCCTGCAGTGCTAAAATGAGTGCCTGCAGTGCTAAAATGAGTGCCTGCAGTGCTAAAATGAGTTCCTGCGGCGCTAACATGAGTGCCTGCAGTGCTGAAATGAGTGCCTGTGGCGCTAAAATGAGTGTCTGCGGTGCTAAAATGAGTGCCTGCGGCGCTAAAATGAGTGCTTGCGGCGCTTAAATGAGTGCCTGTGGCGCTAAAATGAGTGCCTGCGGCGCTAAAATGAGTGCCTGCGGCGCTAAAATGAGTGCCTGCAAAGCTAAAATGAGTGCCTGCGGCGCTAAAATGAGTGCCTGCAGTGCTAAAATGAGTTCCTGCGGCGCTAACATGAGTGCCTGCAGTGCTAAAATGAGTGCCTGTGGCGCTAAAATGAGTTTCTGCGGTGCTAAAATGAGTGCCTGCGGCGCTAAAATGAGTGCTTGCGGCGCTAAAATGAGTGCCTGTGGCGCTAAAATGAGTGCCTGCGGCGCTAAAATGAGTGCCTGCGGCGCTAAAATGAGTGCCTGCGGCGCTAAAATGAGTGCCTGCGGCGCTAAAATGAGTGCCTGCAGCGCTAAAATGAGTGCCTGCGGCGCTAAAATGAGTGCCTGCGGCGCTAAAATGAGTGCCTGCGGCGCTAAAATGAGTGCCTGCAGCGCTAAAATGAGTGCCTGTGGCGCTAAAATGAGTGCCTGCGGCGCTAAAATGAGTGCCTGCGGTGTTAAAATGAGTGCCTGCGGTGTTAAAATGAGTGCCTGCGGTGTTAAAATAATTGCCTGCAAAGCTAAAATGAGTGCCTGCGGCGCTAAAATGAGTGCCTGCAAAGCTAAAATGAGTGCCTGTGGCGCTAAAATGAGTGCCTGCGGCGCTAAAATGAGTGCCTGCAGCGCTAAAATGAGTGCCTGCGGCGCTAAAATGAGTGCCTGCAGCGCTAAAATGAGTGCCTGCAGCGCTAAAATGAGTGCCTGCGGCGCCAAAATGAGTCCCTGTGGCGCTAAAATGAGCGCTGACAACAGCGATTCTGTTAATAATGTACATGTACATGCATATAATTCTTGGCTTTGTCCCCCTGTCATAAAATCCATTACGACGCCCCTTGCTGGTGACCGACATAACAGCAGAAATTTAGTTTCTAAATTCGGCGTGCTTTACAATTAAGTGGCGTAACTTTCATGGTCCCATATAATATACATGTATATAGCCAATATATACCCAAGTGGGAATTTTAGCCTGGCGGTTAGAGCGTCGGAGTCACGACTGAACAGTCGGGGGTTCGATTCTTGACCCACTTGGAACTATTTGTGTCCTTGAGCATGAAGACACTTAACTCTGCATTGCTTCAGCTTGCACCCAGCTGTAAAATCGGTGCCAGCATTTAATTTGGGTAATAGTTATGGAGATAATACTAGTAATAATTATTACTAAGGACTACTAGACGTAACAGCGTTATAAAAATACACTAATTCAATATGTTTAACAATCTAGAAAGCTTTTGACAACTTAATAATAAGATTTCACTTAATTGCAGTAGTGTAATTTTACATGGGTCAAAACATTTGCGTTCAATTAACAAGCTTTTAATTGCAGTCAACATCAACTAAAGAACAGGTGTGTTAACACTGATTTTTTCACTCAAGCAATTGGTGTGTAGCGATGTTGCTTCAAGAGAACCATAATACGATATTTAAAGTGCTTCTGCAAAAAGTCTACAGAGTATGGTGTGGTATATAACAGGACCATTGGTTCAGTGGGGCAGGATGTGCCCTCGCATAGCGTTGTGTGCAGTGTGGTTGCCGTGAACGAATTGAATCAATACAATTATGGGCTTTATTTGCCATCGGCTGCTAAGTTAAGTCAACTTTACTCTGAACAACTCTCTTCTACGAAGAACCTCTTTCTCTCTGTCTGCTCTCGATCGTTCAATTTTTCGTCTGTATTGACATTTTTAACCAAATTTTACCAAATTTCCTATGTTTCTTAACTTTCTACTAATCAGTAGAGCGAATTGAAAATATTTTAGTTTGGATCGAAACTCGATCTGCAGAAACCGCAAAAGCCTTAATTGCAAAGTTGGTATAATCCTCGCTTAATAAGAGTACATGTAAATCCCTGAAATAATAAACAAGGTGTATGCATGTAGCAATCTGCTTTTATCTAATGCATGCGCGTAGAGCGAAAAATGCTGCTTCCGCTTGTGCATGTTAAACTTTAAAAATTTGTTTATCTGCTGTTGGTCATTACTTTTTAAACTACTTTGTTTTGATAAGTGGATTTTTCTGATAATTTTTTTATTTTTATTAATACCCGAATCTAAATAAAGTACAATTGACATATAAACAAACAGTGCTATATACAGTTTATTTACGTTATGAGTATCGAGATACACGCATGTAGTCCAAGTAGTGAAAAGTTACAGTGATAAAAAATAAAATAAAACTTTGCTGCATTCGTGTACGGAAAATCATTAAAACAAAATAATAAAACAATATTTTCGGTACTAAATTTTGTTTCGGTGTATTTCTTATTTTCTGGTACCATCATGCAGCTAATACCCTAAATGTAAAAGAACCGTGACATGTACATATAGAATTATAATCTGAGTTGTAGAAAAAACATTATTAGGTAAAGAACATTTCAACATTTGACAGTTATATATGTTAGCTCGAAACTTTTACAGTCAATGGCTTGATACGCATACAGTTTTTAAGGTGTGCTATTTTGTCATTAATAAATGTGAATCAATATTTGATCGTCGTCCCTTGCCACACGTCTTAAAATATTGAAATGCGATAATTAGCTAGTTTTTTAAAATCGGGAATAGGTTCATTAACAAACCTTGAGTTAATCGTGAGTTTCGACGCCCATATGCAGATAAACAAAAAACCCGGCACAAAAATGAACGTTATAACGACCAACTTAGAAACATGAAAATTAAAGAACTAAATCACTTACTGCGGACAGCTGCATTTATCAAAACCGATTTGAACTTTAACGCTGATGATACATACATGTAGTGAAGGATATGCATTCTTTTGATTGGAATTCTTCTTTTAAATCTTTTGGGGAAACTGCTAGGGTTTTTACAAGATATGGAGCTAGACTACAATTAATATCAAAAGGAACAATATGTGTGCTGCAGACGCAAAATGTTCTGTATTTAAATACGGGAATTGGAATGAAGAAACTGATACAATGTTCAATAACGATTCAGTACTGTACATGCAGTTTTAACCCGCATAGAGAATATTTTTGTGTCAATTACACATCTGAAACGCTTAGAAAGATTTTTTCAGTTTTGATTGTCGAAACTTCAGTTGAATTAATACAATATCAAATATTAGATTTGATTAGATTGGAAGCCACACAGTTTTCAAGGTGCATGTGGTTGTGTCAGCGGTGCATGGTTTCTTATCAAGTTTTTACCATGCTTGTTGATAATTTGTCTGTGCTTGGCTGTGTCTCACTCCAATGCAGTTGATGTAAAAAATAATTACTGACGGTCATTCCGGTTTGATCTTTTCGAGCGTTTCATCGTGATACACCTGGCTGATCTACGTCTGCACCTGCCTGAAGATGGCCTCCCTAGCTGGCATCGGCAGGTGTCTGGCCGAGAGTCCGGCCACGTGTCTCAATCTGTCAGGCTTGCGCGCCATCAGGTCGGCCGATTTGCGCAAAAATCTCCGATTTGTGAGGGCGATAATCACAAAGTTGAAGTAGGAATCGGCTATGATGAATAGATTGCCAACAACTCGACTGATCACCACCTTGGCTGTCTCCTCGCCCGAGTCTAGCGCGGCCAGAACCGTAGTCGGAACCTCGCACTGGGCAAAAATCAGAGCGACTAGCATCACGCGCAGCACCGCCCTGGCTGAGACCTGCGGTCCACCGTTGCCGTTTCCGCTGACGCTCTCGACGGCGCTGCTGTCGCCGCGAGTGATGACGCCGCGAACTCTCTGCGACAGTGACAACCTGCGCAATTGGCTGCCGCCCCCTCCGCCGCTGCTACCGCTTGGAGCTGTCAAATCGTCAGCTGTCAACAAGTGATGACCGGCTTTGTGACGCAACAGCCTCCAAGAGATCACTAGGGAGATGGTGAAAGCTAGACTGGCTGGTACAGGACCTTGCAGAGCGAATATCACAGCATGAATTGTGTCGTGATTGTTCGACAGCAGCTGGATGTAGTGCGGAATCAGGTCCGTTCTCACGTAGATGTTGACTGCTTCGGCTGAGAATCTGGTTGGGATTTGAAGGCGTTTAAGGAGGCTGTTGGCTAGTTTGTTGAGTTTAATGATACAGAAAAACCTGAATTTCTATTCTTGATGCTTTGAAGATGGCTCGATACTTGTCATAAGCTCTCGCTAGCTAAATCCTTGATTTCTTACAGACTTGAAGTTTGCCAGAAAGCAAATTTTCTTATTTTTCTTTCACCTTAGCAGAACGGTACCGAGATTGCATGAGCAGCTCATTAACGATAATTTAAACCAGGGGGCTCGCTATGGTTTTCATGGTGGGGGAAGGGGGAAGCCAAGAATTCGACATGTACAGACATGAATAAATTCAAACATCCACATTATTTTCAGAATCCGTGTTGTCAGCTCTTATTTAGCGAAGGCATTCATTTTGGCGCCGCAGGCACTCATTTTAGCACTGCAGGCACTCATTTTAGCACTGCAGGCACTTATTTTAGCACCGCAGGCACTCATTTTAGCACTGCAGGCACTCATTTTAGAACTGCGGGCACTCATTTTAGCACTGCAGGCACTCATTTTAGCACTGCAGGCACTCATTTTAGCGCCGCAGGCACTCATTTTAGCGCCGCAGACACTCATTTTAGCGCCGCAGTCACTCATTTTAGCGCCGCAGGCACTCATTTTAGCTCCGCAGGCACTCATTTTAGCGCCGCAGGCACTCATTTTAGCTCCGCAGGCACTCATTTTAGCGCCACAGGCACTCATTTTAGCTCCGCAGGCACTCATTTTAGCGCTGCAGGCACTCATTTTAGCACCACAGGCACTCATTTTAGCACCACAGGCACTCATTTTAGCGCCGCAGGCACTCATTTTAGCACCACAGGCACTCATTTTAGCGCCGCAGGTACTCATTTTAGCGCCACAGGCACTCATTTTAGAACTGCGGGCACTCATTTTAGCACTGCAGGCACTCATTTTAGCGCCGCAGACACTCATTTTAGCGCCGCAGGCACTCATTTTAGCGCCGCAGGCACTTACTTTTTGGCGCCCTGAATCAAAATTATTTATTTTTATACCGGGTCCCAAGTTGGAGTGTGGGGAGGTCGACAAAGCATTGGTATGTCCCCCATAGCTTTTACTGGGGAGTACATGTCCCCCTGTCCCCCCGTGGTGACGCCCCTGGTTTAAACTGCAGCCAAAAAACACACGACCCACTACATGTGAAAAGATCCACTAACTCCGCTCGTAGCTGAAGGAGAGCTCAAATAAACAAGAATTATTAACGTCTGTTGAAAAACATGCCACTTAGAATTTAGGTGACACTTGTGGTTTGGATCCAATTAATTACACAATAATGCCCACGTGTTGTACGGCAAAATTCTAGTCAGATTAACAAATCTTGTTTTACGATTGCTAAAGCGCTACAGAAATTTCTGACCTCATTGTGTTTGCGGCCTCACGAAAATATATTGATTCATGCGACCATTGATCTGTGGGTCTGCCAGGGCAAACTGCCAACTTTTTGGGAGTCTTCCCATTTCCTATCTACTTCTTGGGGCTAAAAAAGGAATTAAGGAACAAGTTAAATCAATTGCATGGTGGATTGACTGGGAAGGATTAGTCTTGCAGCCATATATTGTATTGTATTGTATTGCCTTCTCTGTATTCAACCGATTTTCCCATAAAGAAAAAGGGATCTAATGTATTTCTAAGAAAATCCGCTTAGTCTCAAGAACCTCCTTCGTTCTTCCTACACCCACACATAAGTTGAAATTTTGTTTTAATTATTTCGCATTGAATGTGGATCAGTCTTAGAGGACGAAATTCTTCAAAAAATCTGCAATGATCGAAGAGTTTTTTCTGACGTCAGTCACTGCAAACCAAATGCTTTGAAGTTCTGTTCTGTAAAGTGCAATTTGCTGCGGTTTGACAATAAAAGTTTTTCCCACTTGACACTTCTAGCGATCTGCTGACGTGTATCAAAGCAAGCAGCGCAGCGGTAGGCAACACACGTCATCGCAAAAACTGTCAATCTGTCATAACAATGCATTTGGTTACTTGCTAGGTTTAGATTTAAGCCATGAAGCCCTGAAATTTGTACACGCAATTACGATCAGCTTCAAGCATTGAAGTACTTTTACCTGACGGAAAATTTCTTCTATGATCAGGCTATGATCAATATCATACTCAAGCAGGCCTGCTCTTACCGGATGCAGTTAGGCACCAGAGCGAAAATGTAACAGGCGGCAAAGGCGGTCCTGGCTTTGGCGGCTGTCAAGGTGACCCTCGACCGCATCGGCGAAGCGATGGCCACCAAAGTGAGCGTGGTCTTGACCACAATGCAGTAGTTTCTAGCGAACAGCAGGTAGTTTGTCGAATAGAAAGCCACTAGCAGAGGAATTGGAAAGTACTTTCCGCCCTTTGAAACGCTGGACAGACTGCTGGTTGTAGTAGCATTTTCGGTAGCATCTTTGATGCTGAACAACGAACTGGACAGGTTGGTGGTGGCATTAATCTGCAGCAGCTGATCGATGCTGCCATCCAAACAGGCGGCTCGACTCTCGGCAATGTTCGCCAGCTTCAAGCTTAAACAGGCGCCGCTGCTCAGGCAGACGAGCATCTCCGTGATGACGATGGTTAGGAATCCCGTAACGCTGTTGGAATCGGATTTCAAACGGTGAAACACGAATGCTGAGAATGCGAATGCCAGGCCAGCTAAGAAGGTGAAGGGAGCCACGACGATGTAGGGGTAGTACTCAATGTCCAGCAGCCGGCAGAAATGCTCCGCCGAGTTCGGAGCCATCCCGTGCGATTGGGGTTGTTGCTGACCGCGGGAACGACGAGTTGTTGAGGCACCTGTCAGGTAATGGATTTTGAACACCTTGAGAAGTATGAAAGATCTATCCTTCCCCAAAGATCTAGCCTTAGAGAGAATTTTTTCTACAATTGATTGAGACTATCGATTGTTTTTGCAGGGAGCACCCGATGTCTGTGCAGGGAGCACCCGATGTTTAAGCAGGGAGCACCCGATGTTTCTATAGGGAGCACCCGATGTTTTTGCAGGGAACCTACAAGATTTTCAGATTTACGGAGGCCTTGTTATTGTCTATACTTTACTAAATATTCGTATACCGGAGCTAACGGAGTGCCCGTGAAAACTCATTCAGTCAACAGTAAAAGTGCAGTCCGTCGCTCCGTTTGCATCCGCCCCCCATCCAACCCCAGTTGGAGAAAATCCCAGCTTAATTAATCATCTCTAAAGGAAGAATGTTGAAAATAGAAAAGCAACATGTTTTCCTGGGTTCGCCCTTGTCCCTCTTTACCTCCTGTTTTCGAATCGCATGTCAGACTAACAAAACTAAAAGCAATATATCAGCAGCTTTGCTAAATTTTATATACGTTGTAGCTACGGAGCCAAATGCGTAAAGTGAGTTGCTGGGTTGTTTTGGTGTCTGATTGTGAGCGAGGCAACCCAGGGCGGGGGAGCCTGCGCCTTCACTCGAATTAATCCCAGGCAGCTTATCTTGCCGCGTATCAAACAAAATGAGTAGTCCATCACTTGGCCTCCCGCGTCTACCAAGTCCGATTCTTGAGCCGCCTCCTGCAACCTTCTTTCTTTATTTCTTTCTTTCTTTCATTCCATCTCTCTTCTCTTTCGCACTTTTGCTGTTTACCAGCGCAAACCGCAGAGCTCCCATTCAATTTTCATTTCCCCTAGAATTGCACACAGAAGACATGCCAACCCGGACATTGGGATAGTTTAATGCGCCGAAGTAATGTAATATAATAGTGTAATAAAATTGATTTCTAAGAAATGTTCTCAAAGCTTCAACAGAAAAAATTGTGCGATAGAAACAATTTTGGGATGAGGTTGATAAAATTTGATTGCTTCTGTGCTTTTTATGGACAAAGCATACAGCTTGAGATTGGGAGAGGCTTAGCGTTAATAGAAGGGTGAGCTTGAGGGTGAGTGGGAGAGTGAGTAGGAGGGTGAGAAGAAGGGTGAAAGGGAAGATAACAAGGAGGTTGACAAGGGGGTGACAAGGAGGGTGACAAGGGGGTGACAAGGAGGGTGACAAGGAGGGTGACAAGGAGGGTGACAAGGGGGTGACAAGGAGGGTGACAAGGAGGGTGACAAGGAGGGTGACAAGGAGGGTGACAAGGAGGGTGACAAGGAGGGTGACAAGGAGGGTGACAAGGAGGGCGACAAGGAGATTGAGAAGGAAGCTGACGTCCAGGGTGCGAAGGAGGTGGAGAGGCAGGGAGAGAGGGAAGATGAGACGCAGGGTGAGAGGGAAGATGAGAGGCAGGGTGAAAGGAAAGATGAGAGGCAGGGTGAGAGGGAAGATGAGAGGCAGGGTGAGAGGGAATATGAGAGGCAGGAAGAGAGGGAAGATGAGAGGCAGGGTGAGAGGGAAGATGAGAGGCAGGGTGAGAGGGAAGATGAGAGGCAGGGTGAGACGGAAGATGAGAGGCAGGGTGAGAGGGATGATGAGAGGCATGGTGAGACGGAAGATGAGAGGCAGGGTGAGAGGGAAGAGGAGAGGCAGGGTGAGACGGAAGAGGAGAGGCAGGGTGAGACGGAAGATGAGAGGCAGGGTGAGACGGAAGATGAGAGGCAGGGTGAGAGGGAAGATGAGAGGCAGGGTGAAAGGAAAGATGAGAGGCAGGGTGAGAGGGAAGATGAGAGGCAGGGTGAGAGGGAATATGAGAGGCAGGAAGAGAGGGAAGATGAGAGGCAGGGTGAAAGGAAAGATGAGAGGCAGGGTGAGAGGGAAGATGAGAGGCAGGGTGAGACGGAAGATGAGAGGCAGGGTGAGAGGGATGATGAGAGGCATGGTGAGACGGAAGATGAGAGGCAGGGTGAGAGGGAAGAGGAGAGACAGGGTGAGACGGAAGAGGAGAGGCAGGGTGAGACGGAAGATGAGAGGCAGGGTGAGACGGAAGATGAGAGGCAGGGTGAGAGGGAAGATGAGAGGCAGGGAGATAAGGGAAGATGAGAGGCAGGGTGAGAGGGAAGATGAGAGGCAGGGAGATAAGGGAAGATGAGAGGCAGGGTGAGACGGAAGATGAGAGGCAGGGAGAGAAGGGAGAGACACACAGGAAGGAAGCAGTGGAGCTGCAAAATGTCCAGCAGAAGCGTTGCCCCTCTGGAGCAGGCCGCAATCAAGCAGACAAGCGCCTAGTTGGCAGGATACTTGAATTCGCACTCGAGTGTGACTGATCTAATTTAATCGCAAGCTCTATATTTATATCGCAACTTGAGGCTGACCGATAAAGTAAGAGAGTAGAGACGGAGCGAACGCTCGAACAAGACCAGAGTGAGTTCCACTGCGTGCAGTTGAGCGTAATAAGAATTATTAGTGGCGCAGATGCTTTGCTATGCTGTGCGTTTCTCGTTTCTCATGCTGCATGCTAAGGATTTCCCCTTCCGGTTGTGCAGACTTGGCTTCGCATTCGGTCTTCACATCGACAGCTTCAGCCTATACGCTCGTACTAAATGGGGGGTTGGCCGCTGCCGTCACATGCGCCATAGTTTTATGACCTCAAAGTGAAATTCCTGGAGACAGCCGCAGGACGGAGGCTGCATGGCTACCTGTGGGGGCCAGGGATCGAAAATGCACATGCCAATGCGACCCTGGAACCCGTCTGCGCCTACATGTCTGTCTGTTTGATTGTAAAAAAATGTTCCAAGGCAGCTATTCGCTATAGAGCCATGGAGTTCTGCAATGGAAACTTGGATTGGAAACTAGCCGCAGGGACTACTATAGGTATTGAATTGCGATGGACACTCTATATGGACAGATATTCCATTGATACATTTTTTCATATTTGCCAAAGTAGATCCAAGTGTATCCAAGCAACGTTGCGTCGAAATTCTGAGGGTATGAGTGCGTGTCTTGTACGTGCTCAGGAGAATCGCCGTCAGCACTGGTAGTGGGACGATGTCGCTTAAAAAAAACGCTTAAAAACCCACTTCCGATTCACCAGAAGCATCAAACTTTCAACACCGGATAAAAAGTTCTCAGTGCTCGTTGAATCGCCACTTTAGCGACTTGGTAAGACTGTGGCCGTGCGTGATGCGATGAAGATGACGCTTAGAAGAGACTGAGTGAAGAGCGAAGTTCAGTTGATTAATTCTGGTCCGGAGGGTTTTCTAAAGAGAAAGAAAAGACGCAGACAACGCGGCGGTAGCGTGAGTCTCGGACAAGTAAGCTGATCCCGGGAGACCGCCTGGACTTCCCGTCCGTGTCTCTGATGGATTCAGAAGACAAGGTTGAGTAACATGATTAAACTTGACGCCTTACACGCTCAGTGTCGAGTGTGTCTTTATTTTCTTACATAGGGCGATCAAAAATAGAAGACTTGCTCAAGTTGATTGAACTCCGACTGAGTGTTTTCGGGACCCGCTAATCACGCAAGCCATTAAGTTTTGTTGGCTTGTTGTTTCCGTTCGAAGTCAAAGGATTTAGAGCTAGAGAGAAAGAGTAGGGTAGGGATTAAAGAAATGGGAATACAAGAAGGGGAGCATTGGATTAGGGATAATAACGGTTCCAGAGAGTACCTTAATTAATGTAAACAAAGACGAAACATCAACATCGACCTGTCTCAAAATAGGCCCCGGCAACTGTCTGAGTATCAATATACAGTCAAAATTGTCAGAAAAAGTCGCCAAAGTGGCCGAAAAAGTGTCAGAAGATCGAGAGTGGCGAGGGGACACGATGTCAAATTATGCACCAAAAAGTCTCAGAGAGGTGCCAAAAATGTGTCAGAAAATGTGCCAAAATGAGTCAGAAGAAGCGTCAAAAGTGTATCAGAAGAAGCGTCAAAAATTGTCAGAAGAAGCGCCAAAAATGTGTCAGAAAATGTGCCAAAAGTGTGTCAGAAGAAGCGTCAAAAGTGTGTCAGAAGAAGCGCCAAAAGTGTGTCAGAAGAAGCGCCAAAAGTGTATCAGAAGAAGCGTCAAAAGTATGTCAGAAGAAGCGTCAAAAATGTGTCAGAAGAAGCGCCAAAAGTGTGTCAGAAGAAGCGTCAAAAGTGTGTCAGAAGAAGCGCCAAAAGTGAGTCAGAAGAAGCGTCAAAAGTGTATTAGAAGAAGCGTCAAAAATTGTCAGAAGAAGCGCCAAAAATGTGTCAGAAGAAGCGCCAAAAGTGTGTCAGAAGAAGCGTCAAAAGTGTATCAGAAGAAGCGTCAAAAGTGTCAGAAGAAGCGTCAAAAGTGTGTCAGAAGAAGCGTCAAAAGTGTGTCAGAAAAAGCGCCAAAAATTTGTCAGAAAAGATGCTAAAAGTGTGTCAGAAGAAGCGCCAAAAATGTATCAGAAAATATCCCGAAATTTGTCAGACAAGACGCAGAAATCAGTCATCAACAGAGACGCAAAATTAAGCCAAATGAGTATGATAAAACAAATAAAGTAATACGTTGTCAATAAGAGAATTTTTCACAACTCACTTGAATAGTTGATCGTCAATAGTCGGAATAACTCCGTCAAGATAGAGACAAAAATTCCTTCTCAGATATAAAGTTACGATTGAATTTGAGTCCAATATGAGCAAATGAGAGCACTGATTGGGAATCAGTGGACTGTAGCAGCGGCGGCAGCAGTGGACACCGGTTCCTGCTAGTTGTATCCGGGGGGCAGAAGCACTCGACCAGTTGCAGAGCTCGCCTCATTGGCTGACTGTCAGCCCTGCGCTAAGCTTCGTCCCTTTGGCTGAATAACTAAACTATTTCTAAACCTAGTCTGCAGCCACACTTGCTGCTCTAAAGCTGATCTACAACAGAAACGTGAATTAGTCTAAAATAATCGGGAAATGTGTACATCGGACATTTGGGAATGACTCATGCCTACTTACGCTTGGATTACGGTACTAAATTTAGATATAGAGAGGCATTAATCATTGTTAGCGACAATGAGTCAGCAATCATAACAACTCAATATAGGCAGACAATATTCATTATGAGTCACTAGATAAAGACAGACAATAATCATCACGAGTCACTAGATAGAGACAGACAATAATCATCATGAGCCTCTATATAAAGACAGACAATAATCATCATGAGTCACTGGATAGAGTGACAATAATCATCATGAGTCACTAGATAGAGACAGACAATAATCATCATGAGTCACTAGATAGAGACAGACACTAATCATCATGAGTCACTAGATAGAGTGACAATAATCATCATGAATATATACTAAAAAGAAGTCAATATTCAGTACTAGTGAATTATCACTGTATTGAATAGTTCTTGCTCCCCTAGTAGCAGAAAAATTGCCTCAGCCGGCAAGCAGCTGCTAGTTGGGATCTCAGAAGACGCGCTTGAATATTCTTTATGCATAATTCAGCCTACAGTCAGATTAGGTTGTGCGTGGCTGCGGCAGAAAGTCGCAGAAATCCAAACAGCTGAAGAAAATTACGCCTTGCACTTGCCAGTTGATCGCTCTATACCAGATACATATTATTCTATTTGCTCACAGCGGTGCCTGGACACTCGGGATGATGGCTCTCCCCGATCGGTAACGAGGCAAACGCAGAGTTTTTTTGCAATCTATATTTATCCCCTCTGAGAGCAGTTGAATTTCTTGAGTTGAGAAATCAGTTTAAGCCTCACACAAGATAAAGACGCCTCATCAAGGCTCCTCGGATCCGGGATGAGCTTGTATAAAAATGAAATTTGTGTCTTTCCTTCGCCAATCGGGATCAGCAATCTTCAGTTCTCTGGGGATAACAGAAGAGACCCGGTATATTTTGCTAGCACAATTTCTGTTTCAGCAACAGAATATTAATGCTCACAAGGATCTGGAGCTGTTGGGGTCCTTCTCGGGTTCATATCCTGTTGGATATGATGAAGCTTTGATGCTGTGTACTTTTACGCTCGTTTGCTATGTATTTAAGGTTATTATGTATGATTCTACGAGCCACGTTATTAATTAACAAATGTATAAAAAACTAATAAATTTTTGTAAAACTAATGGTCACACTAACGGTGAGGAGAAAAAGAGGAGACTAAGAGGGAGAGACGGAGAGAGGGAGAAAGGGAGGAGAGGGAGAGTGAGAGTGGGAGAGAAAGAGAGAGAGAGGGAGGAGAGGGAGAGAAGGAGGGAGAGAGGGGGAAGGAAGGAGAGAGAGGCAGGGAGAGAAGGAGAGCAAGAGGAGAGAGGGAAAGAGAGAGAGGCAGGGAGAGAAGGAGAGCAAGAGGAGAGAGAGGGAGAGAGAGGCAGGGAGAGAAGGAGAGCAAGAGGAGAGAGGGAGAGAGAGAGGCAGGGAGAGAAGGAGAGTGAGAAAGAGGGAGAGGCAGAGACAGGGAGAGGAGGAGAGGGGTGGAGAGAGAGGAAGAGGTAGATATAGAGAGATGGAGCGGGAGTCGGTGGAGAGGAGGCCACAGGCAGGAGCGAACAGGTAAACAGACCAGTTTAGTAGTGCCAATCGAATAAATCCCGGCGGGCAGCCGCCCTCACTTCCAATTAGTCGGTGGGAAAATCTACGAAAAAATCTTAAAATTGAACTTTCCATTCCCTTGGCTTTACGCCGAATCCCATACCAACTAGTAATTAATTTCCACATCTTACGTTTAGCATAATCATCGGGGATTCTGGCTCGCGCAAAGGCATGCCCCATCAATAATTAATAGCAGCTTACATTAGTGCAGCGGGAGTCCGTGCACTTACTGCCCAGCAACAGTCATAAACATTAAAGCGGCCGAGTCATGGGATGGGTTGAAGGCTGAGAGGGAATCTATATTTTCACGGTCTCAGATAGATAAGAGTTCAGCGGGGATCCTTCGAAGGCTTCTCTGAGTTTGACTATAATACTCTCAATAATTATTATAACTAGTAAATAATATTTGAGAAGATGCTTAGAAGCTGCTTCAATCGATAAATAATATTCGGTAGTAAAGCGAAAAAAGATCATTTGGAAGTGTCTGGGGTTTATCTGAGGGTTTTGAATAGGTGTGGGGTTTATCTGAGGGTTTTGAATGGGTGTGGGGTTTATCTGAGGGTTTTGAATGGGTGTGGGGTTTATCTGAGGGTTTTGAATGGGTGTGGGGTTTATCTGAGGTTTTTGAATAGGTGTGGGGTTTATCTGAGGGGTTTTGAATGGGTGTGGGGGGTTATCTGAGGTTTTTGAATAGGTGTGGGGTTTATCTGAGGGTTTTGAATGGGTGTGGGGTTTATCTGAGGGTTTTGAATAGGTGTGGGGTTTATCTGAGGGCTTTGAATCGGTGTTGGGTTTATCTGAGGGTTTTGAATGGGTGTGGGGTTTATCTGAGGGTTTTGAATGGGTGTGGGGTTTATCTGAGGGTTTTGAATGGGTGTGGGGTTTATCTGAGGGTTTTGAATGGGTGTGGGGTTTATCTGAGGGTTTTGAATGGGTGTGGGGTTTATCTGAGGTTTTTGAATAGGTGTGGGGTTTATCTGAGGGGTTTTGAATGGGTGTGGGGGGTTATCTGAGGTTTTTGAATAGGTGTGGGGTTTATCTGAGGGTTTTGAATGGGTGTGGGGTTTATCTGAGGGTTTTGAATAGGTGTGGGGTTTATCTGAGGGCTTTGAATCGGTGTTGGGTTTATCTGAGGGTTTTGAATGGGTGTGGGGTTTATCTGAGGGTTTTGAATGGGTGTGGGGTTTATCTGAGGGTTTTGAATGGGTGTGGGGTTTATCTGAGGGTTTTAAATAGGTGTAGGTTTATCTGAGGGTTTTGAATAGGTGTGGGGTTTATCTGAGGGTTTTGAATAGGTGTGGGGTTTATCTGAGGGTTTTGAAAGAGTGTGGGGTTTATCTGAGGGTTTTGAATAGGTGTGGGGTTTATCTGAGGGTTTTGAATTGGTGTGGGGGTTATCTGAGGTTTTTGAATAGGTGTGGGGTTTATCTGAGGGTTTCAAATGGGTGTGGGGTTTATCTGAGGGTTTCAAGTGGGTGTGGGGTTTATATGAGGGTTTGGAGCTTTTCGGGTCAGCAATTGATACTTTAAGCTTTGCTTGTCCAAAAAAGAACAAGAAGGATTCGAAGCTCAGATAATGAAGTTAATCCTTGAGCTTCTTGGCTCAGCTGTTTCGCTCTCAGAAAATTGATTAATTTGACATTTGTTTGGAAATTATTCTATTTGAATAAATTTTTGGGATAACTTTGGAATTCATGGACTTATATGTAACTCAAATTTCGTTCAGGCAACGAGCGTTCCCAGCTGAGAAATGACTATAGAATCTTTTAATAATTTAAAGATCATAGATATAAATCTTGTAGATCTTCGCTAGATATCTTGCAGATTTCAGTTATATATCTTATAGATCTCAGCCTGATATATTATAGATCTCAGCTATATATCTTATAGATCTCAGCCTGATATCTTATAGATCTTAGCTAGTTATCTTATAGATCTCACTTAGATATCTTATAAATCTCATCTAGATTATCTTACAGACCTCAACTATAGATATCTTGCAGTTTTCATGCAGTTAGAGAAGCCGGAAAAGTACAGGAACAGTTTTAAAAATTCCGGGCGTAAAGTCGGTTTCTTTCTATGAAAATGGGCGCAAGACTTCCAGATAAAAGGCGCGCACCGACAAACGAGTAAGACGCACTCTGTTAAACAGAGATTAGGCTGACCTCGAGACCAAAGTCTAATCATATCGCATGAGATCTTGCATGGGTTTATCTAGCTCACAGCTCACAGCCCACAGGTAGTACCTGGCAGTTCTGATCTTGATAGCGCGGGTCGCTTACTCGACTCGCAAACTCCCTTACTCACGATTTAGTAAAATCTGCAACACTTCTGCTTTTGTAGAAGAATTCGAATTTTTTATAGTTCGGTTTCGAGTTTTGCGATTAGAGATAAGGAAAATTGCTGCTCAAGGTATGCATAGTGGGTCAGGTTGACTCGATTGGAAATAATAATGTCGTCAAGGGGTTATATAAACGGTTATTACAATGCAAACAAGAAGCAAAGCTTGTCCAGGTAAAGACACGACAACTCATCCATGTCTGCAGACAACTTGCCAGAAGATTCACTTCGATTGAACCCGAATCAGTACGGGTCTGTTCAGTCAGGGAATGAGTAAGTTGCCTAGGTGGTCTGTTGATGACTGGTAGCACCACCAGACAGGGCCAGCACCAGTAACAGCACCAACATCTACAGTACAACAAAAAACCCACGACATCTACATCTACAACAACACCCACAAGACCAAAATCTACAACAACAACAGCCACAACGCCGACATCCACAGCAACAACACCAAAAACATCTACAAAATCACCCACAGCCCTAACATCCACAGCACCAACATTCATAAAACAACACCCACAAGACAAACATCCGAACAAAAACACCCACAAGACCGAAAATTACAACAACACCCACAACAGCACCAACAATACCACCACCGACAACAACATGTCTAACAAAGTTTAAAGTCTAAAATCAGAGAGCGCGCCACAGTTTTTCGTCAGTCAACAAAAAAATGACATAAAACACGCCAAAAAAACTTTCTCCGCAGCGGTGCTACACGTCATTCGTGGCCGGGCTCGCAGCCGGCTCGCGGCGGGCCACTGTCGTTGCCAACAAGATTCGGCCAGAGATTCTTCCCACTGGGCTACTGGAAAGAATTTCGCGCACTTTCCAAACTGCATTTGCCAGCATTTCTTACCTGCTTCTTCCAGGTGTTCCTGCAGACAATCAGCGTGATCATGTGCGGCCACCTGTCCAAGGAGCAGCTGGATGCGGCCGCTCTAGCCTGCACTCTCATCAACGTGGCTGGCATGGGAATCGGCCTGGGCCTGTCAACCGGCTGCGACACCTACTTCGCCCAGACCTACGGCAGCGCCTACAAAAAACGAGTCGGTATCTACCTGCAACGCAGTCTGATCGTTATGTACATGTTTCTGGTTCCTGTGTACTGCTTGCACCTGCACATGAAACCGCTGTTGCTACTGTTAGGCCAGGACCCAGTGGTCAGCGATATGGCCTCGCACTACATCCTGATCTTCATGCCGGGCGTGTTCTTTGACTACACATTCCTAGTGCTGGCCCGGTACATGCAGACCCAGAACCGGGTGACTCCGCCGCTCATCTGCGCCTTCATCGGCAACTTGTTCAACGCGGTGTCCCAGTACGTGGCTATCTACGTGCTGGGCTATCAGTACGAGGCGTCGGCTGCCTGCCAGGCTGCGTCCTTGATGGTGATGTGCGCCAGCCTCATCATCTACATCCGCGTGTCGGGAGTCTATAAGGAAACCTGGGACGGCTGGACCCTGGAGGCTCTCTACGATATTAAAGGATTTGTTCGGCTGGCGGTGCCGGGACTCTTGCTGGTTGCTTTGGAGGAATTCTGTTATGAGGTGAGCCTGCGCAAACCCCCGAGAGTCTTTTAGGACGTCATTTGTGATGTGTTGCAACTCATAAAGTTTCTAAACTTTGTCAAACAAAGATCGAAATCTGATTGTTTGGGTCCTCGTTGTACAATCACCATTGAGTATGCAAGCTACATACTACTACATTTAGCAACTACATTACTACAAGTAGGTAAATAAGTAATTCACAGAGCTGTTACAGCAGCAATTCCTGTCAAATTTGCTGCGGCAACCTTGGGCAGCCTGCACAGAACTGTGTTCTTCAAGACGAACAACACTGCACTACATCGTTCCAGATATGTCTCCAGAACCCCTCCGAGCATGTCTGAGACTTTGTAAAGACTTCGAAAAGTTCAGCAAGGGTGCCCGAATGCCAGAATACATCTGAATCCAGTTGCGACTGGGGGTTCTGAATGCCTGCTGGTGATCAGCTGGTGATCAGGATGTCACGGCGGCGGCAAGTTGACAGAACTTTTGCATGCTCGTGATTCATGCACACTGAATCTCGCATTAAAGACATGCGTGTAAATGTATGGCCGGGCGTCGTAGTCTTCGTGGTCTGGCAATGATTTGGGGCTAAAATGGAATCTCGGCTTGGCTCTGCTCGTGCAATAAACGTTCTCGTGGCCCAACCCCCAAGGCACAGTGAAGTGTACATGCCTAACGATAAATAAAGTTCGAGCAGCTGTACACTCCTGTGTGAGTGTGTGCCTGTGCGTATGACTGCGTACGTATCCGCGCGCTTGTGTGCCTGCTCAGGGGAGTCGGCGGAATGGGCAGTAATGCCTCTCGCCGGTTGTGTTTGACAATGGTATATCCTTCTGCATCTTCTGCATCCCGACTGCAGAAAAGTGCATTGACTAGTGTTTCCACATAGGCGGTTTCCACATTTATAATTATAAATTAAAAATTAATCATTTAATAATTAATAATTGGGTGAGTTCGAGAGTAAGTTCGGGGGGCATGTTGCTGATTCCTTTACCGACAGTGTAGTACGAGCGTAACCCGAGGGCACACGTTTGCATGTATTGTATGATCCACACTATACTATGGTATCTAAATGTACATGTGCTTCAATTTTTCTCCCTCAGGTCGGCACCTTCATCGCTGGCAGCATCAGCACATTGCAACTGGCCTCTCAGGGCATTCTCTTCCAGTGCGGCGTTCTATCCTACATGGTCTCCCTGGGCATGTCAATCTCCGTGAACATCCGCGTCGGGCAGCACATCGGGGCCAGACAGGTGGAGAAAGCGAAGCACACGTACAGAGTGGCAGTCACCATGATTCTGACTACGTCAACGATACTGTGCATCGTGTTCGCCACCTGCCAGAAGCAAGTTGCCAGCCTGTTTACAAGCGACCCGATGGTTCTGGAGGCCACCGGAGAGATCCTCACCGTCTACGCCCCGTTCGCGTACGCCGACGGTTTGTCCGCCACGGCATCCGGTGTGCTGAAGGGCAGCGGCCGTCAGCTTATTGGTGCGATTGTCAACATTGTCGCGTACTACCTGGTGGCTCTGCCCATCGGCATCCCGCTGAGTCTGCTCACCCCGATGCAGATCAGCGGCTTCTGGGTCGGCCTTCTCATCGGTTTAACAGGCGAGACCTTCGTGTTCTGGCTGATCATCTGGCGCACCAACTGGCACAAGGAGGTCCGCGCAGCGGCCGGTCGAATCACCGGGCAGAGGGCCAACTCGACTCTGTCGGCCAGGTCGCCTCTGATTGCCGATGAGCAGCCCGCAGTGGACTCTGAGCAAGCCATCCTGCCGCCCAGGCCGCGTCGCATCCGTCGCGAGTCTCGCGTCTATTCTGGGCCCTACGACAGCGCCATCGAGTTCGACCCGGGCCGGCCACCGAAGCTGGGGCCTCTCCGGCCGGTGCTGATCCGCCAGGGCCTGATCTGGTTCTGCCTGCTGCTGGTTCTGTCAGCTGCAGCTGTTGCCAGGTCCTATCAGGACCAGTACCTGCCAGTGCACTGGCGCCGGCTGTGCATAATGCAGAGCCAATTGAACAACTCCATGGATGTATCACCTGGTGCCAACCTTACCTATTGCTGATCTGGGTGGCGGTGGTAATAAGCTAGACCAGCTTGAAAATTTAACCAATTTACCTGCAACTGAAACAAATTTCATGTCTTATTCATGTTTTCATGCCAAAACGCATGGTAATTGCTAGAATTATATAGCCTGATAAAGTTCGTCAGTCGTAATTCTTCAATACAATAACTTGCTGATAATATACATGATAATTACCGCATGCATTCTTCGCATCTATACAATTGGCCCGAATCGGCCGCGACTTGATAAAAATTGAGTGGCCGGTCTACACATTATGGTAAAAAAACACTTATCCAGAATTATTGTTTTATCGGTGTACCAAATACGAGCTAATAGAATGCAATTTGCTCGAGTACTGTCGGAGTACATCATACAGCAAATTCAGGCAGAATTTTAAAACTGCATAATGTATTACATTAGGCTTGTACAGTACACACTGTACATGTACATGTAGCAAAACAGGGAAGGATCGCAAGATGCGACGGCTGTACCAAGGAGAGACATCCTGTTTCTTAGAAAAATATGAACGCACCTGGGCATAAACTTTTAATTCCTGTCTTGAAGCACTTTCCCATCATAATAAACCCGACAAATCACAACTCCGAAAGCACTTTCCCATCATAAACCCGACAAATCACAACTCCGAAAGCACTTTCCCATCATAATAAACCCGACAAATCACAACTCCGAAAGCACTTTCCCATTATAATAAACCCGAAAAATCACAACTCCGAAAGCACTTTCCCATTATAATAAACCCGAAAAATCACAACTCCGAAAGCACTTTCCCATTATAATAAACCCGAAAAATCACAACTCCGAAAGCACTTTCCCATTATAATAAACCCGACAAATCACAACTCTGAAAGCACTTTCCCATCATAAACCCGACAAATCACAACTCCGAAAGCACTTTCCCATCATAAACCCGTAAGATATCATAACTCCGAAAATCAAAATAGCGTTAGGCATTTGCTAGCACTTGTGGAGTTGCGATTTTTCGGGTTGTATGATACATCCCTGTCTGTCCTTCTGTGTGCCTCTCTGCCTCGCTGTATGTGTCTGCTTGTCCATTCTTTGTTTTTCTGTTAATGTGTCTGCCGACCTGTCTGTCTGTTTGTGTCTGTCGGTCTGCCTGCCTGTCTGTCTGTGTCTGTCTGAGTAAATAAGACCAAATGCGGTTCAGAAGATTATCAAACATACTGATTCGTTGGTGCGCACAAATGTTGCACAACTTGTCATCAATAAATAAATATATATATTTGCATAAAATAATATTGCATTGGGGTGACAAACTGAGATGATGGATCATGCTGGACCACTCAACAGCAACAGCAAACTGTAACGAGTCTTAGCGCAAGACAAACAATCACAAAGACTTTCATTTCTCGCACTTGTGCAAACTGATAGGTGGTGAATATAAATTCGAATGCATTGAAGAATTACAATATAAACATTTGTGTACACACCAATTAGCAGGCATGATATACTAATAATAGAATTAGTTTTTTATTGAACCAAAAAGTTCTTTAGTCATTTCAAACGTTAGTTGACACAAAGAGCTACAAAGACTCATATTAAACGTGCACTTACTATCCTGGATATTAAAGTCAACAGGACGCAATTAAACAGGAAAACAAATTATACCTTTATTTAGCTAACTACTTTACTATGAGTAGAAATGTGCAAAAAAACTATTGATAAAACGCACAATTAACCCGCATTCCGCAACACAAAAACACAAGCCGTTAATTTTATTCAGAAGCTGACTTCATCATGATGCGATACGATGGGATGCGATAAGTTACCAAATTATTCGAAGGTATTACTGACTGAATGATGAAATTTCTAAATTTGAACAGAAAAAGAAATTTAAGTACAACTTATGAATAGGGCCACTTTTTTGTAGGAGCTAAGATTAGCTAAGTAGATTGTTCAGGTAAGGTAGATTGGTCAGGTAAATAGGTAGATTGGTCAGGTAAATAGGTAGATTAGTCAGGTAAATAGGTACGAGCGTAGATTGGTCAGGTAAATAGGTACGAGCGTAGATTGGTCAGGTAAATAGGTACGAGCGTAGATTGGTCAGGTAAATAGGTAGATTGGTCAGGTAAATAGGTAGATTGGTCAGGTAAATAGGTAGATTGGTCGGGTAAATAGGTAGATTGGTCAGGTAAATAGGTAGATTGGTCAGGTAAATAGGTAGATTGGTCAGGTAAATAGGTAGATTGGTCAGGTAAATAGGTAGATTGGTCAGGTAAATAGGTAGATTGGTCAGGTAAATAGGTAGATTGGTCAGGTAAATAGGTAGATTGGTCAGGTAAATAGGTAGATTGGTCAGGTAGATAAGTAGGCAGAGAAGTGGATGGGTAGATAAGATACAGACAGAGATAGATTTGTTGGTCGCGCACCAGAAATCGTCAGAAACAAGCGGACAAACAAAATATTTGCTTTACCACAAACCATTAATTATTAAATAAACTTTAAAATACAATACCAGCATATTAATATCCGATTGGACGCAAATGAACATAGAAAAACAAATATGTAATAATTAATTTTGCCCAGGCACATTTTTAAATATTAAAACTGATCACTACTAATGCTATCATCTTCGTCCATGGCTGCAGTGTCGTTG
>NIVC01000717.1:355000-390821 GCA_002269645.1 Macrostomum lignano
AATCTTCACAATCTCCCAAATCTTCACAATCTCCCAAATCTTCACAATCTCCCCAATTTTCACAATCTCCCAAATCTTCACAATCTCCCCAATATTCACAATCTCCCCAATATTCACAATCTCCTCAATCTTCACAATCTCCCAAATCTTCACAATCTCCCAAATCTTCACAATCTCCCCAATTTTCACAATCTCCCAAATCTTCACAATCTCCCCAATATTCACAATCTCCCCAATATTCACAATCTCCTCAATCTTCACAATCTCCCAAATCTTCACAATCTCCCAAATCTTCACAATCTCCCCAATTTTTACAATCTCCCAAATCTTCACAATCTTCAACAATTACCTCAGAATGTACAGTCTCCTCTTCCACCGCGACAAGATATTGCGTTGGGAAGCAAAGCTGGCCAGAAGCTGACCCGACCGTCGACTGATGATGAGGCTGCTGGTGATGCTGGGGCGGCTGATGCAGATTTGGCTGATTGCGCGGCAGAGAACTGCTGCCACTATGGTCAGTATGATGCTGACTGTCTGACCTGGGACAGAACTCGCCAGATAGACTCTGCAACGGAGAGGCGGTAAGATTAATGATTAATTTAAGTTAAGGTTAGTTTGAAAGTTCTGAATCTGATAAATTGATTGTGGCATCTCTCGCTTTTTAGGCGATATGTATGATACAAAACTTAGCTACAAAATACGATAAAACTTGGCTACTAATTGCCATGGCAACTAGATTAATACACGCCCAGGTTCCGGTCGGCCTCAACGCCCCAGCAACAGTAGTTAATGGCAATCTCCCAATGTCATTGTTGGTTTATCCCGAATTGGGTTTGAAAATGGCATGAGATAGCTTAGTCAGGCTTTTGATCAATCAATCTTAACGCATCGTTGGCTTTATTGTTTCGCTTTGCATGGGGGATTGATTTATTACTCATAGGTAGGCAGGAAGAGCTGGACAATTTGTCTGATGCTAGGGCGATTGATGTGCTAGGGGGGAGATGCTAGAGGGAGAGGGGAGGAGAGGGAGGATGCGGAAAGAGGAGAGGGGATAAAGGAGAGGAGAGGGAGAGGGTAGAGGGAGAAGGAATAGGGGGAGGGGAGAGAGAGTGGCTCAGGGGAGGAGAGGTGAAAGAGAAGGTAGAGAGAGAGGCTAGAGGATCAGGGAGAGGGGAGAAAGAGGGAGGAGAGAGAAAAGGGAGAGGGAGAGAGGGTAGAGGGAGAGGCTAGAGGGAGAGGCTAGAGGGAGAGGCTAGAGGGAGAGGGTAGAGGGAGAGGGTAGAGGGAGAGGGTAGAGGGAGAGGGTAGAGGGAGAGGCTAGAGGGAGAGGGGAGGAGAGGGAGCATGCGGAAAGAGGAGAGGGGATAAAGGAGAGGAGAGGGAGAGGGTAGAGGGAGAAGGAATAGGGGGAGGGAGAGAGAGTGGCTCAGGGGAGGAGAGGTGAAAGAGAAGGTAGAGAGAGAGGCTAGAGGATCAGGGAGAGGGGAGAAAGAGGGAGGAGAGAGAAAAGGGAGAGGGAGAGAGGGTAGAGGGAGAGAGGGTAGAGGGAGAGGCTAGAGGGAGAGGCTAGAGGGAGAGGCTAGAGGGAGAGGGTAGAGGGAGAGGGTAGAGGGAGAGGCTAGAGGGAGAGGCTAGAGGGAGAGGCTAGAGGGAGAGGCTAGAGGGAGAGGGTAGAGGGAGAGGCTAGAGGGAGAGGCTAGAGGGAGAGGCTAGAGGGAGAGGCTAGAGGGAGAGGGTAGAGGGAGAGGCTAGAGGGAGAGGCTAGAGGGAGAGGCTAGAGGGAGAGGCTAGAGGGAGAGGCTAGAAGGAGAGGCTAGAGGGAGAGGCTAGAGGGAGAGGCTAGAGGGAGAGGGTAGAGGGAGAGGCTAGAGGGAGAGGCTAGAGGGAGAGGCTAGAGGGAGAGGGTAGAGGGAGAGGGTAGAGGGAGAGGCTAGAGGGAGAGGCTAGAGGGAGAGGCTAGAGGGAGAGGGTAGAGGGAGAGGGTAGAGGGAGAGGCTAGAGGGAGAGGCTAGAGGGAGAGGCTAGAGGGAGAGGCTAGAGGGAGAGGGTAGAGGGAGAGGCTAGAGGGAGAGGCTAGAGGGAGAGGCTAGAGGGAGAGGCTAGAGGGAGAGGCTAGAAGGAGAGGCTAGAGGGAGAGGCTAGAGGGAGAGGCTAGAGGGAGAGGGTAGAGGGAGAGGGTAGAGGGAGAGGCTAGAGGGAGAGGCTAGAGGGAGAGGCTAGAGGGAGAGGCTAGAGGGAGAGGCTAGAGGGAGAGGCTAGAGGGAGAGGCTAGAGGGAGAGGGTAGAGGGAGAGGGTAGAGGGAGAGGCTAGAGGGAGAGGCTAGAGGGAGAGGCTAGAGGGAGAGGGGAGAGGGAGAGGGGAGAGGGAGGAGAGTCAAGTAGAGACGGATGAGAGATGGGAGATGATAGGAAGAGCAGGTAAGATGTAAGGCAGGAAAGAGCATAGTGAATGAAAAAGTAGGTTGGGATAGCAGATGACACAAATGGCCTAGCAGACTCAGTCAATAGACATTCCAACACGCATATAAAATATAGGTAGACACACACACTCGTATATCTCTAGGCTGTATCCAACTTGGTGGCATTGCAGTGGGTATGGCATGTCTATGGCCCAACCCAAGCTAAGCCCTCATCACGGGCCCATCAAACCCTCCCCCCCTGCGGTCTGTAGGCTTGTATTACGTAATAATCCTTCGAAAATCGTGTTCAATGCCTTCAGGCTCTTGTCAGCCAGCCAGCCAACCAAGCAGGACAGGAGGAGCTCGCCCAGCCGTGCCGCAATCGAAATACCCTACCAACCCCTTCATTATGATCAGTTGTCTCGGATTACTCCACGAGAATGCAATGCATCACGGGTAGACAAAACTAAAGATGGAGAAAAAACCCAACCCCGTCTGCTTAAATGTTTAAACTGAAATTGTTAGCAAAATAGTCAAGCCCTATGCTTCAAGTGGGAAGTGCATATTGACTTATTTATTCGTAGGTTGCGTTTTAAATTCGTTTCAAAGGGAAATTGTAGCGGGAGAGAGAGGGAGAGAGAGAGAGAGAGAGAGAGAGAGAGAGAGAGAGAGAGAGAGAGAGAGAGAGAGAGAGAGAGGGAATAAAGATGAAGCTTTGAAGCAAGGTAGATAGGAATAGATAAGAAGGGTACAGGAATATAGTGAGATGTAGAGGAGAGATAGGAGAGGTAGAGGAGGTAGAGAGACAGGAGAGGCAGAGGGTTGTAGGAGAGGCAGAGAGGAGACAGGAGAGGAAGAGAGGATTTAGGAGAGGTGGAGAGAGGATAGGAGAGGTAGAGGGGAACATAGGAGGTAAAGAGGAGATAGGAGAGGAAGAGAGGAGAAAGGAGAGGTAGATAGGAGAGGAAGAGAGATACGAGAGATAGAAAGGAGATAGGAGAGGTAGAGAGAGATACGAGAGATAGAGAGGAGATAGGAGAGGAAGAGAGCAGACAGGAGAGTTTGAGGGGAGATAGAGACGTAGCAAGATAACAATTAAACAGTCAGACAAAAAGCTTCAGTCAATGACACAAACCCCCTGTCACAACTAAAGCCTAGCACCGATATGTATCGAAAGTAAAATTCGCAGAGCTAGAATGATATTAATAATAGCGCAATAGTCAAGGTTTAACTGACTATTTACCTTCTCTTTAGCCTCGAGCGCAGCCAGCTGACGGCATTTGTCGGCTTTACGCTTAGTCAATTCGACCAGCAGTCGTTTCAATTCCCAGAATCTGGCCACTCGCCTTTGATGAGCTGGAGAATGTTGTTGCTGCTGTTGCTGCTGCTGTAACGGAAGAGAGCGAACAGAAGACGGAGCTTGCGACAACAGTTGCTGCTGCTGTTGCTGTGAATGGAAAGAAGATTCTTCTAAACTGCTGGCATGATTGATTGATGACTGATTGAGCTGGTGACCGGCCGTCAGCAGCAGGTCTGAGGCCGCGGCAGCATCAATTGCGACGCTTGAAGCTGACAATGGAGCGTCGGAGACGAGGTCGGAGCTGGCACGCCGGTGTCGGTGAGAACGACGTCGAGGCAGAGTGACCATTGCCGCTGCTGTCGCTGCAAGGGTTAAAAAGCATGGTAAAATAAATTTTATAGTTTACCATAGCTTGCTTTGACAGTTATTGACAACGCAACAGACACTAACATTAGAGACAGAGATAGAGAGAGGGAGACAGGGTAGAGATGGAGACAGAAAAGAGAGGGAAACAGGGGAGAGAGGGAGACAGGAGAGGGAGACAGGGGAGAGAGGGAGACAGGGGAGAGAGGGAAACAGGGGAGGGAGAGGGAGAGAGGGTAGAGATGGAGACAGAAGAGAGAGGGAGACAGAAGAGAGATGGAGACAGAAGAGAGAGGGAGACAGGGGAGAGAGGGAGACAGAAGACAGAGGGAGACAGAAGAGAGAGGGAGACAGAAGAGAGAGGGAGACAGGGGAGAGATGGAGACAGAAGAGAGAGGGAGACAGAAGAGAGATGGAGACAGGGGAGAGAGGGAAACAGGGGAGAGAGGGAAACAGGGGAGAGAGAGGGAGAGAGGGTAGAGATGGAGACAGAAGAGAGAGAGAGACAGAAGAGAGAGGGAGACAGAAGAGAGAGAGAGACAGGAGAGAGGGAGACAGAAGAGAGATGGAGACAGAAGAGAGAGGGAGACAGGGGAGAGAGGGAGACAGAAGACAGAGGGAGACAGAAGAGAGAGGGAGACAGAAGAGAGAGGGAGACAGGGGAGAGATGGAGACAGAAGAGAGAGAGGGAGACAGGGGAGAGAGGGAGACAGAAGAGAGAGGGAGACAGGGGAGAGAGGGAAACAGAAGAGAGAGGGAGACAGGGGAGAGAGGGAGACAGAAGAGAGAGGGAGACAGGGGAGAGATGGAGACAGAAGAGAGATGGAGACAGAAGAGAGAGGGAGACAGAAGAGAGAGGGAGACAGGGGAGAGAGGGAGACAGAAGAGAGAGGGAGACAGGGTAGAGATGGATACAGGAGAGAGGGAGACAGGGTAGAGATGGATACAGAAGAGAGAGGGAGACAGGGGAGAGAGGGAGACAGAAGAGAGAGGGAGACAGAAGAGAGATGGAGACAGAAGAGAGAGGGAGACAGGGGAGAGATGGAGACAGAAGAGAGAGGGAGACAGAAGAGAGATGGAGACAGGGGAGAGAGGGAAACAGGGGAGAGAGAGGGAGTGAGGGTAGAGATGGAGACAGAAGAGAGAGGGAGACAGAAGAGAGAGGGAGACAGGAGAGAGGGAGACAGAAGACAGAGGGAGACAGAAGAGAGAGGGAGACAGAAGAGAGATGGAGACAGAAGAGAGAGGGAGATAGGGGAGAGAGGGAGACAGAAGAGAGAGGGAGACAGGGGAGAGATGGAGACAGAAGAGAGAGGGAGACAGAAGAGAGAGGGAGACAGGGGAGAGAGGGAGACAGAAGAGAGAGGGAGACAGGGTAGAGATGGATACAGAAGAGAGGGAGACAGGGGAGAGAGGGACAGAAGAGAGAGGGAGACAGGGTAGAGATGGATACAGAATAGAGAGGGAGACCGGGGAGAGAGGGAGACAGAAGAGAGAGGGAGACAGAAGAGAGAGGGAGACAGGGGAGAGAAGGAGACAGAAGACAGAGGGAGACAGGGGAGAGAGGGAGACAGAAGACAGAGGGAGACAGGGTAGAGGGTGGAGAGGGACACGTTGGAGATAGATAAATACCACACGTCATAGGAAAACTCTTTCTTCAGAAGTAGTAGGTCGTAAGCTTATTTTTTTGACAGGCTCTTTAGGTTTTCTTTTAATTCAAGTGTCTGAATTGAAACGTGTTCTGCCTTTGAACTAATAATAATAGCCAACTTTTTAGGGACAATCGATTACGTAATCAACAACCAAATGAAGGCATTGTGTAGCATACATGAGCACATTTTGTTTTGAATAAGCCTTATATAATGATTGTGAGGAAAATAGCAATGTTGGCAACAGGCAGACATTGGTTAATCAGACAGGGCGCCAAACTCTCCTCACTGATGGTTAAACAGTTAGGGCGCCAAACTCTCCTCATTGATGGTTAAACAGGCAGGGCGCCAAACTCTCCTCACTGATGGTTAAACAGGCAGGGCGCCAGACTCTCCTCACTGATGGTTAAACTGTTAAACAGGCGCCAAACTCTCCTCACTGATGGTTAAACAGGCAGGGCGCTAAACTCTCCTCACTGATGGTTAAACAGGCAGGGCGCCAAACTCTCCTCACTGATGGTTAAACAGGCAGGGCGCTAAACTCTCCTCACTGATGGTTAAACAGGCAGGGCGCCAAACTCTCCTCACTGATGGTTAAACTGTTAAACAGGCGCCAAACTCTCCTCACTGATGGTTAAACTGTTAAACAGGCGCCAAACTCTCCTCACCGATGGTTAAACAGGGCGCTAAAATTCAAAAGCAACACTTCAATTGGAATGCTTTTGGCTGTCCTACCCATAGGTCTGAACAGACCAAGTTGTTAATTTAGTGATTGCGCAATCAAGCCTAACATCGCGGGGGCTTCATCTGCCCTTTCATCCCCTCATCCAAACTCGGAATTGTTAAGCGCCGATGCGCGCAACGGGGGTCCCCGACAAATTTTCGCTAAGTTTCACCAATCGTTTGTTGAAATAAGTTCGGTTTTAGTGGGTGCAGCAGCATTTTGAATATTCAACAAAGAGAGAAAACGCCTATGATGGAGACAATGAATTCTTAATGTTATGATAAAAGTTTTACCTAGGGTTATAGACTTAGTCAGGATCTGAGCTTATTAAGCGATGAGAATATTTGTCAGAGATTTTATTGAAAGTCAAACAAAACGACAACGCAATCTTAAGCTTAAGTAGAACAATAAAATAAATTTTGACCCGAGAGAGTGGACAGTGGGAATACTGGACTAAAACTTGATGAAGCATATCCAGGTGTCCCATTTCTTTTTGGCCCTGTGCTGTGTGGCGCAATGACGTGACGTGGCGATGAAGATGAAGAAAAGAATCTGGACCTTTCAGCTATAGTCAAAGGGAATATATCCATAGAGAATGAAGATAAAAAGCCAAAGTCCAAAGACTAAGAATGCCAAGAATGTGATAGTAAGTAAGAACTAATAAATAAATATGAATTGCATTGCTGGACCACCTGGTCATCTGTTGCATTCAATCAAGAAACACCCACAACTGGAACCATTCGAGTTTAAACTATTTTGCTTTCTAAGAAATTTGACACGAAACTGGAATACGGAGAATTTCCTAGATTTCCTGGATGAGAGGGAGAAGAGAGGAGAGGGAGAAGAGAGGGGAGAGAAGAGAGGGAGAGGGAGAAGAGAGGGAGAAGAGAGTGAGAAGAGAGGAGGGGAGAGAAGAGAGGAAGGAGAAGAGAGAGGAGAGAGGAGAGTGAGAAGAGAGGGGGAAGAGAGAGGAGGGGAGGGAAGAGAGAGAGGGAGAAGAGAAGGAGAGAGAGAGAAGGAAAAGAGAGGAGGGGAGAGAGGAAAGGGAGAAGAGAAGAGTAGAGAGAGGAGGGGAGAGAAGACAGGAGGGGGGATGGAGAAGAGAGGAGAGAAAAAGGGGAAAGAGGAGAGGGGAGATGAGAGGGGAGGGGAGGAGAGAGGGAGAAGAGAGGGGAGAGAAGAGAGGGAGAGGGAGAAGAGAGGGAGAAGAGAGGGAGAAGAGAGTGAGAAGAGAGGAGGGGAGAGAAGAGAGGAAGGAGAAGAGAGAGGAGAGTGAGAAGAGAGGGGGAAGAGAGAGGAGGGGAGGGAAGAGAGAGAGAGGGAGAAGAGAAGGAGAGAGAGAAGGAAAAGAGAGGAGGGGAGAGAGGAAAGGGAGAAGAGAAGAGTAGAGAGAGGAGGGGAGAGAAGACAGGAGGGGGTATGGAGAAGAAGAGAGGAGAGAAAGAGAGGGGAAAGAGCTGAGGGGAGGAGAGAGAGAGTGAGAGAGAGAGGAGACGGCCACGGGAGAGGAGAAACGAAAGAGAAAGAAGTTGAGAAGTGGGGGCGGAGAGAGGACAGAGGAAAGATGACACGAACCTGGCCTGAGCGCAATGAGCGGGCCAGAGAGCTAGTGGTGTAAAGTTCCAAAGGACCCGAGGGCAGGATAGAGGCTTCGCAGGCCACACTGTCCTTGCGGACCCCTGAACTGAATTGTAAAGTATTAAAACAAGAATATAAAAAATCTTCGAACTCACGAACGGCAGATTTCTGCTCATCAAAATCGTCTTCAGTTAACGCGATTGGTGCAAATACTCTTCTACTAGTGGTAGTTCTCGATCGGACATTGCTGCTGTCATCGGGCTCTGCTTCCATCTGCTGCTGCTGCTGCATCAGCCGGGTGACAACCGGATGGCTCTGCAAAGTTGGTTCCGTCACAGTGGCAGTCGCGGCAGCAGTTGTCGCCATTTCTGTTGCTCCAGCTGCTGTAACGGTGGATTTCTGCCGAAATCCGAACAATTCTTTAGCTTTCTGCACATCCTCAAAGATGATTTCGGTCAGGCAGGCTCGCCTAGAACTGGCGCCATCTTTGTGCCGGCCAGTTACAGTTGATTTGCGCTGCTGTTTAGCAGCTTTCGAGGTTGGCGACAATTTAGCCGTTCCAAATAGACTGCGGCGTTTGCGCTGCCTGCCTGGCATGGAATTGGAGTTTGAAGCAGCATCGGCTGTATTCTCGGAATCCGCTGCATTGTCGTTTGTACCGGCTATTGTCATGGCTTGTTCGTCGGCTGCTGCTGCTGTTGACTTGCTTTTATTGTTAGGAGTTGCATTGGACTGAGGGTCGTAGACCAACAGGTTGAGCTGTTGCTGTTGACGATCCATGAGTAAAATAATGTTCTTAGTAATTTAATGCCTGGTTCTGTATACAAGGGGGAAAGGTGCTCGCTCTAAAGTGGGAATCGTGGCCAAGTCTTCTCTCTTGTCTGGTCCTCTCTTTTCCTCTTCTGTGGGATCGTATCGGTGCGCTTATAAAAGTTATTTTAGATTTCGAGGGCAGTTAAAGTCTAGTTTAGTTGGAGGAGTGGATAGAGAAAAGGAAAGGTAGGAAGGACCGGCCATTTCCTAAATGGGCCCCCATCGCGTTCTCGATTAGGCGGGGTTGGCTGGATCGGGGGGTGGTTGGGGTTGAGGGGGCGGGGGCCCGCACGTTGTGCGCGAGGCTCTTACCCCAGCCCATCCTTCTGGCCTGTATTGAGCTTTGGCCTCGTGAGGGGAATGGGTTGGGGCAGGGGGGGGGTGGGGTGGGTGATATCGGGGGTGATGCTGGCGCCCCCACTTCAGATCAATTATATTGACTACTACTACTCTAAACTAATGTGTCCCCAGATGTGTGCGCGTGAACTGGCGGCGTTGTGACTAAATCGAAAATGCAAATTAGACATTGAAGGTCGTGTAATTTAATCATGGAGCCTGTTTTTACTAATTATATTAAATGAAAACCACTAGAGAACATTTTTAATTCTGTAGTAAGTCGCTTGAAGTGCGCCATTGACTTCAACTGGCAAATTGCCAAAATTAGACCTAGGTAGTTTTTATTCCACATCTATTTAAAAACCAATAAAAATCGATCTCTAAAAAGCTGTCAAAACGCTTCTTAAGTCTCTTGAGCAAACAATCCCACCGATAAGAGGTATAAATAACGGATCAATCAATATCGCGGATGAAACCCCCAACACATCTGTCAAAACAAAAATGATGACATTGACATGCATGCAGGGTTATAAATAAAAATTTGGGAAAACTTTCAACTTATCAAAAAAACACCCCAAGTAACGCTCGTAGGTCCGCTTTTGTTGCCTTCCCAAAGCTTCTGAGCGATGCAACGAGGCAGATAAGGGTATTTTTTGTTGCTAAGGCTAAGCCCAAGAAGAACCTGAAAAAGCCAATAAACGATGCCTCCATGGTTGCTAAGAGCCCAGCCGCGAGTTGTATTCTCTATCAATTTTATTGTCAGTTCAGTTCGGCTTTAAGAAACCCATTTTAGACAGACCTGGGTAAAGGGAAGCACTATAAAGCCTAGTAGCAATCTTTACAGTAATAAAGGCGATTGCCGATTGGCGATCTTCAACTGAATCTTCTCCGTCATATTAAGAGACAAGGGGAGTTATGAGGACAAATGGGATTAGTCAGAGACTGAGTTGGCGCTGTGGGTGAGTTAGCGCTGTTGGTAAGTTGGCGCCGTGAGTAAATTGGAACCGTGGGTGAGTTGGAACTGTGAGCGAGTGACTTGGCGCCGTGAGATAGAGACTTGGCGCCGTGAGATAGAGACTTGGCGCCGTGAGATAGAGACTTGGCGCCGTGAGATAGAGACTTGGCGCCGTGAGGGAGAAAGCGGGCGCCATGAGGGAGAGACCTGTCGCTGTGAGTGAGTGACTTGGCGCCGTGATGGAGTGACTTGGCGCCGTGATGGAGTGACTTGGCGCCGTGATGGAGTGACTTGGCGCCGTGATGGAGTGACTTGGCGCCGTGATGGAGTGACTTGGCGCCGTGATGGAGTGACTTGGCGCCGTGATGGAGTGACTTGGCGCCGTGATGGAGTGACTTGGCGCCGTGATGGAGTGACTTGGCGCCGTGATGGAGTGACTTGGCGCCGTGATGGAGTGACTTGGCGCCGTGATGGAGTGACTTGGCGCCGTGATCCAGATGCAGAACTAGATGCATGGCTAAAGGATTGCTCACCTTATTTTTGATTGTATACTATTATACGTAACCAACCATTTTTTGTGCTTGGCTTAGCAACTAGCGAAAAACTAAAAAAAGCAAAAAAGAAAATAGTGATTGATATATTTGTATATTTATACGTAAAAAAGCCTATCAGACAAGGATATAATTAGCATACATAATATCGAGCACATCTGTTTTCCCACGGACCTCGACATCACCCATCATATAATTATCAACCTTTCCATCAAAGAAGGCCATTGTTATTACAGACAACCAAGCTACTCAATACGTCATCATTATATTTTGACAGCTGCTTACATTAGCTTAGTAACTAAAATGTACAATTTCATACTGTAATAATGATTGCTTATGAATGCCGAATAACAGAACGCCAATCTCAGTAGCTTAAGGGCGCCAATCTCAGTAGCTTAAGGGCGCCAATCTCAGTAGCTTAAGGGCGCCAATCTCAGTAGCTTAGGGGCGCCAATCTCAGTAGCTTAAGGGCGCCAATCTCAGTAGCTTAGGGGCGCCAATCTCAGTAGCTTATGGGCGCCAATCTCAGTAGCTTAGGGGCGCCAATCTCAGTAGCTTATGGGCGCCAATCTCAGTAGCTTAGGGGCGCTAATCTCAGTAGCCTAGGGGCGCCAATCTCAGTAGCTTAGGGGCGTCAATCTAAGCAGCTAAGGGGTGCCAGTTTCAGAAATCTCAGTAGCTTAGGGGCGCCAATCTCAGCGATCTCAGTAGCTTAGAGGCACCAATCTCAGTAAGCTTAGGGGCGCCAATCTCAGCAATCTCAGTAGCTTAGAGGCACCAATCTCAGTAGCTTATGGGCGCCAATCTCAGTAGCTTAGGGGCGCCAATCTCAGTAGCTTATGGGCGCCAATCTCAGTAGCTTAGGGGCGCTAATCTCAGTAGCCTAGGGGCGCCAATCTCAGTAGCTTAGGGGCGTCAATCTAAGCAGCTAAGGGGTGCCAGTTTCAGAAATCTCAGTAGCTTAGGGGCGCCAATCTCAGCGATCTCAGTAGCTTAGAGGCACCAATCTCAGTAAGCTTAGGGGCGCCAATCTCAGCAATCTCAGTAGCTTAGAGGCACCAATCTCAGTAGTTTAGGGGCGCCAATCTCAGCAATCTAAGCAGTTTAGGGGCACCAATCTCAGAAATCTCAGTAGCTTAGGGGCGCCAATCTCAGCAATCTCAGTAGCTTAGGGGCGCCAATCTCAGCAATCTCAGTAGCTTAGGGGCGCCAATCTCAGTAGCTTAGGGGCGCCAATCTCAGTAGCTTAGGGGCGCCTATCTCAGTAGCCTAGGGGCGTCAATCTAAGCAGCTTAGGGGCGCCAATCTCAGAAATCTCAGTAGCTTAGGGGCGCCAATCTCAGTAGCTTAGGGGCGCCAATCTCAGTAGCTTAGGGGCGCCAATCTCAGTAGCTTATGGGCGCCAATCTCAGTAGCCTAGGGGCGTCAATCTAAGCAGCTTAGGGGCGCCAATCTCAGAAATCTCAGTAGCTTAGGGGCGCCAATCTCAGTAGCTTAGGGGCGCCAATGTCAGTAGCTTAGGGTTAGGAGCGCCGATTTAAGAAGATTAGGGGCGCCGATTAAAGTAGCTTAGGAGCGCCAAACTCAGTAGCTTAGGGCCGCCATGGACGCCAATGTCAGTAGCTAGGGTTAGGGGCGCTAATGTCAGTAGCTGAGGGTTAGGGGCGCCAATGTCAGTAGCTTAGGGTTAGGGGCGCCAATGTCAGTAGCATAGGGGCACCAATCCCACCAAATTCAATAGCTTAGGGGCGCAAATCTCAGTAAAGTAAACATAAATATTTAACAATTGTCTGTTAAAAGATCTGCCACAAATGATTATCCTCAGCTGTTTTAGCGAGTTTTAGACGCAAAGCACTAGCGGCAGTGAGCAGTCATGGAGATGATACCCTATAATTAGCACATAAATATTATTATCTGTCAGCGTCATTAATTTTTATTTCGAAAATATGGCATGGCAGATTAGCACCTTCTATTCACAGTTGGGGTGGTGAGTGAAATTTGTTTATTGCACCTGGCATTAATGTGATGCTTCTCACAGATTGTGGTTTTATCGCACCTGCCTCTTATTATCGCCTTGACCAAAATCAACAAACCCTATGACCTATATGAGATATTGCAAGCGTAATACAAAATAAAATATTGTTTAATAATCTGGTAAATGAAATGGAAATTATATTTAGTTGCCATTGGAAAAGCTGCTGAAGCAAACAGTACAACACGTAACAAACAAGACACATTTCAGTCTCATCCTCTGCCTGGGTCAGTATTCCTCTCTGACCCATCGTTGGGATAGGACAGTCTCACTTGCTGCCTCATCAACTCCTTGGGTCAGCCTCACTTGCAACCTCATCAATTAGTTGGATCAGACTCACTTATAACCTCATCAACTGGTTGGGTCAGCCTCACCTGTAAGTCCGTAACCTCACCAACAACTTAGGGTTCATGAGGCAATTCTTTCCTGCCCATATCAGAACCCGTCTTTTAACAACTCGAAGCAGTTCAAGCCAAAATGCAATTGTGACCAACCAGCAAGACAAAGTTGCTCGCTAAATAAAAGCAGAGTACTACTCGTATACCATACGGCATACAATCGTAAGTGTAAACAAACTTGGATATTTATGAATTGTAATACGAAAAATTCGAAGACTGCATGACAAACAATAAATTTATGATCTGCATGGCAGCTTATATAGCAAAAGTTGCTTATATTTTACAACTTTTTAAAGCAGATTTTCTACTTTGATTTCAAACGACCTTAAGCGATTCCGTGGGTGGGATTTCCTGTTGTCTGCAACTCGAGGACTTCTGAAGGGAATTCATAATTTATATACAATCTGCTATATAGTTTATAACCCACAAAATGAGTAACCAAACTAACTATATAGCTGTGTGCTGGCCCTGACCAGCTGTTTAATGCTAGCATAATAATCATACAAGCTGGTATTACAGTGCAGGTGGGAACCTCTATAAACCTGTATTTTAAAAGAGTAAATAAAAGGGATGAATCCCGGAATGCAGCTTGTGGGAACAAAGATGAGTAATGCCTGATCCTTGGATTGAGAGAAAATGCACAGTGAATAGAGAATGTTTTGTTGTGGAAATCAGTAATTGTGCTTCAGGGCGCCAAAATATAGCGCCTGCTTGCGGCGCCAAAATGAGCGCTTGCCTGCGGCGCCAAAATGAGCGAATACCTGCGGCGCCAAAATGAGCGCTAACAAAACAAGTTCTTAAAATAATGTAACATTTCTTGGCTTCGTCACCCCACCCCCCTCCCCCCCAAAAAAACCGACGGTGACGCCCTTGCGATTCAGAGAATGTCAGAGTGACAGAGAATGTGAGAGCGAGGAATATGAAAGTGAGTGAGAATGTGAGAGTGAGTGAGAATGTGAGAGTAAGTGAGAATGTGAGAGTGAGTGAGAATGTGAGAGTGAGTGAGAATGTGAGAGTAAGTGAGAATGTGAGAGTGAGTGAGAATGTGAGAGTGAGTGAGAATGTGAGAGCGAGGAATATGAGAGTGAGTGAGAATGTGAGAGCGAGGAATATGAGAGTGAGTAAGAATGTGAGAGCGAGGAATATGTGTAGAGAGTTATTAGACCATACCGTAATGCTCTACTTAAAGTAATATTCTAAGGAAGTCAATTTCTTTCAAAATGAGTCATATCTATTTTAGGAATCACGCGCAAACAGAATGATTTAGAACCCTACATTGTTTGATCAAGGAACCGGATTTCAACAGCTGTATTTGTTTAACTCCATATATGGTAATGCTCAAACATGCATGACCGCTTAATCAAACATTTTTGACCTAAGTAAATACCCAATCCCAAACCGGTTTTTCTCCAAAATTTTGCTATAAATATAAGTGAAAATTCAAGTCAAAAATTCAGACTCGGAGCGGTCTCTAAGAAGACACCGAAGAAATAAGAAGACCAATCTCTGAGGGACCATCCCTGTCCAATTGGTAAGCGTTTACCCGATTTAGTTAATTGTTAATAGCGCTAATAAAGTGATTGATTGAGTATACGAGAGCAGTTCATTGTCGATACATTTGAGAAAGGCCTCCTTGTTTCCTAGGATATTCCTAGAGGATTTATTGATTTAATTGAGTTATCCGTTACGTTTCGGACGTAACGAAGAAGCCGCCCTTCAGGAGGACCTATCACAGAAAATTAGAGAATTCAATTGTTCATTAGGGCGCAAGTTCTATTGTGAATTCCGAGCTCGAGGACCGTTAAGAAGTTCTGATTCGCTCTCGTTTGGTCGACCCACAGATAAAGGACACCAAAGAAAAACAGTGGTTCACCGGAACCGGTCGCCGTAACCGCTCAGCAAGCTTGCTATCCCGACGCGCCACAGAACTCCACCGGCTGCCGACCCCAAGAGGATCCGCTGAAGTAAGTTATTTGAACTGATAAATACCTAGGCACTTGTTCCCCCGTGTCTAGAAGTGGGAGTTTTTGAGTGACTGATCACCACTCTTAAACTCTTCAACTGGTGATCTCGCCCAGGCTCAAGCGCTACCAGGCTAGATCGCTGAAAGTACTTTGACACAAGTCCTTTGCGCAAATTTTTCTGAACTTTTTACCGAACCGCCATTGTTTGCATAGAGACCCTTTGATTCTTCGTGCACCGTTTTATACTTTTGTTAAATTTGCGAATATCCTATCTCAATTTCTTTCTTTGGTAAAGGCAACACAGAATTTTTTTTGCCCCCGTGTCCATTTTCCTTTCTTCCTTTAAGTAAATAAGAGCTTGCACACACACACAACACTTGTTCGCCACTTTGAAAGTCCAATCTGGAAAATCCTTTGGAAATTGATCCAGATCTGGTCCTCTTGCCGTTCCCATTTGAAAATATGGCTCGAAGAAACCCTACAGTGCATCGCGATGTCAAGGAAACTGTTGGAATGTATACCATGGATAAAGATTTTAACACCTTCATTGAACACTTCGACCTTGTAACTCGCGAATACGGACTACAAAATCCAGAAAAGGCACTTCTTCTTCCTCCACTGTTAGAAGGTACTGCTCGAGAAATTTATGGCAAACTAAATGCCGCCGCACAGCAAGACTATCATACTTTAGTTACACAACTGAGAGCACAATTCGCCAGATGTGGAACCAATCGATCTGTGCTTCTACACAAACTTCATAATCGAAAAATGAGTCCGACGGAATCCTTCCTTACTTTCGTCGATGACGTCCGCAAAATTATTAAAGCGTTGCACCAGCCACCACCACCGAACCCAGGAGCTCAGCCTATCGGACCAGCAGAACTAGCTGCACGAGAAAGACAACGCCTTGCTGACCAAGAACAAAGCCTAATCCTCCATGTCATTAATAATGCTCAACCTTCGCTGCGAGACAGGTTGTTAAGAGAAACCATTGAGACAGAGGAACAATTAATTCGTTGCGGCATGCAATGGGAAGCAAGTGCCCCACTCCTGACTTCTCGTAGTAGTGATACGACACAATTGGGAGAACAATTGAGCAAACTCATGCAGCAGTACCAAACTTCTGCAATCATGCCACAGCGACAGAGATACGCTCCGCCACCCACTTGTTACACCTGTGGAAGAATTGGTCATTACGCCAGAGACTGCCGATCACGTGGCAATCCAAGACAATATAATGACAACAGAAGAAAAAATTGGACTCGTCCTCAAAATCGCAATTGGAACCCACCACAGAATAGACAAGGAAATGCCTTGGTACCTTATCGACAACAAAGAAATCCTCCTCCTCCAAGACAGCCTACTCAGGTCCGCAGACAATATGCTCAAGCTATTGAACCGGAATACACTCAAGTCATCGAACCAGAGTTTAAGATAGAGGATCTTATGCCGGATTTCACAATCAATGTCCTTGAGGAGTTTGAAAGACGAAAAGATAGCACAAGCAGCGAAAGTAGCTGCATGATGGATTCTCTGTTTGAAGAAGATCCACCCATTCCTACCTCTTCTAAAGCAAGTCCAGTCTTCCGAGAAAACAAAAGACAACAACAAACTATTTCTAAGCAACAAAGCAATCTATTTAAAGTTCCGACGATCGACAATCTTTCGGAAACTCACCGAGATGACAATTTCCAGGATCGTAAAGAAATGACAACACTTGAAGAAGACAGAGATCCAGCAACTTCTCAAAACATCTTTGAAGAAAGCGTTGACATGTTGCAGGTCCTAGTCGACGATATAGACCTGTCAGAAACACCTCCAACACAGGAACCAGACTATGAAAATATTGTCTCCCCTAGTCCAGTCCACGAAAAATGGAAACATGACAAGGCCACGAACACACAATCTAACCATTCGACAGATGAAAAGTTCGTACAGACGGAGGATGACACATATGTTTCAATGAACCTAGACTATGAAAGCGAATATGATGAACCGATAACAATAATGGAACCGGTTAACACTCCAACTGATGAGAATACAACTACACATCTTACCAATATATCAAAATCAACCAACTTTATGCGTCCGATGTTGCAATCGCAGCCACCCACACCATTACCATGTTCCAACAAATGGCACTTTTCGACTCGCCTTACTCCTCCGCCGTATCCTGAAGATAGTCATGACGAGATTGAAGACACTCCACCAGTACCAACAAGACGAAAGAAAAAACATCCGCTACTGCAATGCTTCCTCACGATCTTGATGATGGCAATTGTTCCCACGGTACTGCCGTCTCCATCTCCAATGATCTGTCCCACTGATGGAGACATCCAGCCAGTCATTTACAAGATTCCTACGGAAATCAAATGCAGTTACTTTAAGACAAACCAAACCAAGCCACTACCACTAACTATTGAAATATACAAAGCAAATACAAAGAAGCATCGACAAATGGGAATTGTGTGCTTCCGAGACAAGGATGAAATTGAAAAGGTTTGGCTGGTACAATGGAACCGAATCAGGTATTGGCAAACTTCGATGATGGTATCACAAGAAGAATGCTTTCGGTGGAATCAAACTCTGTTTTCCGAAGATGGTCAATTAAAACTTCATGAGACGTCCGCCAGCGGAGCACAGCTATTTCGCACAAAAAATGTAGCCGATGGAAGATATGTCCATTATCATCAATCACGATGGCCTACATACTCAGTCTACAATAGCTACCTCATCCGAAATGTTTTATTCTACCACAATCCATTTGACAACATGGAATCCTTACAGCTACCACTCGACCAGTGTCACTACAGCTCTGGATATTGTTCTACCCCTAACTACAACAAAGAAGAAGCTCAAAATTTACCCCTAGCACCGACTTATTTCCACGACTATCGATACCAAATTGAATACAGATCGGATTCCCGCTATGAGGAGCCTAGCCGAACCCGCAAATATTTCATTGCATGGGAAGTTAAAACTGAAATTGACTGCAAGCTACAAAAATATCACACTGTTAAAGGAAAATTGCTATCTAACACCTTCCTTGCCGACTCAGGAGATCTCGCTCTTACATTTCCTAAGCAACCAAGCTACACACACTTGAAATGTAAAGACAAGGACGAGCAACTAATCCTCTCCGACCAAGAAATACCAATCGTGCTTAAGGATATGGATAAGAATGTGTTCCTGAAAGTAGTAAATGGAACCTATCAGAGAAAAGATGTCATAGAACGACATAAGCGAGACCTACCTAAGCCTTCTCTAGTATCAGCACGACTTCTGGCAGCAAAACTAGCCGCCATGGAACATAAGCTACATAAGCAACTGAACTATCTGCATCGATCCATGGTCAAACTAACGTGCCGAATGCACGAAACCAGCCTGAATTACGCAAGACAGAACTATTATGTCAATCCCACGACGACCTTTAGGAAAATCACAGGTATTGAAGATGTCTTGGCAATTCCAGTTTACGGATATTTGCTAATCTATAAATGTACACCGATCCACCACTTTAACATCTTGCCATCAAATACTACAACAACCTGTTACGACAAACCTCGAATCGAGGCCTTTTACAAGGGAAGGCGCATCCGAGGATTTTTGGACACTGTCCACAATATTATTGTTGGAACCGCCATTCCAAGACCATGTACAAACTCAGCCAACTATTTCAACTTAAACGATCTACTACACCAAATTTCGTCGGCAGGCGATATTAAAAACATTTCAAACTCGCAAGTTATTGTTGACGAGACTTACGAAATGACGGACCTCGAAGTAAAATTCAATAAAACAACATACAAACCCTTTGGAGATATTAAACTAGACGAAATCACCCCAGGATGGACTATCAACGATTTCCTGCAGGTTTTTATTTCACAACGGCAAGTCCTGACAAAACTGTTCACGGAACGACAGCAACGAGATGCAGATCGACTTACATCTCCAATAGGAATGACTATGCACAATGCCATTCAATCGTTTTGGTCAAATAGCTTTCTGGACCTAATACAAGGACGAGGAAGTCTATACCAAGGTTTTCTTTTCTCCAGTGCTTGCATTGTATGGATCTACTTAGTGCTACTCATTCTTGTCACAGTAGTCCGATGCGCAGCAAGAAATTGTCCACAAACTCGAGGCATCTTTCAAATAATCAAACAAACAGACACTACCACTACAGGAGAAGAACCAACCGAAGAGACACCTATGCAAGTTCAAGAAATTCGACCAGAACCTACAGCACCAGAAACCTCAAACATTTATCCAAAAATCGATTTCAAGCCAGCAATTCCTCCGCCAATGTCACCTCCACTACCAATCGACCCAAAATGGCCAGCCAACTACGTCTGTACTCTCCAAGCCAATATGGGAAGAGCAATGGCTCAAGTACTTGTCAACAACAGGCCCAGCAAAGCACTGCTTGATTCTGGAAGCTCCATCACTGTCATTACTAAGAGACTATATGACAAACTACAACTTCGAATGCGACCATCATCCATCGCTGTTGCTGGAGCAGGTGGACATGCGCTTAATATCCTTGGACAAGTTGGGATTATGCTCAAACTGGCAAATAAACAACTCCCTGTTCAAGCATTTGTTATCGACCACCTTCCAAGTCAAGATGTTATCATTGGAATCGACACATTCCAAAAACTGAATTTACCCTTGACATTTGATTTTAACAAACAGACATTCAAACTAGACAACGTAGAACACCCATTGGTCAGCCAAGTTCATTTACAACCTAAAGTTCATCTCCGACAAGATGTATTCATACAGCCTGAAAGCACTTGTTGGGTTAAGGCTTATCTAGTAAATAACGAAGACGTCGAAGAAGCTATGATTTTCGAACCAAGAAAGAAACTACTAACAACAAAGGAAGTTCTAATTCCAACGGCATTGGTCCTGATCACATCAGAAAAAGTTATTCCGGTACAGATTGTCAACCCTCACCAACATCCCGTTAAGATCTACGCAGGAACATGCATGGGACACCTCAACACACAAGCCTCCGTCATGCTGATTCAACATACAAAAACAACAAGGATGTCAAAGCAACAATTCTTACAACAAATTGATCTCTCGCAAAGTCCCATTACGGAAGGACAAAAAACACAGGTCAGAGATCTACTTTGGAAGTACAATGACGTCTTTTGTCATCATGATTACGACATTGGTCGCGCTCGCGACATCAAGCAGAAAATCGAACTGCTACCCCACCAGGAACCCATCCAATGCAAACCATACCCAGTAGCAAAACATCTGCAACAACATTTTGATGAAATCATCGAAAAAATGCTCAAGGCCGGAATCATCAAACGAACAGTCTCAGCATATTCATCACCGTGTCTACTAGTTGAAAAAAAGGAAACAAATGAAAGACGACTTGTCTGTGACTTTCGAGTCCTAAATAAATACATCCCCACAGATCAACAAAGTCTACCAAAGATTTCGGAACTATTGGCACGACTGAATACAGCTACTCTCTTCACCGTATTTGATCTACGACATGGCTTTTGGCAAATTGAACTTGAAGAAGAATCAAAACAATATACAGCATTCAAGACCTACAAGGGAGAAGTCTTTGCGTACCAGAGAAGCCCAATGGGGATTTCCAACTCCCCAGCGACCATGAGCCGCTTAACAGCCTACATGCTAGCGGGATGTACGAATCTATTGCATTATGTGGACGATATTCTCGCTTTCGGCGATAATTTCGAACAACTACTGAGTGTCATGGAACAAGCTCTCTTTCTACTTCAGAAACAAGGACTAAAACTACAACCTACAAAATGTAAATTCTGCAGAGATTCAGTCCGATATCTGGGACATCATGTTTCAGCAAGAGGAATTTCACCCGACCCTAATAATGTCGAAAAGGTCAAGAAGTTCCCCAAGCCTACAACACTTACAAAACTACAATCATTCCTTGGATTAGCACAGTACTTCCGAAAATTCTTACCAAACTTCGCGCAAACTGCAAAGCCATTATATGAGTTGTTGAAGTTTCCCAAATGGAAGGAAGAAAATTGGAAAACGGAACAGCAAAACAGTTTTGATAAAATTAAACAGCAACTAACCAGCGACGCTCTGCTCAAACACCCAGACTTTCAAAAGCCGTTTATTATCGAAACCGATGCATCAGGAAGTGGTTTAGGAGCTGTACTACTTCAACAAACAGATCAGAAAAAGGAAAAACCAATTGCCTTTATCAGCCGAGCCCTGCGTCCAAATGAAACAAAATGGTCCGCCACCGAACGTGAATTACTAGCGATTTTATTCGCTCTACGACAGTTTCATTACTACATCTACGGATCACCGCTACCAACCATCATCCGCACAGACCACGCACCGCTGACTCATGTTGTCAAAACAAAAGGACAAACGAATAACAGACTTATCCGGATGGTCCTCAAAATTCAGGACTATAACTTTCATCTCGTCTATAAACCAGGACCTACAAACAAGGCCGCGGATGCGCTATCAAGAGCATATGAAGTCAATGCTGTCCACCCCATTCCAACCATGACGGATCTACTGAAAGCGCAACAAGAAGATAATTTCTACAAAGCTGTATACGAAGACACAGAAGAAATGCAAAAACCGCTCACCAAGATCGAAAAGAAATTTTTACGGAAACAAGGCAATAATCTCATCTTCAAAGAACTAGCACTTTACTGGCTGCACAATAATACCCCAAGATTGTACCTACCATACAACTATCGCGCCGCAATCCTACATGAACTACACGACACACCCCTAGCCGGACATTTATCCGCCAAGAAAACAATCCACAGAATAGCCCAGTTCTATTTCTGGCCAACAATGAATGCAGACATCCGCAACTACTGCCTACAATGCCACTCATGTGCTTCAACAAAGACTGGAAGAAGACAAAAACCAGAACTTCAATCCGTACCAAAGACAACCACATGGGACATTGTATCACTTGATATTACCGGACCACTACCGCCAGCTCGACAACATGCTATCGATTACACTTACATTCTTACCGCATTAGACGTGTTCTCTAAATTTGCTGTTGCCATTCCACTGCCTGACATTACAGCCACTACAGTTGCAATGGCCTTCTACAATGAAATTATCTGCAAATACGGAACTCCAAAGACACTAACCTCCGACAATGGTACACAATTTACGTCGCAACTATTCCAACAGGCGGCTAAATTACTAAATATCCAACAAATTTTCACCTCCACCTACAATCCAAAAGCTAACCTAGTAGAACGATTCCATAGAAATCTATACGAAATGTTGACACACTTCGTCTATAAGCAACCTGAAGATTGGATCATATACCTGCAGTCAGTGACAATCGCCTACAACAGTGCAGTACACCGTTCAACAGAGAACACACCGTTTTTCCTTATGTTCTCTCGAGACTTTCAGCCACCAAGCCTACTAGTTCAAAAACTATTACCTTCTCAGTACGTGGAAACGCCAACAACACTACAAAAGTTTACTTCGCAGCTACACCTGGCATGGCAAATCGCGAAACACAATTTAGAAAATCAACAGGCAGTAGTCACCACCAGCAATCATACATCTACTCTACAAGTCGGAGACATCGTTTACCTACATTACCCTGCGCAACATACACATAAACACGCACTTAAATACAAAGGACCATTCCGAGTAACGGCATTGGTATCGGCAACAACGGCACGCCTCGCTAATATCCAGGATCCACATCAACCTCAGTTCTATGTTCACATTCAACGTCTAAAACGTATCACTAACGACACTACATTCCTCCCAGACCTACAAAATCCAGACCACACAAAAACAACAAATAAACACATTGCCACTGCACACGCCGAAACACAAACAACAAACGCACCACCTGTCGGTCATACGTACAACCTAAGACCTCGTTAAATTATTCGCTTCATGTCCCCGTGTAGTGACCGGGATAAAGAATAGCACTACAGCTTCCTCAAGCTTGTCGTAAGAGGCGACTAAATCCTTGTTTTCCTACAAACGCTCACACAACTACGACAAACACGACAATGGATTGTCCTATCTGTCTCGGAGAATTTTCATGTAAACTACCTTGTATATGTGTCAATAGACACCAGGTGTGTGGTTCTTGCTTAAGCCTTGCACATTACAAAAAACCTTTAAAAAATTGCCCTATGTGTCGAGGTAATCTCCGTCAATGCATGATATGCAACTCCTGGCGCACTGAACAATATTGCTTAAATCAACATTTTATGTGCACACAATGTATTAAGAAGCTTGCTTATCGCTCCATTTGTCAGTGTCCTATATGCGATGCCACCCCTTTACCTAAAGTTAACAACAAACTTGCATGCATTCAAGCGGACTACAACCTACAGCTTCACCCATTCACTTATGCTCTTTTTCCATCACATGCTATAATTATCCGCCTCAGATCATGGCCCATACCACGTGCTGCTCATAAAACACGTAAATACCTCGTTCGCTATTCCTCTTCCTACGGTTCTAGACTCCGGCAATTATCTCCACAAGAAATTGAACATAAGCTGTTTAAAATTGTTAACGATATGAATTTTCACCCATGCCCCATCCTCTGTACAACTCTACCTGCACTCATTCTGCGTAATGAGGACTTGTCTTATATATTACCACCCCAAGAATCATATGACTATAATAGTTCCGCTTCAGAAATTGATTAAAATACCATGCACCCACAGATATTGCAACCATTCTTGCACAGATATTACTTATCACATTGACCATTTTTCAGACATGGATAGCGACGAGTGCATTGTTTGTTATGAAGACACTGAACAGTATGTCTACTGTCAGCATGGGCATAAGTTCTGCTATAACTGCTGCACAACGGATAGAATAGACAAATGCCCGCTATGCCGCGCACCACCTACCCTGTGCCAGGTATGCAATACAACACCGCAACAAAGGATGTGCGCCAACGGACACTGGGTCTGCCGAGATTGTGCTCTAAAAATTCGGTGCCGCGACTATAAGCATTGCATAACTTGTGCAGCGCCAATATCTAAGGAAATTTACGCCGGAACAACAACATTACCAAAGATCCAACTTACAAAGGAGACCATGGACAGTATGACGGCCAAGGAACTAGCAACAGCTATACGAACCTGGCCAATACCATTCAACAAGAGAGACCATTTGGAATATCTTTTTGACTTGGTACGTCAATATGCGGCGCATCCAATAAATACTACGAGTACAACTGAAGAGATCTACCTGGAATTCCTCAACGCCACCGAATCAACACAATTTACGCCGATACAGCACTTACTGTGGCCACTCGCGAGATTGACAACCAAAGTAAACGATATACTGAATAATACGCTTTCCTATTAACAATAACAATGCATCCTGCCAAGCAACACAATAACAATGTGACCTACCTATCTACCTATCCATCTACTATACTACTACTGGTTCAAAATTTCTAATCCTTAAATACATTTTCATGTTTATTAGAAGATAAAACCCCACTTCACCGCTTTAACTTTAAAATTCGGGACGAATTTTTCGTGAAAAGGGGAGATATTGTAGAGAGTTATTAGACCATACCGTAATGCTCTACTTAAAGTAATATTCTAAGGAAGTCAATTTCTTTCAAAATGAGTCATATCTATTTTAGGAATCACGCGCAAACAGAATGATTTAGAACCCTACATTGTTTGATCAAGGAACCGGATTTCAACAGCTGTATTTGTTTAACTCCATATATGGTAATGCTCAAACATGCATGACCGCTTAATCAAACATTTTTGACCTAAGTAAATACCCAATCCCAAACCGGTTTTTCTCCAAAATTTTGCTATAAATATAAGTGAAAATTCAAGTCAAAAATTCAGACTCGGAGCGGTCTCTAAGAAGACACCGAAGAAATAAGAAGACCAATCTCTGAGGGACCATCCCTGTCCAATTGGTAAGCGTTTACCCGATTTACTTAATTGTTAATAGCGCTAATAAAGTGATTGATTGAGTATACGAGAGCAGTTCATTGTCGATACATTTGAGAAAGGCCTCCTTGTTTCCTAGGATATTCCTAGAGGATTTATTGATTTAATTGAGTTATCCGTTACGTTTCGGACGTAACGAAGAAGCCGCCCTTCAGGAGGACCTATCACAGAAAATTAGAGAATTCAATTGTTCATTAGGGCGCACGTTCTATTGTGAATTCCGAGCTCGAGGACCGTTAAGAAGTTCTGATTCGCTCTCGTTTGGTCGACCCACAGATAAAGTTAAGGACACCAAAGAAAAACAGTGGTTCACCGGAACCGGTCGCCGTAACCGCTCAGCAAGCTTGCTATCCCGACGCGCCACAGAACTCCACCGGCTGCCGACCCCAAGAGGATCCGCTGAAGTAAGTTATTTGAACTGATAAATACCTAGGCACTTGTTCCCCCGTGTCTAGAAGTGGGAGTTTTTGAGTGACTGATCACCACTCTTAAACTCTTCATATGAGAGTGAGTGAGAATGTGAGAGCGAGGAATATGAGAGTGAGTGAGAATGTGAGAGTGAGTGAGAATGTGAGAGTGAGTGAGAATGTGAGAGTGAGTGAGAATGTGAGAGTGAGTGAGAATGTGAGAGTGAGTGAGAATGTGAGAGTGAGTGAGAATGTGAGAGCGAGGAATATGAGAGTGAGTGAGAATGTGAGAGTGAGTGAGAATGTGAGAGTGAGTGAGAATGTGAGAGCGAGGAATATGAGAGTGAGTGAGAATGTGAGAGTGAGTGAGAATGTGAGAGCGAGGAATATGAGAGTGAGTGAGAATGTCAGAGTGAGTGAGAATGTGAGAGCGAGGAATATGAGAGTGAGTGAGAATGTGAGAGCGAGGAATATGAGAGTGAGTGAGAATGTCAGAGTGACAGAGAATGTGAGAGCGAGGAATATGAGAGTGAGTGCGAATGTGAGAGTGAGTGAGAATGTGAGAGTGAGTGAGAATGTGAGAGTGAGTGAGAATGTGAGAGTGAGTGAGAATGTGAGAGTGAGTGAGAATGTGAGAGTGAGTGAGAATGTGAGAGTAAGAATGTGAGTGAGTAAGAATGTGAGTGAGTAAGAATGTGAGTGAGTGAGAATGTGAGTGAGTAAGAATGTGAGTGAGTAAGAATGTGAGAGTAAGAATGTGAGTGAGTAAGAATGTGAGAGTAAGAATGTGAGTGAGTAAGAATGTGAGTGAGTAAGAATGTGAGAGTATGAATGTGAGTGAGTAAGAATGTGAGTGAGTAAGAATGTGAGTGAGTAAGAATGTGAGTGAGTAAGAATGTGAGTGAGTAAGAATGTGAGTGAGTAAGAATGTGAGTGAGTAAGAATGTGAGTAAGAATGTGAGTGAGTAAGAATGTGAGTGAGTAAGAATGTGAGTAAGAATGTGAGTGAGTAAGAATGTGAGAGTAAGAATGTGAGTGAGTAAGAATGTGAGCGAGTAAGAATGTGAGAGTAAGAATGTGAGTGGGTAAGAATGTGAGCGAGTAAGAATGTGAGTGAGTAAGAATGTGAGTGAGTAAGAATGTGAGTGAGTAAGAATGTGAGAGTAAGAATGTGAGTTAGTAAGAATGTGAGTGAGTAAGAATGTGAGTGAGTAAGAATGTGAGAGTGAGTAAGAATGTGAGTGAGTGAGAATGTGAATGAAATGCGAGGGTGACAGGATGTGAGAGCGACAGAGAATGTGAGACTTGTTGGCCAATTTGCTGCAGAGGATCCAATATCGCACAATCCCAGCAACTAACATGTATAAGGTGTGCGTGATGCTGGCCTAGCGGACGAGTTCAAGGAGATATCCGGGAAGCGGCAGATGGCCGCACAGCTTAACACACCCGGGTATTAATTGTGCGCCAAAACGTGAAATGCATGGCAATTGGCATTACTCGAATTGTCATCTTTAAAGGATATTCATAACTATGATCCGCATATATAGATTTTGTTATTCGAATAAATATAGGTTCCCCACAAAACAATGACTATAAAATCGCTTTCTCACGCACAAGTCCATAATGATAACAAAGATATTTTTAAATGATCAGATCAATAATTCCATAATAATCTACTATGGCAAACAGTTCGGATTCAGAATTTGCATAGTCATATGTCTAGCTTGAATAAATCACAGATGGTTGTTAGTTGTTGCAGTTTACGGATCTATACGGATCTATCTTACGGCAATATGCTTATTATATAATAAGCATATTGCCACCATAAAGTTAAGAAATACCGGTATATGTATTAACATTAGCAGCTATAGTTGCAGAGTCGAATTACGTTGCATTGCAGTTAAAGTTCTGTACGCACAAGCACTGTAGGTTAATTACAGTCTGTAAAAGGTGCGACACTTCAAGACTGAAGATCCAAGCAGTGTTTAAGGGCCAACAATACTTAAATAATATCAGGCTAGGATGAGATAGGACGGACAGAAGTGAGAGGGGAACAGAGAGGGGAACAGAGAGGGGACCAGAGAGGGGAACAGAGAGGGGAACAGAGAGGGGAACAGAGGGGAACAGAGGGAACAGAGAGGGGAACAGAGAGGGGAACAGAGGGGGAACAGAGGGGAACAGAGAGGGGAACAGAGAGGGGAACAGAGGGGAACAGAGGGGAACAGAGGGGACCAGAGAGGGGACCAGAGGGAACAGAGAGGGGACCAGAGAGGGAACAGAGGGGACCAGAGAGGGGAACAGAGGGGACCAGAGGGGAACAGAGAGGGGACCAGAGGGGACCAGAGAGGGGACCAGAGGGGAACAGAGGGGACCAGAGGGGAACAGAGGGGACCAGAGGGGAACAGAGAGGGGACCAGAGAGGGGAACAGAGGGGAACAGAGGGGAACAGAGGGGACCAGAGGGAACAGAGAGGGGACCAGAGGGGACCAGAGAGGAGACCAGAGAGGAACGGAGGGAAACAGAAACGAAGAAGTGAACAATAAAATAAGCAACACGCCATAAAAAAGCCAAAAGTCCATTTACCGCAAAAAGCCAGTGCAACAAGCTTGCACAACGAGTTACTTTGAAACTATTTTTTAGCAGAAAAATCTACGTAAGCAAAATTTAACAGAGTGTTGGTATGTATTAATTGATAAAAGAGACAGACACTAAAGCATAGGAGATACAATTTACAGCGAGAAATTACGGGTCAAGTTTTAAATGTGTTTTTACACTGATGACGCGTACTATGATAACGATATAACGAGACGATATTTACACAAACTATTGCAAGTAGCATTGTGATAGACTGTGTGCATCGTTTTGAGCTTGTGCAAAAGTTTATAAGTTGCTAGGATACGCACTTTACTACTATTATTAATATAGATAAGTAAAAATGCACTCTTAAATATGTTGTATAGAAATAGGAAAAAGTAAATAACAAAAAATGCCGTAATTTTCCGAGCCCCAAACATATGCTTACTCAGCTACTGTTAGTAGAAAAATTGGTAAATAGAAAAGCGACCTAAAAATGTCAAAACAAAAATCAAGTTAAGTACTGACTGACTATAAAGTTGATTGAAAATGCTTATTTAGTGAACAACCACTATTGAGCCTGGGCTTTAGCAAAATAACGCAAAAGTACACCGACTAAGCTGTTAAATTGAGTTTTTCTTAGGCACAGGACAAATAAAGAATACAGACACAGACAGACAAATACAGAATACAGACACAGACAGACAAATACAGAATACAGACACAGACAGACAAATACAGAATACAGACACACACAGACAAATACAGAATACAGACACAGACAGACAAATACAGAATACAGACACACACAGACAAATACAGAATACAGACACAGACAGACAAATGCAGAATACAGACACAGACACAGACAGACAATTACAGACACAGACAGACAAATACAGAATATACAGACACAGACAGACAAATGCAGAATACAGACACAGACAGACAAATACAGAATACAGACACACACAGACAAATACAGAATACAGACACAGACAGACAAATACAGACGACAGACACAGACAGACAAATACAGAATACAGACACAGACAGACAAATACAGAATACAGACACACACAGACAAATACAGAATACAGACACAGACAGACAAATGCAGAATACAGACACAGACACAGACAGACAATTACAGACACAGACAGACAAATACAGAATATACAGACACAGACAGACAAATGCAGAATACAGACACAGACAGACAAATACAGAATACAGACACACACAGACAAATACAGAATACAGACACAGACAGACAAATACAGACGACAGACACAGACAGACAAATACAGAATACAGACACAGACAGACAAATACAGAATACAGGCACAGACAGACAAATACAGAATACAGACACATGCAGACAAATACAGAATACAGACACAGAAAGACAGATAGAGAAAAAGGTTAAAACAGACACAGCAAAAGCACACTTACTTCATACTATTTAGAAACCATTTCAATTTTTGGCTTGGATCGCTAAATTAAAAAAGAGAAATCATCATTTTTACAAAGCCATTAGGCGTATAAAAATATTGACAGTTTTAGTGAAACCATTTTTCATAGCAACAAATTGCGTATTTATACTGAATGAACTACTAATCTATACTAGTCAGTGCTGCTTATTCTTCAATAGCTGTTTCAATCTTTGATGCTCCCTAGGCTCCAGAAAGCCGACTAGCACCCTATCCATCACACGGATCGGGTGCTTCCGATAGCCGAATACTCGAACCCAATCAGACGGCACGTGTCTCACAGGTGGATTATTCTGTATCCGCTTGCTCCGCCTCACAGCCGCAGTAGCATTAGTGGCATTCGACAGTTCACTAGCCGACGCTAGACGATATTCGTCAACTTCGCTAGTTAACAATTTTACTTGTCTAAGCGTTGACATATCGAATTCCGTTAGGCCTTGCTCGACTGTGAAAAAATTGAAGCAATCCAACGGTAGCAGATTTGGCAACAGACTGACGCGCTCTACTTTGGCTTCTTTAGTAAGAAAATCGTGCGGATCGTAAAAGTATGAAGTTGCACTGAACTCGTTAGCGCTCTCTAGATCTTCAAAATTATCAAAAACTGCCGCCTTGTTTAGACTAGACAAGTCAGACTGAGTCTGGGTGTCCGCGTCGCTGCAGCTTAGAGCTTCCGTTGCTTGGTTGACAGATTGAATTTCCTGTCGAGATTCTGCAACATCTTCAACTTGATGCTCTTGAAGTGTCCGTACTTCATCTGGTTCATGTTGATCGTAAACTAACGGCGACGGAGCTGGAACTGACACCCGTCTGGAAACTACTTTATCCAGTTGATGTTCGTCTTCATCAACATCCAAAATCGGAGATGGAGGCGCAACAGATCGAATATATAACTGTCTAACGGATGACTGATCCATAGTTTCCTCCGGTGCCACTGTATGAAAGATGTTGGACTCGTGCCAAGACGATAAATATTGACAACGCATAGCGGTATCGTCCACAGTGAATTCGGTTTCAGTCAGATAAGACTTAGCGACGGTGAGACTGGTACCTGTCGCTCTTGCTCTCTGACGCTGACGAACAATCGATGGCAACAATTCGCGTCTAATAGAACTATTGTCAATGGTAGCCTGCGACACTGTCGCGTACATATTCGACGCGTGTACAGAGTCAATGTATTGTCGACGAATGCTAGAATCATTGACAGTTACTAGGCACTCGGTTGCGTAGAGATTAGACGATTGCAAATCTGGTTGCGATTGGCTTTTGTAACTTGACACACCGTCGCACTGGATACCTTCCTCGACAAGCTCCACTGACCGTGGATTAGATGAACTAATAATCGAACGAGGAACCATTGCAACTTTGTGAGGATCCGAGGACGCGGAAGCGTACCCAGTGGTGGTCGCACTGTCGCAAGACGTTGCTACGGGCAAAGTTGACACCACCGCTACAGCTGGCTGACAACGCATCGGACTCAACGAATGCTGAGACACCGAATGGACAACAGAACAAGTGCTAGAACCGGCTTCAACAACATTAGCAAAATTCACAGCTTGACTACTTCTGACCTGTGCAGCATTGTTGATTTTAGCAGGAGAAGACGTTCGACAATCTTCTAGCTTCACACCTGCAGGCTGATCAGTGATAAATTGAGTTGCAGTTACTGCAGTTTTTCCCTCGGCAACCAAATCAGCTTTAAAATTTTGACTGTCAATTCCAGTTTGACTGTGCAGTGCTTCAGTGTTTGACTGTTGAATAATGGTGAACTCCGGCTGCATACATGGCAAGGTTTTATCATCGAGTCCAGACGATGTAACGAATGAAGATTTAGCGCGTTTAATCTTATCGCGATTGCTGGACTGGGATATCCTTGATGTGGAGTCACTGGATTGATAATCTGGTTTCTGAAGTAGCTTATCAATTACAGATGAAGAACTTTGCTGCCAAATCGATTCAGCATGTTGTGACGCTGCTGAGCCTAGAGACTTTACGCGATGGATGCTGCGGCCAAGAGAACAACCTACTTCAAGATTTTCAACCCTGGAATTTTTTAGCTGAAGCGTTTCAGAGGCCGAATTCCTGCGCAAAAGACTACGTCTGATAGAATTGGCAGGTTGCAGGCTCAGTCGAGTCGAGTCACTGATTTGCGATGTTTCGGGTTGCTGGCTCAGTTCGATTGCATCGAGATTCTGCGATCTGTCATGCGTACGACTTTTCAGATGACGACTTCCACAGCCAAGCTGAGATTCGTTCGAATTATGACTTTTATTAGTCATCTCAAGCCTTTCGGGTTGCAGACTCTGTTAGTGAGTTGCTGTGTTGAGATCTCACCGGTAGCAGACTCGGTTGGCTTGACACACTAAGCTGAGATCTCTTTGGTTGCAGACTCGGTCGTCCTGACTCATTAAGCTGAGATCTCTCTGGTTGCAGATTCGGTCGGTTTGACTCACCAAGATGAGATATCTCTGGTTGCAGACTCGGTCGGTTTGACTCATTAAGCTGAGATCTCTCTGGTTGCAGACTCGGTCGGTTTGACTCACTAAGCTGAGATCTCACCGGTAGCAGACTCGGTCGTCCTGACTCACTAAGCTGAGATCTGTCTGGTTGCAGACTCGGTCGGTTTGACTCATTAAGCTGAGATCTCTCTGGTTGCAGACTCGGTCGTCCTGACTCACTAATCTGAGATCTCTCTGGCTGCAGACCCGGCCGTTGTGAGTCACCCATTTGAGAACGCTCCTGTTTCAGACTCAGTCGCTTTGAGTCTTCGAGCTGAGATCTGTTCGGTTGCAGATTCAGTCGATTTGAGTCTCCAAGCTGAGATCTGTCTGGTTGCAGACTCAGCTGAATTGAATCACCAAGCTGAGATGCCTCTGGTTGTAGACTCAGTTGAATTGAGTCGCAAAACTGAGATCTGTCTGGTTGCAGACCCGGCCGTTGTGAGTCACACATTTGAGAACTCTCCTGTTTAAGACTTAGTCGGTTTGAGTCTTTATGCTGAGATCTCTCTGGTTGCAGACTCGATCGTCTTGACTCACTAAGTTGAGTTTCTTCTGGTTGCAGACTCAGTCGGTTAGAATCTTCGTGCTGAGATCTGTCACGTTGCAGACTCGGCCGTTGTGAGTAGCTTATCTGAGATCTCTCTGGTTGCTGACTTGGTCGTCTTGACTCACTAAGCTGAGATCTGTCTGGTTGCAGACTCGGTCGCGTTTGAGTCTCCGAGCTGTGAACTGTCTGGTTGCAGACTTAGTCGGTTTGAGTCTCCGAGCTGTGAACTGTCTGGTTGCAGACTTAGTCGGTTTGAGTCTCCGAGCTGTAAACTGCCTGGTTGCGGACTCGGTCGGTTTGAGTCTCCAAGCTGAGATTTCTCTGGTTGTAGACTCAGATGAATTGAATCACCAAGCTGAGATCTGTCTGGTTGCAGACTCGATCGTCTTGACTCACTAAGCTGAGATTTCTCTGGTTTTAGACTCAGTTGACTTGCATCGCATATCCGAGATCTCTCTTGGTGTAGACTCGGTCGCGACTTGCTGGATAGCTGAGACGCAACCGTTGAAGCTGGACTTCATCATCGCAGAGCTCAGAAGTGGCACAAGCAAGACTGACGGCGACATTAGCTCGACTAGGTGTGCTTGCCTGTAGACGCAGTTTTATCAGTACACTCGCCAGCTACTACTACTGATTCACCAGTAGTAGTAGACGATTTTGAATCATCCGACGTTAAATCGCTGTCATTGCTACTGGATTGACTAAATGAATCATCTTGGCTGACATAAATACTGACGCCTAGAGCATCAGCTGAGTTAGTCGACAAACCAGAGTAGTGAGCACTGCTATAGGACCTAACCGAACTGCTTTTTGTTTAACGACTGAGGCGCTTTCTACATTGGCTTGCGAATCAGACAGAGAAACGGCTCTCGGTTACAACTCTGACTAGTTGAAGACGCAATTAACTCCTCTATCGACTGTCCATCGGCAAACTTTCGGTTTTGAGACTTCTGAGAAGTTGACAGATCAGTGAGATTTTTTACTACAGACGATGAACTAAGCTGCTCTTTACAGCTAACACTTTTATTCGTCGATTCCACAGACTGATTAGTCAAGCCCCGATCAGCTGACCGACAGCTGTTGCGAATAAGCAACTTTTCAATAGGCTATTCCTTGCTGCAGCAGTTTTCTACTGCGTTCTCTGCTGCGATCGAACAGCAGAGCTGCGGCTGCCACCCTGGGCCGAGCTGATGGAGCCAGATGGCAATAATTGCGCGCGGCTCAAGCGATTTATCGATGCTAGCTGACAGATTTAGACTGGCTATAGCGGATAATGCCATCGATGGTTGCTTTTGAATGCATCCGCTTTGATTGTTGAATCTATTTGCAGCTAGCAGCATCATCTGGCTGGTGAATATCATCAGACATGCTGACACATTCGCTTACACCGCTACTCTGCATAGCTATTGAATCTAACAATAGCGTCGCTTTACTTTTGCCGTCCAATCGTTTTTTAGTTCGTTGTCCACTTCTAGAGTGTCTAGCATCGGGTTCGGCGTCTGCTTGGGACTTAGAGAGGCTAGGAGGTTGCTATTCCTTTCATGACTCTTATTAGTCTTAGTTGTCCACTCGTTGGCAACGATTAATTTCTCAGCCGGCCTGGCGCGATCCCGACTGCGACCTCGTTGGTAAACCATAGTGGACATTGCCAAAATTTCCATACGCCGTTGCTTCACTGTCGCAAGCAATCGAAGATAAACTAAGATTTGGCGGAGCTCGATTAATCTGACTTTCCGTGGAGCCTACAGCTGTAGAGACAGTGGTCGCAGACGAGGCTACCAACGTTTAGCAGATTTTGATTTGTTAACGACAGTAGGGGACTGCTTGACATCAGCTGCGGCTGCTACCCTTTCATTCTCTTTATCATCTGTCCCAGCGGTAGCATTGCTACTGTCTGCAAAGCTTACAGAAGATATTTTACGACGGTGACGACGCTTAACAACTCGGACAGCATTCTGCTTGGTGCAGCAGCAGCAGCAGCAGAAGGTCGAGAAGTGATGGCGGGGCTACGCAGTAAGGAACTGCTTAAAGTCGGACAGTTAACCGTACTGTTTGGAGAATCAGTCAAGCCTGTCTGACCGCGTCTTTTAGATTGCCTTTTGTTCCGCCAAGGGATTCTACATGGCTAACAGCAAGAGTGCTATCTAAAGCTTCTACTAAATGAGCCTGCTGGTCCTGTTGCTGCGACTGTTGTTGGTTTACTTGAGGACAAATCTGCTTCTGAATGACAGCTACAGAGCTCAGAGCCAGTGTTGTTTCTGGTGATAAATCAATTCGACTAAGTCGCATCTGTTGCCTATTAGCCTTGCTAACTCTGCCATTTTGCTGCGAGGTTGCCGTTTGACTTTCTGAGCCCGACTGGCGCATCGGGTTTTCATGTCTGGTTTTTGGCGACCAATTTAATTGGCTGGCTGTAAATTGTTGTTTTTTAATTTCAGTTAAAACTGTATAAGGGCCAATTTTTAGAAAAGCATGAAACCTAGATGTGTTGTTAAATAACAAAACAGACTGGCTAAATAAGCTTGATAATCATAACAATGGCACAGCTTGGCCCATTAATTGTATCAATCTATTTTATCATTCTTAGCTTTTTGACTGAGTAGTGAGTACCAAAATGATAAGAGAAACAAAGTCATGTCAAACATAAAAGCCATCATGTAAAACATAAAATAAACTTCAAACATAAAAGTAGCATAAGGTAACACATAAAAGAAATGTCATCTAATATATAACAGAAGCATCATGTCAAATATAAAGAAGTGTGAAGTCAAGCATACAAGAAGTGTCATTTAAATTTTTTTATATCTTTGGATGTTAGTGTTTATGGGGACAATTGCTGCAATTTTGAGGCTTATTGGGGAAGTTGCTAAGATCTCAAGGCTTACTCCATGGCAAGATTGCTACTAATGTTCAAACAGATCTTCCATATATAGTTTTTGTTCAATGAATGCTTTCTTTTTCCCATGTGATATTAATCTCATATTTGAAAAAAATGCCACATACCTTTCCTATCAGAATAACTTTACTAGGCCTAGCCAAAGCTAAAGTTAGTTATTTGCTAGCATGTGGGTAGCTCTATAAATAACATTTATTCAACATAGCTACGTGTGGAGGATCCATTTTAATATTAGTAATATATACATGCACATATTGTTGGAAGCCAAATGTAGCTTGCATTTTTGCTTATATAAAAAGCCTTGTTAGCCTTATACAGATATGATCATGAAAAAAGTCTGGAATGATTTTAGGCAGTCATTTTTGGCAGTCAC